>JANVFO010000028.1:0-480385 GCA_027919855.1 Lentinula guzmanii
AAACACTGCGGACTGGGCTACCCCATACCTCTTGGAATTCAGCTATGGAAAGACACCATTCAACGGATGCTGGGAGAACTTTGTATGAGCCTTCTCACTCCGGTTTGAATCAATTAATGCAGGTATGGAGTGTTATATACATGCCAAGCCACACCATGCCTCCCGGTTCGATTTCCAAATCTATTGACAACCATATCAATGTTCCGATCATTCAATTAATCGATCATCCAATCATCCAATCAGTATCTCCCTTCCGAGTTATCACCAAGTCCAATTCAAAACTCAATCAACTTTGGACTGTGTTCATTGACTTAGTAATCTCAGAACAACATCAGATATCACATGACACATGGTCAGCATGACCGATGCATTCCCACGCCTGTCTGCTCTCGGGAAACATTGTTATTGTATTATTTCCAATCCCTATTACTTATTGTCTTTTATTTAACAATTAGGATTACTTGTATATAAGATTAGATATCTTGTACACTATTCCTCAGTTTCAATATCAACTTGGGTTGCCTTGGGTTCCATCCCAGTCATTCCTCTCTCTCATTATGTCTCCTTACTGTTCATATTCATCCGAACCCTTTCCAGAACCACCCGGTGTAGTGAGGATCCGTTCTAATAAATGGATCAAGGTTCACTTCCCTCCTACGTGACTTCGGAACCATCCAGTCCATCCGATCTTCAATCGTTTCCACAGAACTTCAGCCAGAACATTGGTCTCTTCGATCACATTTCGAACCCTCGGACCATTCATGGGCAACATCAGCCATTTCATCCCCTCCTCGGAAGCACGGCCCTAACATGGAGGCCTGGAATGTGATCCAACATCTCAAACAGGGAAAAGGCCAGATGGTAGCAGAATTTGCACAGAAGTTCAAGGACATCAGTGATCAAACTGGACTCTTGGACATCGACCTGCGCGGACAATTTCACAGTGGCCTTAACCCCAAGATCCTGTTGGCATTAGCAATTGGACCCTGGTTACATAATTCTAGTACTAAGTCTAACCAGCTTCAGTACAACATGAATTTGGACCAGTTGAGTGACTAACCATCCTCATAGTGATATGTGGCTTAACATCCATACTTTTACCAACGGCACTATAGCTCAGTTGGTTAGAGCACCAGTCTAGAGTACTGTGTGGTCGCTGGTTCAATCCCAGCTAGTGTCAACATTTATTTCCTTCCTGTTTCAAGGTCACTTGTGATTTTCTAACAGATCCAACAAAATCTCATCATGGGTTAACATTGCCCAGGGGATAGCCCCCACTCCAGAGGAGGCAATCAGATGGGCAGTCTCAGTGGATGTGTTTTTGCACGATCCCACTATGACAGGCCATAGTAGCCTTGGCACTGCTCATGCCCCTCTCCCCCTGCTAACTCCCATGCCATGGACATCGATGCCACACATACCAGTGGCAATAGCAGAGAAAGTTTCATCACCCAGATGAGAGGAAGATATTATGGTTGTGGTGCTCAGAGTCACAAGAAGCGGAACTGCTCATATAAGGACACAACTTGTTATTATTGTGGACAGTGGAGCCACCTAGAATCTGTCTGTCAGGACAAATTCATGGGTTTAGAATGGGGCCAGGGTAAACAACAGCAACCTATCATGAAGTGAGCCTCCCTTATTATTTTCCTTTTTGTTACAATACATCATTCCATCACTTTTACCTATCATAATCAATCCAGAACCTTCCAGTCCATTCCGTTCCTGTTAGAGTTATGCTGAATACAGCCAAGTGGACCATCCGATGTGATGCGGCGTGGTGCGGAGTAATAGTAATGGGACATTGATACCACTATTAGTAGTACCCCCCTTAGAGTTGCATGTCCCAAGTAGAAGCAGTTGGGTGGAGCAAAGGATCCAGTCCAAAGTGAAGCGAGTATAATGTCTCAAACTGAGTATAGACTGTATAAGTCAACTGAAGTCGATATTTAAACTGAAGTAAAGCTAAGCTACACTACTGCTTAAATACTAGTCTTGTAGCTGTTACACCTGTGCCAGACCAATCGACCAACCTTCCGATCGGATCAATAGTCAATTCATTCTGATACTTAGGCCAGACCTTTCCGGTCGATCTTCCGGTTGGATCGATCATTGAATGATTCCGTATCAATAACTGGAAGACTTGTTCGCATTTCCGGAGCTTTCGCTTTCATTATCAGCTCCGTATCTTCGGTTCTATTCTTGATAGCTTCGGACGGTTCCGAAAGGCATTTATCCGAGATTCCCACGCCCTTATTGTCTTATATTTCACCTCGGGTAAACCTTTATATTGCTTATTGTTCTTTATTTAACAATTAGGTAATTTACTACTTAAGTACACTGTTTAGTATCATTTCCCCAGCTTGAAATAAAAGTTACCTTCTATACTCCTTCTCTATTACGCTTAGTCACGTCCGGATCGATCGATCGGACTCGTCCGACGTTCTGGAGCTTCTTTCTTCTTCACACTTTGCAGGGACACCCAGATAGTGTGTAGGGAGCGTTGCCGAAAGCTTCGCTGATGTAACCGTCCTAGGGATGGTTATGGGTTATGGAGCTGTTAGGCTTCAGATAGCTTTAGCTTATATGACTTAATTCACTCCGTATGAACACGACGAGGCTATCAATTAGCTCAATATGTACGTTTACAGGTAGAAAATAGTCTACCTAACTTATCTAATGCGATTGTATATAATCGATGAACTATACAGTTCATCGTGATCATATGATGATCATATGATAAGATAATAGCGTGTGATCAGATACCAATAGGGGCGTAGGTGAAGGCCCGTTACACCCTCCCCATTAGACTGATCCCAGCAGTCTGACCGTATGATAACATACAGTTATGTGGATATGCCTATCCAGCCATGTTCATGCCGTCGTCCTCGCCATAATCAATGATGGGGTCCCCTTCGGCAGTGAACTGAGTATCATCCCAGTCGAAGATACTTGGAGCTTCACCGTCCAGATGCACATCATCGGTGGTGATAGGTGTCGCGGGCTGTCCCGTAACCGGGAGCGACAACTGCTGTGCGATAGGCCTCACATGCGTGAGGACTACGCTGTAGTCAGCAAATCGTCCGGCATTGCCGAGATTGCCAGACTGTGAACCATCGGTGAAAACATAGTTTTCAACTTCAATGGTAGTGCGAGGCACCCCTTGAAACACATAGTGTGCCAATACATCGTTCACTACGTGAACGAATTGATGTTGGATGACTACCCAATGAGTAGTCATGGAGGAGGCGACTCCGTATAACCACCATAGCAGATACAGCGCAAGGTCCTGTAGTTGGGCCGTGGTGTATCCACGTATCGCCAATTCGTGTGCGATTTGCCTCACTGTAGGCGGTGAGGCGCGCGAATAGTCTGGCAATGGACCAGGCCGGAATGTACGATGAGGCAACAGCCCCATCGATTGGAGGATCCCATCGTAACAATTGGGATGAAGTGCGAGCTCGCACAAAAGGAGGTGTACTAACAGATTGGATTCGCCATCTGTTAGTACTCCGTTACCCGTATTGTTGGGTAACAGTTGAAATACTGCTAGCATTCCGCGAATGCTGCGTGTATTGGTCGTTGGAGAGTCTTGTATGGACTCAACCAACATCCCATTCAGAGAGTCCGAAGCTGGACTACTGAGTATCGAATCCGCCCACTGAAGGACGGTGTTACGACCATGCCAAGTTCAACTTCTGCGGGCCCGACGATCATTCCCCGGTATTTGACTTCACTGTTTTCTTCCGGCGCGGAGCTTACCTCCGCGATCCTTTCACATTTTGTTTTATATCCCTCCCACTTAGCCGACCTTTTATATATCCTTTTATATCATTTCCTTTATACTTTCCCCTTTTATCTTCCTCATGTTCGACCATACTATTCTAGGATACTATCGCTTAGCGACCCTTAGGTAGCGACTACAGTATAAAGCTACAAGAGTAGAATAGTTGGTCCTCAGTTTAAATATCGACTTTGATAGCGCACTCATACAGTGTATTTCAAATAGAGTTAAATCTCAACCTCATCCTAAGTACGATCGCGTGAGTTCCTCCCGCGATCGGAATTACCCTCAACCTCGCTTTCGGACAGCGGCGTGTCGGGGACGCTATTAATAGTAGCGTCAACGTCCGACTACCTCTCCGTAGGTCCACCCAATCCTCACCGGGATTTATCTTGGTGATCGGTCTTTTACCCCGCGGACTTATAGTCCGCGATCCAAACTTATCCCTACGACCCGTGCATGATCATAACAGTATATTTAAACTGAAACCCGGCACATCGTATTCCATCACTCTTCACTTCCTTTTCCTCCATTCAAATCCTCTCTACCCAAAATGGTCAATACCAGGAGCAGACGTGCTCGTACCAACACCGCAGACTCGGACAACGTTCAGGAGGAGCCAGTAATGGCAAATCCGTTCGCTACCAATGCGACGGCTTTCGCGCCGTTCGCCGAGTCAATCTCTGGAACGGGACTTCCCCGTAGGCGTACTAACGCTTTTGGTCCAGCCCCGAGCCAACCCGCAACGGTACGGGTATCAAACCTTCACGCTCTTGGTTCACCAGACCAAGCTGAATTCGAGTACCAAGTACTCTACACCGCTGATGGGCAACCAATCACGGTACGAACGCCGCGTAGTAATCGCACGGCGATACCAACGTTGGAGACGGCAATCCCCCCATCTCCAACAACGCTAACCCTTGCTGACAGAATGCGTCAGCAACTAACTACTCAAGCCGGTCCTTCGCGGGATCGGTCGTCATCCCTCATCCCCGCTGAGGTTCCGGAGGAACCTGAGATCGCGGAGCAAATTGAGGAGGTAAGTCCTGACTTACCAGACCACCCGGAAGACCCGGACCCTGAGGGATCTGATCCCGAAGGACCACCCGGAGGACCAGGAGGTCCTGGTGGACCAGGATCACCACCTAGCTCTCGCGGTCCTAGCCGTTCTAGGAGTCCTCCAGGGGGACCAGGTAGTAATCGCACCGACATCGCGGAACAGCGAATCATCGAGCTGTTCACCACCTTTAGAGGCACCCTTGACAATCTCGGAGGTGCTATCACCGAACTATCCACGAATCAAAATCGTGGACCGACAGAGACCGCAAGGTCAAAAGTCAAGGATCCGGAGGTTTTCGACGGTACTAACCCGCGGAAACTGAAGAGTTTCCTTGTTTCTTTATCTCTGGTCTTTATTGACCGCCCAACGTATTTTACTGATCAAAGGAAGATCAACTATACGTTGTCTTATCTAGGTGGCGCCGCAAAGGAATGGTTCGAGCCGGACATTCTGGATCCAAACCTCGCGGAAATGCCCGCCTGGACGTCCTCCTTCGCGTCGCTGGTGAAGGAACTTCAGGACAATTTCGGTATGTACGACGCGCAGGGAGAGGCCGAGGACAAGCTCGGAACGTTGAGGATGAAGGAATCCGACAACGTGCGGATTTACAACATTCGTTTCAACACTCTCGCGGCGTCTACAAACTGGGACTCCCAAGCCCTTAAGTGGGCATATCAACGCGGCTTGGCAAGCCGTATAAAAGACGAAATGGCCCGTCTTCCAGAGCCCGCTAATCTCGCGGACTACCGGAAAGAAGTCCTTCGCGTGGACAACCGGTACTGGAGACGGGAAGAAGAGCGGAAACGGGAAAACGCCCGTTCCTCGGTCGCGACTTCATTCTCGAAGCCGTCGACTACCTCCTCGAAGAACTCGCCAAGTTCTTCTCCATCACCCTCCTCCGCGGCCTTCTCGACTAAAGGATCGGGAAAACAAGGTAAGTCTAGCGGAGGCAACCACTCGTCTTCGACGGGTTCAGCATCGACGCGATCGTCGATCGCTGCTAACCTAGGTTCCGATGGCAAACTCCTCCCTAGCGAGGCGGAGCGCCGGAAGAAGCTGGGTCTTTGTGGTTTCTGCGGCGGGAAGCATAGGTTTGAAGATTGCGAGCGGAAGAAGGCTCGTGAGACTCGAGGCCGAGCTGCAGAGACGCAGGAGAGTGTAGAGACGACTTCCGTGGATTCGGAAAACTGATCAGCAGCTCCTGTACCCCGGTACGACACGGGAGTTGCGTTGATTCAGATCGTACCACGCGGGAAGTAAAACTCAACGCGTCCACTCTTTCATATGACGAACAATCTTTCACTTTATCGCTAACTTTAGATTTACCGGCTCGCGGCGATTCTTCCGATTCCTCCGCCGCGACGCTATCCTTTATCTCTTTACTTGATTCTGGTTCTACTGATTGTTTTATTGACTCGCTTTTTGTAAAAGCTAATAGTTTACCAACTTCACCCATCTCCCAATCAATCTCCACCTTTTCGATGGTTCATTGTCACCTAAGCCGATCGTCGAGACTACCACTCTCAACGTTCGATTTCCCTCTGGCGAGCTGCTACTACTGACATTCTATGTCACCTCACTCGACTCCTCTTGCAAAGCTGTATTAGGTTACAGTTTCTTAACCCGCTACAATCCGTTGATTGACTGGGTATCTCGAAACATCACTTTCCGTTCCACTAAGCAAGTCGAGTCCCTCACCCCGACGTCCTCAACTCCGCGAGAGATATCTCCGGAGTTAACTGATCCTGCGCCGGATCAGCCTCACCCCAATCGATCGAAGAAGACTTCGCGCCCTTCCTCTCGATCGCGCTCTCGCCCCTCACCTCATCCATTATCGGACAAATTCCTCTTTGAACCCATCTACACCTATCCCTCGGTCGCTCAATTGGCTGCTTCCAAACTCGAAAATCCCGAAGTCGACATTGCTCTAGTAAACGCGGTCCTTTTCAACTGCGCATGTAAGGCCGCTAAATGCGAACCTATTTTACTACGAGCGATCCATTCTGAAGTTTCAGCGCGAGCTGCTTCAACCTCACCCGACTCCGCGGAGACGAAAACCGATACTTCCAGCTTACCGCCGGAGTATGCGGAATTCGCCGACGTATTCGACGAAGTGGATTCCGAAGTGCTGCCAGAGCACCGCCCTTACGACCTCAAGATTGATTTGGAGCCTGGCGCCGAACCCCCGATCGGTCGCCTTTACCCCCTTTCTGCAAAGGAACTTGAAGCTCTTCGCGAGTTTATCGACAAGCACCTCGAAACAGGTGCTATCCAACCATCCACCTCTCCTCACGGGGCTCCGGTACTTTTTGTGCCGAAGAAGGATGGAAACTCCGTCTCTGCGTAGACTTCCGCGGTCTTAACAAGATTACCAAAAAGGACCGTTATCCTTTACCCCTTATTTCTGATCTCTTGGATGCTCCTAAGAAAGCTAAGTTTTATACCAAACTCGATCTCACTCACGCATATCATCTAGTCCGAATCGCGGAAGGCGACGAATGGAAAACCACCTTCAGGACCCGTTGGGGTTCCTATGAATGGAAGGTTATGCCATTTGGCCTTACTAACGCTCCCGCGGCCTTCCAGCGTTTCGTCAATCATATTTTCGCTGACCTTTTAGATGTTAATGTTATCGTCTATATCGACGATATACTCATCTACTCGGACGACGAGAAATCTCATCGCGAACATGTCCGCGAGGTTCTCCGTCGACTCCGTAAACATCGTCTGTTCGCGAACCTCGCCAAATGCGAATGGGGTGTAGACACCGTCGAGTATCTTGGTTACATTCTTTCTCCGGAGGGCTTAACGATGTCGAAGGACAAAGTTCAAGCTATCGTTGACTGGCCGGTTCCCCGCAAAGTCAAGGACGTTCAATCTTTTTTAGGTTTCGCTAATTTCTATAGACGTTTTATTTATAATTATAGCGAAATCGTAATTCCGATGACGCGGCTCACGCGAAAGGACGTATCATGGTTATGGTCCAAGGAGTGCCAAGAAGCTTTCGACAAACTCAAGGACAGCTTCGTTCATGCTCCCATCCTCGCACACTGGCAACCTAACCTACCCCTTATCGTCGAAACCGACGCGTCGGACTACGCACTAGCCGCGATCCTCTCGATCCTCCTACCGGACGGAGAGATTCATCCAATCCCTTTCCTATCCCGAACCTTCCAGGCTGCAGAGCTTAACTACGACACTCATGACAAAGAGCTCCTCGCTATTTTCGAGGCTTTCAAAGCTTGGCGTCACTATCTCGAAGGATCGGGAGACGCGATCGATGTGGTTACTGACCACAAGAATCTCGAATACTTCTCGACCACCAAAATCCTCACGCGGCGACAAGTCCGCTGGTCAGAATTCCTCCACCAGTTCAATATGGTGATCCGCTTCCGTCCGGGTAAATTGGGTGCAAAACCCGATGCCCTCACTAGACGCTGGGACGTCTATCCTAAAGAGGGGGATACCGGCTACGCGCAAGTTAACCCGCAGAATTTCAGACCTATCTTTACCAATGAACAACTAACCACTTCTCTTCGAGCAACTTTTCTAGAAGGCCCCGCGCTTCGCGCTGCGATCGTAATGGACTTGCAGTCGCTCCATTCCACCATCCGCGATTCTATTGAACAGGATCCGGAAGCGATCGCGGGCTTAGCCCTAGCAAAAGACGAGTCAAATACTCGTTGGATAGTAGGTGATGATGGACTGCTAAAACTTGACAATCGCATTTATGTTCCTAACCATTCTAACCTTCGCCTTAAAATTTTACAATATTTTCACGATCACCCCCTTTCAGGTCATTTTGGACAGAACCGGACTCTCGAATCAATCCGACGCCATTACACTTGGCCGAAGATTAGGGAATTCGTTCGCGACTATGTCAGCTCTTGTACAGTTTGCGGACGGAACAAACCCCGTCGACACCGACCTTACGGTCTTCTCAAACCTCTTCCGGTTCCCGCCCGACCATGGGATTCAATCTCGATGGACTTCATCGAACAACTCCCCTCCTCCGACGGACATACAGCAATCCTCGTCGTCGTCGATCGAGCCTCCAAACAAGGCATCTTTATTCCGACGAACGACAAAATCACCTCCGAAGGATTAGCGGAGTTATTCGTCCATCATGTTTTCTCCAAGCACGGAGTTCCGAACCACGTAACATCCGATCGCGGTTCAGAATTCGTGTCTGCCTTCTTCCGCGCTCTCGGCGAAGCTCTCTCCATGAAACTTCATTTCACCTCAGGATATCACCCAGAAGCCGATGGACAAACGGAACGAGTCAACCAAACTCTGGAACAGTACATCCGGATTTACTGTGCATACCAACAGGACGATTGGGCGAAACTCCTACCGATCGCGGAGTTCGCGTACAACAATGCTCCTAATGCCTCCACCGGTTTATCTCCGTTCTTCGCGAACAAAGGCTATCACCCAAATATCACGGTAAGACCCGAAATTGACATTCGCTCCGACCGAGCAATGGATTTCGCAGTTAATCTTGATGAGCTTCACTCTTTCCTCCGAGACGAAATTACTAACGCGCAAGCTCGATACAAAGAGCAAGCGGACAGAAAACGAATTACTCACCCTGAATTCCCTATTCATTCACAGGTTTATGTGCTGGCAAAGCACATCCGGACAACGCGACCTACCGACAAATTCGCTGAAAAGTACCTCGGACCTTTCACCATACTCGAGCAAGTCGGTACTCTCTCCTACAAACTCCAACTTCCATCCTACCTAAATCGTATCCACCCCGTCTTCCACGTATCCCAACTAGAGCCATACAAACCAAACACCATTCCCGATCGCGTTCAACCCCCGCCGCCTCCTGTTGAGGTCGACGGCGAGGAGGAATACAACATCGCGGAAGTATTGGACTCGAAATTGGATCGACGATACAAAAAATGCCCCTTACGATACTACATTCGTTGGGCGGGATACGAAGGTACTGATGAAGAGTTCTCCTGGGTCGCCGCGAACGAAATTCACGCGGACGAACTTGTCCCAGCTTTCCATCTCCGTTACCCTCACAAACCTGGTCCAATCTGATCCTTACTTATGCTCATTTACGTATCAACCATTTTTCACTACTTCACTCATGACTCCTAAATCATTTACTTATTAATCATGATTCCCTCAAAATCCGTTCTTCCCCGCGGCGATTATCGCTGCAACGATCAATTACTTAGACTAAAATCTCCTCTTTCTCCCGAACATCCCCGCGATCCTCACTCCGTTATTTCCTTCACAACAAAACCCTCATCACAACAAAACATCAACAAAAAACATTTATCATCATTATCAAAACAAAACAAAAAAGATAGAGTACAAGTAGGGTAGTATTAAGTAGTCCTTCGCGGAGATTACTCCGCGCGTTTCTTTCCCTCGCGTATCTCTGCTTTTTTTGTTGCTTCTTTAACCTCTTCATCTTCTTCCCCTTCACCATCTTCATCTTCATCTTCATCTTCACTTTTCTCTGCTTCTTCTTCTCTTCTTTCCCTTAGCACCATTAGATGCAGCATTCGTTGTTGAAGAACGAGGGAGCGACGAGCGACGTCGAGCAAGGCTTTGTTCTGATCCGCGATCGTGGCCAGTTGTTCTGCTATCCCCGGTCCTTCGAACCTCCTTTCGCCGATCCTCGCGGCGGGTCCTTCATATACCTCATCATCTAGTTTGACCCGTTTTCCCCGCGACCTTCGAGAGGCGTTATCCCCAGACCAGCTGCATCGCTGACGTTGTTGGTGACAGACAGCGCATGCTTGAGCCTGTCGTCGCGTGGATTGTGGCCGACACTCCGAAGGTCGGCCAATCATAACACAACGGGTGCAGGCGGAACGTGGCTGCGAAGGCTCGGAATGTTCTACCTGCCCCGGGATAGGATCGGATTCACCCTCGGGGACAGAATTACTATCACCCTACAATAAATGAAAGTTTAGCGAGGCGAATCACAAACACATTACCACTTACCTTCGCGATCATTTTGATCGTCCGTTTACGTTTAACTCCCCTCGGAGCTGACTCCTTACTCTTACCGTCACCCTCCTCGTCGGAGTCGTCGGAAATCACGGCCTTGGACTTGAAAATTTTTCGTCGCGACCCGGATGGTGGTACCGGGATTTCAACATCGACACCGCGATGCGGTTTTGTGGTGTGTTTCCGCCGCTTCTCTAAATCCTCCGCGGCCCTTTCCTTCTCTTTCTTGTTCTCCTCCACAAGTTTGGCAAACGCGGAGGCCCGTTCTCGCTCCTCCTCCTCCGCTGCGGCAGCTTCTTCTGCTAACCGCTCTTCTGCTCGTCGTTGTTTCTCCTCCTGTTTCCTCGCTTCTACTAGTTCCTCTTGCTTCTTTTTTCGCTCCTCAGCGATCCTCTTCTCCTCTGCTACCCTCCTCTCCTCTTCCCGTCTTCTCTCTTCCTCGATCCGTTGTTCTTCCGCCTTTCGTTTCTCCTCCGCCTCTCTCGCGGCCTTTTCCTCTGCCTCTCTCGCGATTTTCTCCTCGGCCTCGATCCTTTCCATCTCGGCAGCGAACTCTGCCTCCTGCCTTGCAATCTCCTCCTCCCGGGCTCGTTGTCGTGCGGCTTGAGCTTGCAGGATACGTTCTCGCCGTTGTTGGATAGTTTCGCTGTCGTTGGGGTTGGTAGACATGATGGTTAAGAAGGGAGGGGACTTATCAACATTTTTTGAAACAGCCCTGTCTTTATATGCTTCGCGACTTACGGGCCGTTTCAACTTACAATTTTTCACTCTTCTTCGTTTTTCACATCACATCACAATTTTTAAAAAACTTTGATCCCCGTTGCTTCTAATCATTCACATCTATTTTAGTCATACTATTACTCAGGATCTCGAGGGCTCGATCCTAACGGGGGGGCACTGTTACGACCATGCCAAGTTCAACTTCCGCGGGCCCGACGATCATTCCCCGGTATTTGACTTCACTGTTTTCTTCCGTCGCGGAGCTTACCTCCGCGATCCTTTCACATTTTGTTTTATATCCCTCCCACTTAGCCGACCTTTTATATATCCTTTTATATCATTTCCTTTATACTTTCCCCTTTTATCTTCCTCATGTTCGACCATACTATTCTAGGATACTATCGCTTAGCGACCCTTAGGTAGCGACTACAGTATAAAGCTACAAGAGTAGAATAGTTGGTCCTCAGTTTAAATATCGACTTTGATAGCGCACTCATACAGTGTATTTCAAATAGAGTTAAATCTCAACCTCATCCTAAGTACGATCGCGTGAGTTCCTCCCGCGATCGGAATTACCCTCAACCTCGCTTTCGGACAGCGGCGTGTCGGGGACGCTATTAATAGTAGCGTCAACGTCCGACTACCTCTCCGTAGGTCCACCCAATCCTCACCGGGATTTATCTTGGTGATCGGTCTTTTACCCCGCGGACTTATAGTCCGCGATCCAAACTTATCCCTACGACCCATGCATGATCATAACAGACGGAATCGTTTTCCCGCCGCCCTTGCCATACCCTACGCTCAATTACAGTGGGGGATCGCTCAACGATCGTTCCGTTGGCAATGGTGGGAACGTCTGCCATTATCTCACCATCCGTCGTAGCACTAGTGGATGCAATATTGGAAGGTCCTGCCTCATACAACGAAGCACCCGCTGTAGTATGCCTTGCCTTCTTCTGCGAAGGCTTAGGCTCGAACAGTTTGGGCACAGTATGACCTTGTCAAGTCATCTCCGCTGCATACCACTGTGGTACAGCAGTGAATCGGTCAATGACCGCATTGTCCACCGCAGAACGTTCAGCTCGAGGTACATGACGAGCACGCTTGTGCATGGCGATCATTCCATGCACTGTTTTCCATAACGGACGCCAAGGGCATACGTTATCGGATTCTTCAAGAGTCTTGATAATTTTCCCGACTTCTTCAACAGAAGTCGGGTCTTGGAACGGCAGTTTAGTGACCATTCCACGCAGAATGTCGAATTCTTTGTTCTTACTGCTCTTAGAGCATTTGGGGGGGGGGGGGGAGAGAACGCCCCTCCTCCTTAGCTCGTTGAGCAGACACGGTGTCCATCTGCCGCCTGGCTTCCCTATTTATCTTGTTTTGCATTTCTCTTTGTTTCCCTTTCAATCGATTGGGATGTTCTTCAGGCTCCGAGTCGTCGTCCTCCATGTCTGTGAGGTAATGCTCTACCTGATACGCCTTGTAAGAGTATTGCACCTCCCCCATGGGTTCGGTGTACAAGTTGTCATAGGAAACGGTCCCTCGTTGAGGGACAGCTGTCGGAGCGGAGTCACGCTTCCGCTTGTCTCCTGTGTGAGGAGGCAAAGGTGTCGACACAGAACCTCCCGACAACGAGGTTCCTGCCTGACCGGACATAAGATGTTGGCCAGACCCCGAAGCTCTGGCATTCTCAGGGATGCTTTGAGAATTCGAGTCCCCCTCCATTGGGGACAGTCGTTGTGACAACGGCAAGGAAGTTCGCGTTGGCCGCTGTGCTTCCGTTGTAGCAATCCAGTCCTGCAATGGAATGGTAGCCACTTCCTTTCCTTTGCCCTTGTCCAATTTTTTGGCGACGGCTACCTTGGAGGAAGTCTTCGCGTCTTGACGATCTCCCTGGTCACGGAGATTGTAGTACTGGGCTTTCCAGTATTGGCGTCTATCATGCGCCTCCTGACAATCGCGGACAATGTCATCAATTTGCGCCACGTCTGATTCGTGACGTGCGCGGAGTTCATTACGCTTAAGTTCCAGGGCGGTAATTCTATCCTGCAAGTTCTGTCGCTCAGTCTTGTGAGCTCTCGACGTTGAGGCCAGTTGCTCTTGTAACGAGCTTACCACCAACTCTCGTCCCTGAGAGTTGGTCGAGGATGATGAGTCTCCTCGTATGTTACCATCTCGTTCGGAAATGATATTGTTGAAGTCGCTTGCTGTTATCAAGTGAGCGACGTATCCCATACACATGGGACAATTGTCGGAGTGTGTTATGATATTTCCGACTGTGATCCTCCATGATGTGGACGATGGGGACGCGGTAGGCTGTCCCTGAGGTGCCATCATAGGCATGGGGTACCCATACGATGCAATTGGATGCTGCATCTGTGTGGGGAACGATTGTTGCATGTGCGTTGGTGGATGCAACAAGTGGTATGGGTAGTTTGCGCTGGTCAACGCATAAAAGTTCTGTCCCGTAAACGGCGAACTGAAACTCGGTCCCGCCCCTGGGGTTCCGAATTGGGAGTTTGCATTACTGAAGTTTGGTCCCGTATGGGAACCTCCCCCAGACTGTCCTTGAAACCCAGTACTGGGCGTGTTGTGAAAAACTGGCACCCCAGTGTTCATGGGCGCTCCAAACAGCGCATGTTGGTTGGGGGGCAGTTGGGAACCACCCCCAAACGGTCCTGGAAATCCAGGACCAGCTACGTTATTAAAAGCTGGCGTCCCAGCTGTCGAAGTTGCTCCCAAGGGAGCATTTTGGGTGTTTGGCGATTCGTGAAAATCACCAAATTGAATAGCTGTCGATCTGGAATGATTGTCAGTGGGGTTGGGCTGGGTGTCTTGTTGTTGTGACATGGTGGTGCGACGAGAACAACTTAGCGTTGCAAAATTCCAACGGTAACTCCAATCGGTCTGGCCGACACGATCATGAGACTACGTGACGGATTATATCATCTCATTTGCGCGGCAATTGTCGCCAGTGAGTGACATTTTTAGCGCTAGGTACCTATCAAGCGCTTGCAGAGCACTACATGTGCTATAGGGCTCTACCGTGATGTCCCCTAAATTCCATAACACATGGAAGAATAATCGCTGGCCCTGCCACTGGTGACCGACAATGTCGTCCACCAGCCATTCGACTTCTACTGGCTCCCCAAAGACGTATGGTTCCGCCCTCACTCGATTGGGAAACAACACATCGTCGTTAACGACGTGAGGGCGCAAAAGTGAAACGTGAAACCTATTGTGTATCCCTCGCTTACTGAGTTCGGTGGGTAATCCCAATTGGTACACCGACTTCCCTTCAATCGCCTCAATTACAGGGTAGGGCCCAACGAACTTGGGTATCAACTTCCTCGCTCGCCCCTTAGGTAGGTTGAGATTGGCTGTGGACAGGTATACGAGGTCATTGACCTTGATACTAGGCTCATCCCGTCGACGTCGATTCGACCAGTGGGTCTGAAATACTCTAGACCCTATTATCGCATCGTGTGCTTCCGCCAGGTGGATGAGTGCTTGTTCAGCGAAATGCCGCACACCTGGCGCCACTGCGACTTCGGCGGGCAGTTCGCGAATCATGGAAGGCATATACCCTCCATCTAATTCGAATGGCGCGAATCCAGAGGACTCGTTGATGCTCGCGTTGAGGGCGAATTCTGTCATAGGAATCTTCTGTACCCAATCTCGTTGGTCGGGTCGTACCCAAGTCCTTAAGACTTGGGCCACGGAGCGGTTTGCACGCTCCGTTACGCCATCCGTTTGCGGGTGGTAAGACGTAGACATCAACAATTGCGTGCCCAACAGTCTATGTACCTCTCGCCACCATCGCGAGATAAATTTTGGGTCCCTGTCAGAGACGATGGACTTAGGAAGTCCGTGTAGTCGGACCACTTCCTTGAGAAATAATTCGGCCAACATGACCGCCGTGATCGAGGTATGGATGGCTATGAGGTGGGTCCTCGAAGTCATCCTGCAAATTACTACCCATAGGTAGTTATATCCATTGATCTCGGGGAACGGTCCTATAAAATCCATTCCGATGGATTCCCAAGGGCGCTTGGGTATGGGTAAGCTGTGAAGCTTACCAGCAGGTCGCAAATTGGGCCGTTTGGATTTCTGGCACGTTACGCATGATTTGCAGAATGCTTCTGTGTCCCCATGGATACGGGGCCACCAATACCATCTCCTGACGTAGTCAGATGTGCGTTGTTCTCCGAAGTGTCCGACCACTTCGTGAGCTTGTTTGAGTACCATGCCTCGAAGGGTCTTTCCCGATGCGCCTAATCCCTCAGGAATGCATACCACTTCTTCACCAATTCTGTTAGATGCATAAACGATACCGTCGATCACTTGGAATCCCTTATGATCGTTAGGGTGCTCTAGTACTTTCCTGAGCATAGGGTCGAGCTTCGACAACGCTCGAATCTCCGAATCAAATTGCGATTGTACCAATTGACTCGGTTTAGGGGCTTCACCTTTCAACCGTGACTCAAGGACGGTGGGATTGTAATCTCCATCACTGTCCGCTACTTCCTCACAAGGAATTTCTGCATGTTTGTTGAGTTCCAGAGCTTCAAGATCCCGCGGTTCGTCTGGTTCTCTCAATGCAGCTAGACAGTTTTCCTTAACTTGTCTACCCTCTGAGCCGGGAGGTCGTCCATCTCCCGGTCCAGTTGCACGTCGGCGTTGACATATTCGTGTGCCGGATGAGTCT
Organism: Lentinula guzmanii; assembly: GCA_027919855.1. NCBI lineage: Eukaryota > Fungi > Basidiomycota > Agaricomycetes > Agaricales > Omphalotaceae > Lentinula > Lentinula guzmanii. The sequence goes on from JANVFO010000028.1 coordinate 16,255, forward strand.
CACCTGGGAGGTCTGACTCATAGTATTGCGATAGTGCATCCGCGATTTTATTAGTGGAGCCTTTGATGTAGCGTATATCAAAGTCATAACGCGACAGATATTCCATCCATCGCGTTTGTCTACTACTCAGGTGGCGTTGAGTCTTAAAAAATGTCAATGCCTCATGGTCGGTCACTATGTGGATGCGGTATCCCATTAGTTTGTCCGACCACTTAAGTAGGGCCTCTAGTATAGCTAGGGTTTCCTGCTCGAATACTCTATAGTTCATCTGCGCCGCAGTGAACTTCTTGGACATAAATCCTGCTGGCCTACATTCCTGCCATGTGGGTCCTTGTCCGTAATATGCACCTATTCCACTGATGGAGGCGTCACAAATGACCCATATAGGTACCCCGTGCGTGGGTCAATTGGCTTTAGTACGGGCATTTTGTCAGAAGTAGCCATTCGTTTTATATGTTGGAAACACGTTGCGTGAAACGGTAACCATATAAATGGGACGTTATTCCTACACATCAGCGATAACGGGCTGGTGTATATGGCGACCATGGGCATGAAACTGGCCAGGTACTGCACCAGTCCCAAAAACTTCTGAACGTCATTGAAGTTTCGTGGCGTTCTCCATTCACGGATTTTCGCCATTTTGTCCATATCAGCGTGGATTCCCTGGTCATCGATTCGATGACCCAAGCAGTCAAGAATCAGAGCGTATAGCTCACACTTTTCTGCTTTTAAGTAGAACTTCTGCTTGCGCAGTCGTTGAAACACTTGTTCTAAGTGTCTTTCATGATCCTCAATAGAATCACTGAAGATGAAAATATCATCTAAATATACGTGTACACACCGTCCTATCATGTCTTGAAAGGTACGGGTCATAATATGTTGGAATGTAGCAGGGGCATTACAGTCTCCCTGCATCATGACTTGGCTCACGTAGGTGCCAAATATGGTGGTGAATGCCGTCTTTGGTACATCTGCTACCTCATTGCGTATTTGTTCGTACGCATCCGACATATCGATTTTTGATCGATATTTGTGTCTTGCCACATCGGACCGAATATGATCTTGGTCAGGGAAGGGGGTGACATCCTTGACCGTGTTGTCATTCCGCTGTCGATAGTCGACAATGGTACGCAGTTTCCCATTCTTCTTGGGGATGCATAGCATAGGGGCTGCTTGGGGGGTGGTAGCGTGTATCCACCATTGAGCTCGAGTGTATCTCTCGAGCTTTTCAGATAAGTCTACTTTCAGACTATCAGGGCATCTGGGCATGTAGTAGCTATACCTCTTATTTTCATCTATAAGTGGTATCTTATGATTGATCTCCCTGAGTGGGGGCAACGCTTCAGGAACTCCTTGTAGCATGTCCTTATTACGCTCAATCCATTCAGCGCGAAGCTTGGGAATGTCATGCTCCGAATACAGTGGAGTTTTATCAGTCATGGCCTTCATGGCTTCCTGATCAGGTTCCATTTCGAGTTCCTCGAATGGAATGTACCTCAATTGGCCTCTCTAGCTCGAAATTGACGGCGTCGTCTGGCTAATGTCCCAGATTGACTTTTCTTTCGAAGACCCTTTCGGTTCTTTGAAGTCGATATCTGACTTCGTCTTCGGTGACTATGTATAATACACAGTCTATCCGCTGGGTTCAGCTTTTGGGCTTCTTCTGTTACTTCATATTCCTCCTCTGATGAGGAAGTATAATCACCGTGGATGATTCCAGTTCTCGCGTCGCAATATTGGGGTTAGGTGTACCACCCTCTCCCACTCGATGTGATCCTGGGGAAACATCGAATCGCCTCGAGAATTCCTGAACGTACTCCACGCAATCGTCAAGAAATTCCGGTTGTATATCAGTATCCTCATTTGGTTCAGCCAAACGAATTACCACTGGGGAATCCAGTGGTAGAGCTCGCTTGATACGAGCTAATTCCTCTCTAATGTCAGAGGGGTCCACTACTTCTTCGATCATAGTAGTGGTCACAGAGAGCTTTTCTCTCTCAGCCTTCTCATTTTCCTCTCTGAGGGCTCTGAGTCACATAGTTGACTTCGTTGGAGAGGGGTTGTCCGTCCTTTTCACTCTGTCATTACGTTCGGCGTGTCTCATGGCCATTCTGCATTGGAATTCCGCTGCATCTTCAGCGGAAGTCATAGCACTGATTTTGTGCCCGTTGACGTTGATTATATCGTTTTTGAAGTCGAGAACGACCTTGTGTTTCCTCATCCAGTACGTCCCAATAACCGCGTCGTACCTATCGAGGTTTACTATGTCCCAGTAAGTGGGATATTTGGTTTCACCAACCATGACTTCGGCATACGTGCCATAATTGAACTTGGCACGACTACCTACAGTCCCCAGCTGGAGGCTATGCTGATGTTTTAATTCGTACACCTTGTGTTTCGTCACTTGGGTGAACATAGGTGTAAGAGCTTCTAATGAGCTCCCCGAATCAAACATCACAAACGCTGTATTGTCCCCTATCCGCAACAGGCAGGACATCATACGGCTTCTTCAGGGCCGCCTCTGATTGGGCGGTCGATTTTTGTCGACGATCGTCGCAGAGCGATGTCAGTCACGGTAGCTGGACGTTCTTGAATGCTACCTATGCCTGCAGTCTTCCTGTGGCGTTATCGATAGTTTCGACGATGGGACCAGCATTGTCCTCCAATTCATCAAGATCCTCCTGGATCACGTTGTGTCCTTCTATGGACACGATTTGGGCATCCGTCTGTGGGCGACTGTGTACTTGATCCCTAGGATCGTACATTCCAGACATACGCTGGTTGAATGCCACATGTGTATCGTCCTCCTCAGATTGATACATCGCCCCCAGATAGTCCTCGTACTGCTCGAGTACGTATTCCCCGTCTGAATCCGGGATCAACTCGTATCATTGTCAGGCGGCGCGTCACCAGTTGCAATGTCTATAACTGGTGTATCTTCAGAATCTTCAACATCGTCCTCATTGAGTGATTCCACGCCGATAGCGAACAGACGTTCTTTACTGTACGTTCGCATGTGGGGTCATTATGGAAATGACCCACTTGTCCACATCCCCAACACAGTTTGGGAGTGTTTTTACATTCTTTAGTCCGAACGTTATCACCCTTGGTCCCACCTTAGGGGCATCGTTGGGTGTTGACATCGTGGCGTGTCTGATGGATATCCTACGTTGACCGCGTTAGGTTTAGTCCACGTTGCCGTTGGACAATTGGTTTGGTGGGATACTTTGATCAGTCAAAACCGTTGAGGGTTCGACTTATTTGAGTCTACCAGTTTATCAACAGTGGCAGCTCTACTGCTGGAGGGTTGTCCATGCAGCAATTTCGTATTTGCTGCCATGGTGTCGGATTCTTCCTTTCGCCAATGCAATTGACGATTGCCTTAACGGAGGCTACCTCAGGGATAACATGTTCATCTCTGAGATAATTGATGAGGTGTAACGGTAATCCCTCAATTAGTCGAGTACGGAAGGCGTTTTGACTAGGTGAATGTAATAATCGCAGTGCAAAGCGGTTGAGTTTCGCAAAGTACTCTCGTACTCCTAGTTTGGCGTCATACTTGGTATTCCGCCAGCACGTTTCCGCGTAAGAGTAAACTTCGCTTTGTGTGAAACGTTTGAAGAGTCCTATCAGGACCTCTTCAGTGCGCCAATAGTCGCGCGCACGGTGAGGGCCAGTGACGTGGTCATGATACCACTGCTTGGCACCACCCTCTAGCATGCCCTCGAGACACAGGACTTGCATATCATTTCCTTTTGGGCCAGTGATACGGTTTACCACCATCCAATTGAGCACTGAATTAACCCAGGTTTTGAACGTGTCGATATTTCCTTCCCCCGACCAAGTGTCGGGTTGTTTGATCTTCACGTTCTTGATACCGTCCAGTGCTGGGAGGACAACCTCGAGTTGTCGTCTTATCCCGATAATGAGATGGGATTGTAGGCGACGATTGTATTCATCGTGGCCTTTGTTAGCTAGTGCATCTAGCAGTGCGCGGGCTTGTTGCGCTTTGCGTTTTCGCTTTTTATCCTTGCGTTTATGAGAGGGCGACGAGTAGCGTGCTCCCCTGTCCTCAGTGAGTTGCTCGTCAGATTCACTGGACTCTGATTCTAGCCATGGTGTACGGCTCCTCCGTCCTTCATTAGAGGGATGGTATCCATCGAATGAGTCACTCGACGAATCGCTGCTACTGCTGTCACTAGGGTAGTGGTGTCCAGCAGCTACCGGTGTCCCTTGTGTTGTACGGGGATGTGGAACGTTGTGGTTCCCTTCTTCCAGTTGTCTGGAATGTTGCCGTAACTCCTCCCTATTGGTAGATGTTTCTCGATGATGAGGGTTACCTTCATCATCAAACAAGATACCTTGTTCGTGCCATACGCTCGAACTTTGCCCATCTCTCATTGAGTGGGCTCTCATCATTTGGCCGACTACTCGATCGGCCCATTCCAGCTTATCACCAATGTTCCTGGTGCTCCCCGGAATGTTGACGAATCTGGGATCGTTCAGCATTTCATCGAACGTCTTCCCATTTGGATAGACGTGGCGAGTGCTCGGTTTAGCACTCGCGTTGATGTTTAGGCCTTCGTTGGGAAGACATTCGTTGTAGGGGAGGCCACCGTTGTCACTAGTATGTTCTCCTAGCACATCCTCCTCATTGCTGTCGGGTGGATATACTTTATCCTCCGCTATGGCGAGTTCCTGCTTTCGCTCATTCAGCTTATCAGGGGTGACTAGCACCTCTGTTGGCTCATCTGCCTGAGGGTTGTCTTCGACCCACTCTCGGATGGCCTGGAACCTCTTATTGAGGTAGTCGATCTGTTGAGATCGTACCTCCTTAAGAGAACAGTCTAGTATCTCTTGTGCCTTGTTTTCTTGAGACTCAATCAAGCGAATTAACGCTTGTGTACACCTGTCAGGCGTTTGGACCGTTTTTTTAATGGTCAGGTGTAGTGGTACTAACATCCCTCCTTTGCAAGGAGGGTTACCTTCTTCGTCATTATTGTTGCGAACAACGGTTGATCTAGCTTCCACAGCTGTGGACTTATCCTGCTTTCGGGCAGCATAACTAACCATTGGGGAACTACGAACAGTAATTCCATTAGAGCTAGGAGAGGACTCATTCTCTTCGAATGGGTTCTCTCGAATCTGACCTGGTTCCATAGGGGAACGAGGTCGTGGTGGTGGTTGTATTGCAACCACCTTTTCGATGTCAGCTGATCCGCTGACCTCGTTATCTCGGATTGATTGTTCCGATATACTCATCGTACTCGGTGATGGGTGATTGCTCGAGTCGATGTTACTGGTTGTACCCAGTATTAGGTCCTGATCAACCTTTTGGGGTTCAATCACGGATCCCATTTTTCGTTTAATGTTCTTGGGCGGCATCGCTTAGAACAATTGAATATGGAGTATTAATTTGCTCGATGTTCAAAAAACTGTAACTGTCCTAGGGATGGTTATGGGTTATGGAGCTGTTAGGCTTCAGATAGCTTTAGCTTATATGACTTAATTCACTCCGTATGAACACGACGAGGCTATCAATTAGCTCGATATGTACGTTTACAGGTAGAAAATAGTCTACCTAACTTATCTAATGTGATTGTATATAATCGATGAACTATACAGTTCATCGTGATCATATGATGATCATATGATAAGATAATAGCGTGTGATCAGATACCAATAGGGGCGTAGGTGAAGGCCCGTTACAGCTGAAGTCCCATCTCACTTCCGAGGACCGTGTAGCCCTTTCGAGTACCTCCTTGTGTCGCAGCCACCATTCCCACACTCGGAACTTCATCCGGAGCCTCTGGAACCTCGATCGTAATCCTTTCCAGTTGCACGGCCTTAACAGTAGCTAACCAGAGTAATAAGTAAATAACACATGTGTAAGATGCTGACTGATGAGCATATGATCTCGGTAAGAAGTAATAATGTTGAATGAAGGAATGTGTGGATGTTAACTACAAGTGTTGTGATAAAGAGAGTGTGACTGCATCCTCTGTACATGATTAGTGTATATATGTATATAAAAGAAATAGACTGTTCTGCATGAATATAACAATGACTGGGGCGCATGGTTGTAATACCTTTTAAATATATTAGTGTCACTAAACTATATTTGTTATTGTTTTTACTTACAGCTCTTATTGTTATAGATTTAACAATTAGGATTACAGGTATATAAGCCATAGTACTTTGTACATAGTTCTTCAGTTTAAATATCAACTTAGATCGTTGCTATACTCTGTCCAGAACTCTTCTCTCTATTCAACATCATTCACATTATAACCAAACATCATCTGCATGTCTTTATTATCTTTATCATCACTTTGAACATTCACTGAACCATATGACAAAGTGGGGGCACTACCAAAAGTAGTGTCAAGGTTCTAGTTCATCTTTACCATCCTTCCATCACAATCAAATGACCGATTAATCCTCGATCAAATCATTTGATCATCATCCAAGACTTTGGTTAAAAACTAAAGTCTTGATTCAACACTACCTTTCCAAGACTCTATGGAACCTCACCGGCACAGTCTCAACAGAACTCCCCTGCATGAATATAACACATCCAGAAGATCCTTAATTTTGCTCAGTCAGTGTCCAATGCTTGAAGCATCCTCTGGGAGCACCTAAAAAGTGAGGCTTATGTACCATGAATCTGGTAGTTTCTAAGTTATTCATGATTTGTGTGGAAAGTGAAGATCCCTAACAATCATAGTACTTAGTTAGCTCTAATGTTAAGGCCGTGCAACCGGAAAGGATTACAATCGAGGTTACGGAGGCTCCGGATGAAGTTCCGAGTGTGGGAACGGTGGCTGTGACACAAGGAGGTACCCAAAAGGGCTACACGGTCCTTGGAAGTGAGATGGGACTTCAGCAAAGCTTTCGGCAATGCTCCCTACATGCTATCTGGGTGTCCCTGCAAAGTGCAAAGAAGAAAGAAGTTCCGGAGCGTCAGACAGAACCGATCGGTCAATCCGGACATAACTAAGCATAATATAGAAGGAGGATAGAAGGTAACTTTTATTTCAAGCTGGGGAAACGATACTAAACAGTGTACTAAATTGCCTAATTGTTAAATAAAGAACAATAAGCAATATAAAGGTTTACCCGAGGTGAAATATAAGACAGTAAGGGCGTGGGAATCTCGGATAAATGCCTTTCGAAATCGTCTGAAGCTATCGAGAATAGAATCAAAGATACGGAGTTGATAATGAAAGCAAAAGCTCTGGGAATGTGAACGAGTCATTCGACAATCGATCCGCCTGGAAGATTGTCCGGAAAGGTCCGGTCTAAGTATCAGAATGAATTGACTATCAATTTGATCGGAAGGTTGGTCGCTTGGTCTGGCACAGGCGTGACATCTGATCACGCCATCTCATCGCCACGCACGTCATCAGTTAGAATGTGTCATCTTTTCAACCTTTCTTCACTTCCAGTTCAACGGGCCCAAATCCCATTCAATTCATTAATTTGGGGTAAGATACTCGATGATCTTGCTTTGTGTGTAATGTCCGCATTGGCTGCAACTCTTTCAGCAAACTCACTAGTTGATCTTGCAAAGAAGACCATGCTACCCCAGGGGGTGAGATGTCAAATTACAAGTCCAGGACCTTGTAATGCTATACTTGTCTGCTGGGAAGCATACAGACTGGTAGGTTTACCCTCGTTTACAATGGAGACCGGGTCGTTTATCCTGGTCAATGATCTGAAATACCTCATGCTGTGTTGATATATTTGGCCTATAAGAAAAATCTTACAACAAAAATTCTGATTTCGTTTCATGTAGCATCTCCTTCGACAACATTCTTTGACTGTTAAAAAAATACGGGACAATGATGAACAGGCGAGTGAACACAAAGCACTTTCTTCTCTTTGTTGAACGATCTCAACGTTAGAGTGTATGCAATTCTATCTTCAGACTGGAACATCCCGTACTGTAACTCGAAAAGAATGGCGTTGCGCATTCCGATGCGCCCATCATGTCCACTTGTCCCGCAAAAGCTTAGAGCAACACATGATTTCTCATATGTCGAAAGTCCCGCTATGTTGTCCTTTCCAGACATGCGAGAACCTCCGCCCTTTGGAAAGCGTGTTCATTTTGATAGATCATCTGGACTCCTCCCATCACGAACAACAAATTTTATCACCCACGGAGTTGGAGGGTCAATTACGTGCTACATGGTGGTCCCTGGACTCTCAGCCCGGCGGATCTTTCGAACTTCCACCCTGGCCTGATTCCCCTGTGGACTATTTAGACATCATGAATTCTCATCCATCCCAACCACCATCTTCCTCGCCACCTCGTACGCCACCTACTTCTTCACCATTTCGCCAATTCCCCCGGCTTGTTCAAAGCAGTGCTCTTCAGTCTCCTTCATTCAATTCGCCTGGTCGTCGCCCCATTCCGCGGCAGATCACTATAGAGAGCATAGAGGATTCGGACAAACCAGAGGAGGTCTTTGAATTCGAAGACCTTCCGAAATCGCAATGTTCTCCCGATCATGATTCTGATTGGCGTCCGCCGCCCTCTCAGCTTCACGAAGACTGGATAGTCTGGCAGCGACCACATAGTTGGAAGAAGGAGGCTGCCAGTCCTTTTCATTTGCAGAACGCCGAAGACTTCAACCGTATGCCACCTTCCTCCATGGATTACAATGTGTTTAGTGCACGGGTAGATCAACTGAAGGCAGAAGGCATACTAGGAAAATAACACATCTCCCAGCTTTCACATTGTTACCAAATTGTTATGTTAGTTTGTTCAACCCACCTTGCTAAATAGTGGCCAATGGTTGCATGATCTCTATGATCATCATAGAGATCATCTCTTTTGCAGACATTGTCTCTAGTATTTAATTATAGCCTTCCTTGTATATAGGCTCAGCGTAAGTCGCGTATCGCTATTACTATATCGATTGATTAGTTTGTCGTTGTGCATTTGAGGGTTTATCAGAGCGTAGCAATGATGGTTTCGAAACGAAATGCGAATTGACGTCAAACAAGAGTAGTACAAAAATTTATACAGCACCCCTAATCCCCACCTTGCGGTACTTTTCTTCGAACACTTGTCCTAGATGAGCAGCAGCAGATTTGCATTGGATAATTTTCTCGCTATTGGGACTGCCGGGGTTGGTGAAATGCGCGGCCTTGTGTTCTTCTAAGAATTTGATGGTAGAGTCCAAATCATCGAAGGCGAGTTCGTTTTGAATGAAAGATAGAGATATCGTCCGGTAACTGGAATAAATTTTTTAAGTTTTCAGGATTACAGTGAGTGTGTCTGGACCTACGCTTTTGTAATAATCATCAATGCTTTGACTCTTTCTCGAGGAATGAAGTGATCCATAATGTAAGCTCCCATATTTGGGGCATTTAGATATAACAGAAAGAGAGCATGATAATTGCCCATTGAAAGTGAGCGTTGGACATCAAGCGCATGTTGCACAGCTTGATCCGTCTTCTGTTTAGGTGTTAGTTGACCTACGTATAGATTGAGCTCTGTCAAGGGCCAAGGAATCAATAGTGTGACTGTTGACGAGGAAATGAATTACCGCTTCTGTTGCGACCGTGTAAGAGCATAAGGATCCGATATCCTGTAAACTCTTCTACTTTTCCGGGTATCCCAAGCTCGTAAAGTGTCTTGAGTGTTGCTTGACAGGAATTATATTCGACCATATCGTTCTAGTCAGGTGCTTTCAGGCGAAGGGAGAAGGGAGAAGACAAAGGCAGGTTGGCGCACGCTTTCAAGTGCCATACGAGCATGAATTTCGTAGACTTGTACCGTGAATTCATTCTTTATCCGCTGTACCTAAACGCGAGAGTAATTAGAAGTGCATGCAAAGCCCAGTTTTGTGAAAAGGAAAAATGAGCGCACAGTGAGATCCTGACGAAGACTTTTGAGTTGGTTGCATATCCAGTTATAGGAGCATTTTTCTCTCCATCTTTTCTTGAGCTGTACAAGTGTTTCTCGAAGGACGGCATAGGGTCGAATTGTTTCTGGTTTAGGCGCCTGGCGACAAAAGCTGAGCTTGTTCATGTTTTATTGTACGAAAAAAGACACACATCAGTCAGTCTTAAATAATCCTTGAATATTTCACTCGAAGTCCCAACTATGGTGAATCGGTCCCAGTCAATGACGTTCTGTTCACTCTGTCAGCAACCGGGCGTACATTTGCGCAAATACCCACCGGGTCTGCCTCTGGTTCATCGGAGGTTCCAAAAGGAGATGCTGAGCGAGATGCATTCCAAGGGTTGTTACTGAAGAGATGACTATTGTGAGCGTTTGCCTTTAATGATGAATTCGTCGACTTCTGTCGCTCAATTTCATGTTCTCGCTGAAATCTCTCCGCTCTACGATTTAAGACGGCTTGATCGTTCAGATTTAGAGATGCCGTGCCAGTTGTTATTTGCTTAAGAGATGATTTCTTGGCTTTCTTGTTGACGGGAGCAGTGTCATTCCTATACCTCAAGTAAGCATTGTAGACTGCGATGAGCTACAAGATATACATACATCTTGCGTTTAAGAGAGAGAGTTGGCTTTGGTAAGAGGCTAGTGCTTGCATGAGAGAAATGAAGATACGATAGCCTTCAAGAATGCGAACCTTTGAAGTTGCACGCCATTCCAATCTGTCGTCCAAAGCGTGTGTGCCGTGAAAGCATCAGAAATTACCTGTCTTAGTTCATCTTGAGCGTCCTTCTTATTACTATCCGTCATTTGTCCCAAGCATTTGGCAACCCAATCCCTACACATCTATATTTGAGTAGCGAGTTCAGCAAACCAGGCGTTGTCTTACTTGAGTTGCGGAGGCCACGAAGTCGATGCCATGTTAGCAGGAGTAGTCATAGATAATCCTTAAGTGAGCTCGAAGGTAGTGGTAGCGAAGACGAAGACGTCTGTATCACATGATATTAAGCGCCCGCGTCCTCTAACTTATAATTTATTGCAATCTCTAACACTCTTCTACTCATGCGACTTCTACTCATGCGCGGTGTCTAGATACAGTAAACATAACGGATGACAGTAAAGCGCCAAAATGCATTCATTCAGCAAGATTAGGGTTCGTGTAGCATACACACATTGGAAAATTTTATTCCTAGCTCTAATGTCCTGTTTTGTCTGTGGGAGGGTTGTACTCTGCAATCAAAGCATAAGCAAAGACACGTAATTTTGAAAACTGGGATGAACTCACGAATCTTCCTATTCTTGATCGGGCCCCACTTGTACCTTTTCGTATACACACTGAGAACGAACAGGGTAGAGAACAAGATGACTGCCTTGATACCGGTCTTCTTTCTCTCATCATGCTCGGGCTCAGAAGCCCAGTTCAGGAAGGTCACGACATCCTTGGCCATTTGAGATGTAGTAGCAGGCGTTCCTAACCAACAACATCTAAGAAAACAGTAAATCAAGCAAGTAATCACCAACCATCATCGTACTCGACCAAACCGTCGAAGAGGACTCGGGCCATAGAAAGAGCACCGCCAGGGAAGTATGGGTTGTAGTTCATGCCCTCACGAACTTCGACTCCAGCCGGTGGGTCAACATAACCGGTGAGAAGAGAGAAAATATAGTCCTGTGATGGCTGTCAGATATCATGTACGCGTCCAAAGTTATTCCTGACACTCACAGAACCACCATGACGCGCTTTTACGATAAGACTCAAGTCAGGAGGAAGGGCACCAGCGTTGCCAGCACGAGCAGCTTCTTCATTGGGATAAGGAGCAGGCATATAATCGGCAAGTTTTCCTGGACGTTGGAACATTTCTCCATCATCATTTGGTCCATCCTGATATTCAACCTCTTCTGCCATTGCGCGAGCTTCATCAGCAGTGTGGGAGACACCAACAAGGTTGCGCCAGGCTATACGGTCAAGAGAATGACATGCCGCGCATACTTCGCGGTACACTTGATAACCTCGGCGAATGCTATATAATACATGGCGAGAGGAATATGTCAGCGAATGGAATGCACGGGGGAGCAGGTTTCTTACCTGGCATGGTCGAAAGAGTCGAAGAACCCATTGTGAGGCCAAGGATAGGCAGCAGGATGCAAGCCTTCATCACTGAGATGACTGGCGTGTACTTCGCCAATGAAAGGCAAGGTGCCATAGAGATGAGTGTACCAGGCTACGGTTCCGGCGGTGAATAGAGTTGCAGAAGCAAGGGTCAAACGTGAGCTCATGAAGGACTAGGAAGAATTATTTAGAGTATTTATGGGCTAAAAAGGAGCTGAAACGCACCTCGAATGCATTCGACGAAGACGAAGCGCTTGAAGACGCAAAACGAACCTGATAATCATTAGCTGAAAAGTTGTTGATGTAGTTCTGAGCTGGCTCACCGAGGCAGAGCGGGAGCTTGAAACAAGAGAGGGCGAGCTCTTTTTGGCTGCTGAAGCCGCCTGTTTCAAGGCTCCTGAGGGAAACCTCGACAACATTTGAGGTAGATGTTTTTGACCAAGTCGGACTCGGATGGAAGTGTAGTTTTGTGACGGACTGACTGTGACACTCGGCAGTAGACGGAAGTGTGACGGAATAGCCAATCAAATGCGAGCTATTGCCTATGCGCCTCGACCCCCCCAGGCAAAAGTTCAAAATAACGAATGATACTTAGAAACTCTCGCAAATTGTTGTAGCTGCAGCTTACGTTCAAGGACGAGATAAATTATAAGATATGTTTTCTATTGCCTGAGATTAACTACGTTCCATTCTAAGTAGCGATACTGACAAGCGAGAAACAAACAGTCACAGACAACATGATGTATAATAACGATCCTAGAATGGTATCTCAGAAACAATATTACTGACAGACAGTTCTTCACGTACTATGGTGTTACTTTCCACCAGTGGTTCCCATACCCATGGTAGCCTTGAAGGTGTCATAGATCCACCATTGGAAGCCAGTAAGCGTACCTGAAGCACGATTGAGCACCAAATAGCGTAATGACAATGCTTTTCCACTCACCAATCATGACCACCCTAGTGCTAAGACCCTTGGTAGCTAAAGTCGCAAAGCCAACCTCACCAGCGATTGTTCCGATGGACTTGCCCTTGTTCTCAGTCTTCCCAAGAAGAGATACCATAGAATCAGCGGGGTGAGAAACGATGGCACAGACGACACCGGCAATGTAACCAGACGCGAAAGTCACACCGAGCTGAGTGGTTTGGCTGTAACTATCCTTAGGGTTGGTAAAGACATGAGTGTAGAACAATTGGACGATCTTCTCGAAGAAGAAGAACTTCGCCATGGTATAAGGAATCTATACCGGTAAACACAGGGAAAGTTGAGTATGTGGTGTTTCTAATTTCATGATAGCAAACATACCTGACGTGACCAGAGGGGAACAAGCGAACCGAGTGGGAAACGGGTCTCAACCTTCAGCTTGTTCATCTCTGAAAGTGCAGCTCCGAAGGGTACAGGGAATGTCCCGGTAGGACTTGTCTGTATTTTAACTTTCGTCATTTCCAAAGGGCACAGTGCAATGTCGGCGAAAAATTCTGCGGAGGAGGAACCAGCTAGCCAGATTGCACCCTTGTACTTCTCGGAGATTTCCTCGCCAGCGGCGTTCATATATGTGTCCTTGAAGAACTCATATAGACCGTATTTGAACATTCCCTGGAGCGAATAGCCGACAAAGGTAGGCCCTAAACCTTTCCAGATACCACGAGTACCCTCCTCCTTCAGAAGGAGTTTTAAACTCGCACCCGTCCCGACATATTTTTGAGGATTGACCTGTACAATACAGTTGTCTATGCCGTTGTTTTCAAGTAGGGACGGAAACACGTACCTGCATGTTACATTTTGCAACATCAAGAGGAGTGATACCTGCATGAGTGAAACCGCAAGCAAGGGCACCACCAAGCATACACTTGGCGTAGTATGAGGTGTCATGAGGCACAGGTCCAAGGTACCTTGAGCGAACAAGAAGAGACTTGAGGTTCAGAGAAAGACCTGAAAAGATACGAAAACAAGACTGACCTGGCATCCCATTTCGTAGAAACAGACATCACAGAAGAGATTTAAATATCGAGTTTAGGGAGATAAGGATGGTTGGCCTGTTCCCGGTACAGAGGGGGGCTAAGCAGCGAGTTGACAAAGAGTGTCGAGCTGAAAATGTTGAAAGGCGTTTTACAGACGTTCATCAAATTTTGTCACCGGCTCGTTCCGGATCTCGCCGAGAGTGTGGGAGCAAAAAACTCTTCCGATTATCTTCCGCGATTGACTAATTTTTCTAGTTTTTCTACCGATTACAATCGATTATGGAGGGGGATATGTACATACACCACCAAAATGTTTTAACAGCGACTGGATATCCCCAACGTGAGATCACCAACCAGGAATGATATGGGTGAGTATCTAAACAAGGTACGTCGCGCACCGGTTGTTCTGTTATAGTGTCTCCAGGATAACTTGAAGATGTCCGACTTGCTCTCTTAAAAATGCCCTCTGAATAGCTATGCTATGATATTTATTTTGCTGTTTGTTGACACCTGACGGTTATCCGACTTCTACTGTCAGACTTCTGAGAGTCAAGTCGCTGGTTCCGCTGCTGCTGGTGCCTATGGAAGCCAAAGTAAGTGTTCCTGTGCTATGTCTGCAGTCCCCGATGCCCATTTATCTGAAGGTTTCCCCGGTGAGCACACTCTATTCCGATCTCCACTAACCTATTCAGATGGTATGATGTTTCTATCAAATGCATCCATGTTCACAAGCATTGAAGCTCATACCTGGTAATCATTCAAAAGAAGATACCTCTCCATTGAGCGACTCTGAGCTGGTACACGAACTCGAACTCATGGCAGATTTTCACACCGAGACTGTTGCCACGTAGCAGGAGCCAATGTCTGGGAATACTGAAGGTATCCAAGATGTATGTGACAGTCCCTTCTCTTGTTCACAATCGCCTCTCATCAAGTCATCTCAGATAGCCACCAACTTTGAGTTTTTGAAGGTGCTTGAGGATAAAAGAGATGTCGCTTGGTATCAGCAGCGGCTTGCAGTCTTTCTTGCACAAAGAGTGCACTACTCATCATGCAAGTGCGAAAGCTGTGGTATGTAAATGTACAAGCAGATCATGCAATTGCTTAGTACATTTGACAAAAACACCAAGAAATTCGTAAGCCTTTTCATGTCCATCCTCAAATCAACTGGAACGCTCGTTTCTGAAGTCAGAGGACAATGAAGTGAAGTTGCTATTAACTTTGTCCTAGCTCGTGTTGCCTTGTGAGTCTATATATGATGCATAGCTCGAAAGCACAACGAATAGCTCAAAAGCACAACGACTCAGCATTGCAATGAGTATGCATGCGAAGCTCAGGCCGGTCGACAAATTACTTAAACACATTCGGGATGATTGAGGAATATTTTATTTGTTGCATACCAGAGTATACTCATTTTCTATCATATCATTCCATTGACCATTCAAAAAGACCTGAGATTTTGAACGAAATCCATACCGACCATGCATACTTTAGATGTCCTGTAACGCCTGGCAAACTGTTGTGGCTAGCTTCTCATGCACAAGATGTTTCGGCAATCCATTGTACATATTACTCAATATGTCCTATCGAAAGAATATACCTGCTTGTGGAAGGTCGATGTCTGGAGCTTATAGCTTACGGGCATATCAGTCTTCAGGTGTCTCTGCAAATCCGCACAACTGATGTCGTTTGACATAAATAAGCGCCTGTGAGCGTCTAACCACATTGAAGATTCTGAAAGCTGAAATACAATTCAATATCTCCTGATGTTGTGTGCGGGAGACGAATTTTCCCTCGATTCACCTGCTGTAGCCAAGAGTGACCCTGGGAGCCTGCGTATAGTTGCGTATTCTCTCTTTAGACCATATATGCGTGCGGCAAGTAATGCGGACTCCCCAGGTGATCCGATTCCGTCCCTCAACGTTGACAGCAGGCTACAGCTACCGCACAACGCATCCTACCCACATGGATGACTCAAGAAATCATTAACGCCTTTGACGATACGAGTTATTACACCGCATGAGGAATTAAAGTAGGCATGAGCCATGAAACAGCGAGTGGAAAACAGCGAGTGGAAAATACAGAGAGATGTACGGCTGGAAATATGGAATCGGACGAGGAAAATAAAGGGTAATCTACATAACATGATAGTCCGCCGTGTCACACTTCGAGGGGATTACAATAAGCACTCGCAAAGTTCTGCAGAGGTTAACATTAGAGACTGCAAGGTTCACCGAAATTTAAGCCACACACCTTCCGCGCAACAGCACAAACACATCCCTGCTAAACAAGCACCACATCCGCCACCACTTGAGCTTTGCTGTGGTTGTTGGCTAGAATCAGATTTCAAATGCGGTTAAACCGTAGTCTTCATCAGGAAAATATTTGTGCACTTACACATAAACGGTTTGAGGGGTAGGCTGAGGTTGGTAACCACCTTGTTGAGGATATCCCTGTGGAGGTCCTCCGCCGTAGTAAGCCTGTTGGGGTTGCTAAAAGAAGCTGTGCGTTAGGATATCTGATTGATGCGGAGATAGCTTCGACAGGCGCACTTGTGGGTAGTATCCTCCCTGACCTGGAGGGGGACCTAGGGACGATGTAAGTATAAGGTTTCGATGTCGAGAACTTGCAAGAACAAGAGGGCAAGTATTTGAAGCTTACCTTGAGGGGATAGTACTGTTTTCCTTGGTTGTTATAGTAATCGTTGGCGGACATGGCAAAAGACAAGAAACCGAGGGGCGTTAAAAACGGTGCACTTCCAAAACCGCTGCGCTTAAGTATTCGGCACGTGGCCGAAGGCTGCGATGGTGGCAGTGCAATGATGACGAGATCAAGATGGTATGATCGGCGTCGTTGCGCTGTGTTGGCCGGCTGCCTGTTTGTCGCTTTTACAAGCCTTTACACCTCTTTCCAGACATTCTCGCCTGAGGGGCAGTTCCAAATTGCAGTGTTACACTACTTAGCATGCGCAGCTGACAACTCCCCGACCAGCTTCAACCATCGGCCGTCTGCAGTCATTCGCATAGTCATCCGCACAGCTTAGTACACACAAAGACAAAATGACTGGGTTGCCGAAGAGGTACTTTCCTGCCACAGGGAACTCAATTCACTACGGCTGATGCTATAATGTTCACATGAACATGGTAGGGAAAAGTGGATAGGGAAACCGTTTATGAGTTTCTATACCAAACTGATGAGCAGGGAAATTTTTATCTAAGGTTAATGATTACCTTTTTCTTTGTCTATAATGTTTATCTTTTTCTTGGAAAAAAGTTCCACATTAGCAGTGGCTTAACGACAAGGAAAGGGCAGTCATTAACTCTCAGATATTCCTGCACTTTTTCCTGGAATAACGACATCAAGCAAAATGTGCTTCTCTTTGAACAATGTCCTTACGCTTTTCACACATTGTGAGTAGGTGCACAATGCCAACGCTGGGCCGTGGAAGCGCAGACTTGAGATTTCGGTTGAGCTCGTTTATGGAGAAATTTCTCGATTTTCAGGGAGTTATGCTAAGGCAGCAAAGCAAGTACTTTCTCGAACTCGAGCTTGCTGCTCCACTGGAACACAAATCGCAAACACAATGCAGTACAAGGTGATCGCTGTCCAAAAATTAATTCAAATGATAATACCTGACCAAACTCGGAGAAAAGCATAAAAACACGCAGGACTTGGCCATAATTTCTCGCTGTTGAGCGCACGTTATTCAAGAAAAAAAAAGACACCTATGCTTGCTAAGAAGGTCGAAATTTGTGCATAGTGGTCGTATATATGGATTCCGAACCGAGATGTTGCATCCCTACATCATGGATGTGATGGTCTCACGAATGTGAACATCCTCGCCCCTTGCCAAATAAAAGATTGGGTGAGGCGGGTTGGTTCTACAGTGCACAGAGAAGCATTCGTGATCAGGATCAATAACCTCTAAACCGGAAGTAACTCAAACCTACGAGCAGCAGAATATTGATGTCGGGGTACAACTTCAAAGACTCTTGTTCTCGTCTCGGCTAACGCTTGTCCGTGTTGAGCAAGACCCGTAATTCCAGAAGGACTGACGCTGGAGCTGTACAGGTTAGCTATTCGACAGGCTGTCCATGCACGGTGGAAGAAGCTTTGGCTTACCTAGAGATCCTCAACAGGGTGATTCCCAGTTGATAGCGGCCACGCCATTGTATGCTGACGTCAGGGAACAGGAAGAAAAGGCCTCGATTTCCCTGAAGGTCCTCGAGCTGCTCAACTGATGATACGAGATTACCGTACAGGGCAGATGCGGGGCTATAGCCACCTTGCGTCGGATTCCGGTCTACTCCTTCTAGCCTGCTATCGTTATACAGAGACAGATGTGCGATAAGGAAAGGCAGCTCAGCCTCACTGCAGTCTCTTCGTCAACGCACGATTCAGACACCAGCATACGAATTTACTTACGGTACGACGGGGTTACCAGAGGCGTCTTGGATGCTAAGTCTGACGATTATCGGAGGAGTCACAGGCAGACGCGAGAGAGAGTAGTTGGCAAATTCAGCTGCTCCCTGAGGTTGCTGGACGACTTCCAGACGATATGTCCTAGTGTGGACGCATAGTGAGTAGTATTCACAGCGATCATTGCAGAATAAAACTGACAAAATCCGAGGATCGGAAAGGAGCGAAGATACTTGTATGCGAGGGAGATGATTGCGTGAATAACCTTCAGCAAGTATTGGTGGGAAATGTGATAACGATCCGCGACTGGAAGGAGGCGAGCTACGGCTCGAGGTAGGGCTTCCATTCGAAGAAAAGAGACTAGCTGAAGAATATACCGATTGCGGAGATGAGTGACCGCTGATGATGATACCACTATCACCTGGAATTTCAAGAGGAGGTAGCGTACGAGTAGGAAATCGAGAAAGTGTGACCGCTCGGAATTTGGCATCACTGACATCGCCGTCGCTCTTAATTTGTATGTAATCAGGCGAGTGAGACGCAAGACGGCAGATAACTCTTGATTTCAACGCTTGCGACGAAAGGCTAGTACGTCGTGTCTAGAAGATTGTATCCGATGATTCGTGTGCGCGTTAGAGAAAAGACAATAAACCAAACCTTATTCCTCCGAGGTACTCCACAACTACATTCTATTTGTCCAACCGGAGATACAAATTGCAGAGTATTGCACATATCTCGCATATCTGTCGAAAAAGAGCAAACGGTAAGTTGAGGATCGATGTCTTGTCTGTTGTTGGACGAATGCAGAGCAAAGGAGTGAACCATTCTCAAGGAACAGGCTCGCGTCAAGATTGCGTAGGAATGATCAAGGAAATGCTATGAGCAGTCAGCATTTATAACATCGGTACACACAGACAGTACAGTCGAAAGAAAGGTGGAAAGATCGCCAACTTAGGTTTATTTGTCAGATCGGAGTACCCTGATATGGCAGAGTCGATACGAAAAGTAGATACGGATTAGATTCAATGCAATTCGCATAATGATCGTGTAAGTTAAAAGAGAGCCTATGCCGCGGCACCAAAAGCTTGAGCGGGGGTAATCAGCGAGAGACGTAGAATATATGGCATATGAGAGGCTCAAATGATTTTTTTCACATAGCTCCAGAAACCCGCCATTCCAGACATGAATATAGCAGCAGAGAGAGCAGGTTTAACTCCGGCTAACGGCCATAACAATGTCAGAACGATTAAAATTTTTGAACGTAAAAAGCCTGACCTGTTGATTTATAGAGTGCTCCCGTAATTGCACCTGCAGAAACGCTTCCTAGAATGTCGTGTTTTCCTCGTGCGGCGTCTATCGAGGAATTGACTCCATTATACACGAGAGCTAGTGTACAGTTAGAATGTACAGATGGCATTTACTGAAACGAGCCAAACGGACCGAGGACACCTGCTGAATTCCCTATGAATGTGCCTCTTCGAGTCACCGAGTTCAAAACGCTGTTGATCCGTAGTCTGGCATTTGATACAGCCAATGGCCTTCTTGCGCCTTCGCGCAATCCCCATGCACCGCCAACCGCAAGACCTGAAAACCCAGGGTGAGCATGTGATGGTACAAAAAAAAAACAATAAGAACGGGTCGTTCGCGAGTAAAGATAAGGTGAGAGAAGTCCAGAAAAGTCAGGGAGGCTGGCCATAGTAAAATTGAAGGCAAAAGAGGTAATTTGAAAGAGATCCGAAGGACCTACCACTAAGATACATAGTTCCAGTGCCATAACATAAATCATCACTCCAGCCCCGGGAAGGAATTGCAGTCCCAGCGCCAGGTAATTCGTTTGTCTTGTCGTCATCGAGCAGAAGGTAGTCCAGTTTGTCGCCAAGGTCGGCTAATGGGTGCAATTTTGCAGGATCATACGAGCCCAAGAGTAGGTCTGAAGCTGTGACAGCATTTTCTGGAGATATAGTAGCGCCTTCTGACTTTGAAAAAGTAGCAGAGCGAAGGTATTCGGTTGGGTCCCTGGAAGAGGAAGCTTGGTTGGATATTTGCTTGTCGGAAGACATGGCGGCGAGTCTCAGAGAACAGAGAGCTCGGTAAACTCGATGCGAACCACGTGCGATTGCGTCAGCACAAATTTCATGTCGATCCGTCAACGTCCCTCACCCTCACGCGATGTTTGCTAGATTCCCCTCTCGTCTAGCACATACTTCAACTCGCCTGTCTGCGAATGCATCTCGGACTTCAGGCTTGATTATCCGAAATTCTCGCTCCTTCTCGGTACTTGCCAATTCCGCTGTAAAGACTTCTTCTATCCGCAAGCGTATGTTATTGTTTTTCAATAGTTCTAATTGTCATCTATACCCCCGATCTATCAGGCTATGCATCATCTACAACTCCACATTCTACTGCATCTGATCCCGCTGAAATCGAGGCCATTAATTGTCTTGAGCAAGGAACCCGACTATTAGAAGAAGGAGATGTCGAGGGTGCGAAAAGGCTCTATGCCCGGAGCGCAGAAATAAATCGAAACGCTAGCTCATTGTATAATTTGGGCGTCACATACTATCACTTAAAGGATTTCGATGCAGCTATCACTTCGTGGCAAGAGTCCATTGCTCTTCAACCGTCAAGTCCTGACGCACATACCAGTACGCTGTCATGATTGACCCGCTTTATCGTCGTTCAAATTCTATGTAGATTTGGCGAACGCGTACATACTATCGCCTCTTCCTCGGCCAGACCTCGCCCTACATCACCTACGGTTTGTTCATTGTGTTGACACTTTACTTGTGTCACTAAGTCTCGCAGTATCGCCTCTTCATTAGCACCAGAAGACCCGGAAATCGCGTTCAACCTTGCCGCTGTTCTGGAAGCAAGTTTGTCTTTTCCTTTCCCCTTTCTTTATTGTCTCTTCATTACCCACAAATATAGCGGAAAACTTAGAAGAAAGCCTGGAATATTACAAAAAATGTGAAGCATATGGGATCGAGCGTGCAAAGATGCACATTCGCAATGTCAGTTCCATCAGTATTAGCTGCTTCCTTTGGCTAGTCTCACCCACTACACAGGTTACTGCCAAGTTGCTGGCTCGGCGAGTGCAATCTGTCCAAAGCTCTGGTCAATCCGATAAATGAACGTCAGGTCCCAGGTTCCCTATGGGGAAGTGACTTGTACCAGTTTCTCGGATGAACCAGGTTGGCTTATTGTCTTTTTTTCTGATGTCGTTCGTCGCTGAGGAAATATGCTCATAATCGATCATCTTATTGTTTAGCTGGAGCACCACTATCCCCGTACTGTTAGCTATCTACATGTTATTCCTTGATGATTCATACTACTGGACCTCCTTGCAAGGCTAATACTTTAATCAATACCCAGTGAATCTCTCAACGGCGGAGGTCGTACAATGACTTGTTCCTGTGCAACATGGTTTCCGTCAGTTTCATCGTTTCTTGAGCTCAATATGCTCTGAGTCGACAACACCCTCCTTCCGAGTCGCTCCCAAAAACCACTTTGGTCATTGCCGCCTCTTGAAGAATTGCCATGGGATTGACCTCCATTGGCCCGTGATGTGTGGTGACGCTTTTGTGCCCAAGAAACACGCACTGGATTCGAAATGGGTGCAACTGGCTCCGAAGAACGAACGCGATCCAAGATGGTGGAGATATCCGAAGCCAAATAATCCAGTTTCGTGTCAGCGGGTTTCAGCGAGACTATGCGGTGAAAGCCTTCATACGCGGAAGGAGCACTAAAATCTTCTGCAAACCTAGAAAGGACGGAAAGGGCCAATTCGGGGGTGTGAATCGTGGGATGTGAAGTCCCTAGTCATGCTTGTGAGCATAGACATTGGAGACCAATAGGATAAAAACTCACTTTGTTGGAGTCTTAAGGCGCATACCTTGATTCAATGATATAAAGGATCGGTAAAGTCAACAGTAATGCTACTTACTTCATATGGGGTATCGAAGAAAATAACCCAAATTAAGGTTCCAGGAAATTCGTGCGCAATTTCAATCCAATGTGCCCTTTGACTAAGAAAACGGAGTAAGGTTCACTCGAGTTTTCCCAGTCAAATGAACAGTGACAGTAAGAATGAACACCTTTCGTCAATATTGGTCCGATCAATACACACTGAGAGGCCCTCGCGCAACGAGTCTCTAGCAAGAGCCTCCACTAGTACCCGACTCCCCAAGTCATCTTGATTGCATCTACACCATTGATGTGGAAAATGATGCTCGAGCGCTGTAGCAAATGCACTCTGCAAAATGCTCTGCGTTTAAGTTAGAGACAGGTCTTTCATGAGCTACCTACCTTTCCTGAACCGACGAGACCAACAAGTATTAGAACTATCTTCTCTGCACTTGTAGCTGACATGAGGGCAAGAAAAGAAAAGAAGATTACTGATGAATTTCATCGCGTGGTGATGCCAGGCAAACACTCGACGCGTCACCGATGCTTGACATTATTAAATTGATTTTCGTGCACTGCGCGCGCCATCATGCTCCTTAACGATTGCGACATCGTAATACGAGACTTCTGGTACAAGAGGGGTTCACTTTAGGCTTAATTCTCCCAACCAAAATGAGTACTCTCGCAATTCTCGCTAGGCGTCCTACTCAAAAGAGTGACCGCTTTTCAAGAATAGTTTATCCAAGATAGATTCCAGAGCCTGTCAGTGTTCATGAGGATCAACGCATCGATTTCAGAAGAGGGGTTGAAAAAAAAAACGCCAAAAAGGCTGGATGTAATCCTGATACAAGACAAAGATGTAACGTTGTGAAAGAAGATAATCGTGATAAAATATTTTACACAAGGGCGGTGATGGAGATTCGGATGGAGGACTCGGAGGAGAACTCAAACTGGTATATATTTATGTTCGAGAAGAGAAGTTGATCATACATGTTCAGTGACTCGCCCGTAAGATGAGAACGACAACAACTAGCGAGTACTCGACTTAGAATTACTCACACACGGGAATTAGTAAAAAATCCTTCGAGCAGAAATAGCTGCTGAAAATTACCTGACTTCTATACATGGCTTATCGGCGGTCATGTGATATTTTTGATTAGCTTTATAAGGATAATCAAGGTATTCCAGCAGCTATTTCTGCTCGAAGGATTTTTTACTAATTCCCGTGTGTCAGTGTAAATTCAGCGCTTCGCTGTCTTACTCGCCAATTGGACATTATGCATAAATGCCTATAGCTGCTGAATTGGAAAAGCACATTATTACTGAATCGCATCTGGAAATATACACTTGGAAAAGTCTCAAAGCAACCTGAACACCGTTCATCAACCAAGGTCTACTCATAGCAGATCATCTTCCATTTAAAGTACCCGTTGAGTCTCTCCTTGAGGACGTGGGAAGCTGAGGAGGCGATGGAAGCTTATTGGGGTGGTCTGGAATCATATCGATCTCCTTTTTGGCCTCCTCCCATGCCTCAAGATTCTACATGGGGGTTCAAAGAACACAATCAGTACGAAGGGTCGAACTCAGATTTACAGCGCATACCTTCTTGCACCAATCTCGATGACTTTGCGCCATACTGATGGCCATCTCCCGAATATCTGCGACCTTTTGGCGTTGGAATCTATCGAGATCAGCTTGGATTGTCGAGCTCGAGTATTTCAGATCTTGTGCAGCTAAATGTAGCGCGTCCTCCAGCTGGTAATATAGTTTAGCATGATGATCAGATATTAGTGGCTCAAATACAGATTTACCTGAGAGATCGTTTCCTTCGTTTTCGAAATCCCATTCCGTCGCGCGGTTTCAGGATCGACATCCATCATACCATGTAATGTGTAACTGAGAGCGTTAAGTAGTCCACTTCCAGGGACCCTCGCGTTTCGCCTTGCAGGATTGGGACCAGGATGTGGAGGCACGTAAGAAATGGAGTGCGCGTGATCATTCAACTGCTCCTCGGTAGGTTCCTGAGAAGGAGAAGAAGGGAGAGAAACCGTGCCTCTACCTCCAAGAGCCGCTTCCAGACGTCTGGCTTCATGCTCGCTTTTCTCTAGTTCTTCCAGCTGTTCTCGCTTTGCCTCTAGTCCATCTTGGGTCATCTCGTATTGAACGTGTTTCTGATGGCGATAAGCTAACAGCTTTTTGATGATGGACGAGAATTGGGAATATTCGTTCATTGGCTCGGCCCAGTTCTGTTCAAACTCTTGAACCTAACACAAAAAATCGTTTATGAGCTGATAGTGATTGAGGACCAGGAACTCACTAATTTGGTGGTAGACATGTACGTCGCATCAACTGCTTGACCGGTCTTCTCAATCGCGCTGGAGAGTGGCCCACCCTCGTTCAAGCTAGAACCGTTTAATGCCGCACCAAGTTCAGCATGATCTTGCGCAAATTCTGGTATTTCTGCTCAGCCAGGAATTCCGAGAAGAATTGAGCATGCTAACCTGACCATCGCTTTACTGTCCGGCGTGTAACCTTCTCCATTGGACCACTTATATGAACAGCAAATTTATTAGTGAAAGCCTCTGAATCGAGGAAGCGTTGGTCCGGATTCCGGAGTGGGTGAGCAGCAGAAGGATTGGGTAATGCAGTATACGCAGGAGATGCTTCCTGGTCTGTTGGATCGTGTGAGGGAGCCTTGAGGATATTCTTAGGAAGCAGTGAGATTGGCGGAGAATTGAGGACTTCATGCTAAATGCGTCGTGTCAAGGGCACAAAGAGCAGACTGGTGACAGCATAGACACGTACCCAAGACACTTCACCATCCAAAAAGCGATGAAAGACATGTTCATTGGAGAGAATGGGATGCCTTGCTAGACGATTTAGAAATGTCTGAAGCATTCGTTTCCGCTTTGCAATCATAGAAGCATCTTCTTTGGCCTTTCCTTGTTTCACTGCGTAGTCTCCGAGAGTTTGCTTCAACGGTATTGGTGGAATTATGAGAGTAGGATATAGCTTCACTAAACTTGACCTTAGTGATTCAAATTCAGAGTATCTGTGTCGGGATTCCGTATTCTGAGCGCCATTGAGCACGCTTGCTGGTATGAAATGGAATGAGGTACGTCACTTACTCCTGTTTGTATAACATATGTGATATACGGTGAAGTTGCACCAGCACTAGTCTTCTGTGCGTCCGTGATCTTCATGTAAAGCTATCAGCGACGGATTCTATGAAGCGCATCATAAGTACCGGACTTACCAGAATTTCAATATCCTCTCCAGAATGAAGTATCCTATCTCGTGCGCAACAGAAATCACTCTTGAAATTTGGCTGCTGTGATTGTCTACGTGGTGCTTGGGCTGGAAATGGCCGTTCTGAGTTGGTGATTTCTGATGAGAGTTGTCGAGAAGGATTGAAAGGTGGAGAAGGTGGATTTGATATGTCCACTCTGGATGTGGAGGAGGCTTCGGATTGGATACGGTCAGACTCTGTGTCGAAAGGGTTCTCGTCGTCAGAAGCTTCCATATGATTAGTACTGTCGCAGTCCAGAAAGAAAGAATAAGTCTTCAACGTTCAAGTTGTACTTCGAGTGGTGCTATGAATGTGAAAGTAACAATTGTTTAGGTAAGCATACGAGTGTCACTCATAGCGAACAATTAGCTGCTAAAGCATTGCATACTGTATACACGAGCTAAGCGATCCAATACTATCCAAATACCCTAAATACTTCAAGGGCACTGGTTGGTAACTGTCCAAGATCCTCACTTGGTCCACTATGGAGGATTTCGTCTGCCTGGGCATTGATTGCATCTTCGAATCCTCTTCCAAGCAATGAAGCAAACAGCTCATCAATTTGCTCTTCGTGCCAGCTTCCTTTAACATGTATGGGCGCCATGAAGTTCTGGATTTTCTCATGAACATCGAATCTACAACGGGGAGAGTCAACACAACCACAGATATCAGCGACTTTTGAAAGCCTTGAACACACCTGAGTTTCCTCCCTTTGCTGGCTTTCGTGTCCACTTTCTTTTTGGCTTTCTTTTGTTTTTGGACAGCCATCCAATCATTGGCTCCCGATTCATTTCGTGAATCTATAACGTCCCGCAGGAGCTGCTGGTAAAAGTCGGTATCATCGAATATCTCTAGTTCCACATCCATATCCGGATCAGCTCCTTCCTGAGTTTCGATTCCCAGCCGTTGGCCCTTCCCCCGCCATTGCTGTGTACGATGGAGCAATTTGTCATGGGTCAAAAGACTTTCGTCGACTAGTTGGACAGCGGTTTTAAGATGCTGACGGTCTTTGGAAAAGGCGTTGCGATTCGATGGAAGAAGGACGGAAGGTGCGACGGCCTGAATTTTCGAAGACCATTTTGATAGAGTGTGGATGAGATGCGGGTGATATCTTTGCAGTTCAGTTAACGTGGGTATGCTGAGTACGTTCGACGAGCAAAACCTTACATGTTTTCCAGGGCTGAAACATCTTCACAAGCTTCGTCTATGTATCCTTTCAGATCTGACTGAGAGGGTGACTGCGCAGTATCCAGCTTTCTGCGCTTCCCAGGAGGGAGTTGGAGGGAGTCGTTAGCTTCGAGGAGAATCTAAGGGCAGTATGAGAGTCTGAAATAGGTAAAAATAGAATGTGATTACCTCTTGGAGTTCGAACAGCTGTTCAGACAGTGATGCGGCTTCGTTTAGCATCTTGTTCAGGGATTCCTCGTAGCGAGGTTCATCCTGATTTAGCTTGGAGCTCTGAATGTCCATCAGTTATGCATAGAGACCAAAGGAGTGAAGAGTAGTCACCGAAGGCAATGTATTTGAGCATGAGATCGATTTTTGAAGACGAATTCGTGCGTCTAGGAGTGAATCCCAGATACCCTAGGGGACCATCAGAACGTCACATAGTAAGAAGTGAGCTGATACTTGCAATCTGCCGAGAAACAGCTAAACCTTTCTTTCTGTCTTCGTTTTGTGTTTTTCGTAGCATCAAGGTTATATCCTTCGCTTCCCCGTAAGGATCTTCAGTCTTCTCAACTTCATCTTCAGCGATGATTTCATTCTCGGGAGCTTTTTCAGCACGCTGTTGCGGACCTGTTTCCTCCTTCCGCGCGTCCCAATCTCCCTCACCGTTTTGAACTGCTTCTGTCTCTTGTTCCTGCCCGCCGCTTGAGTCGGAGGAGTAAATTTCGTCTTCTTCCAAAAGTTGTGTGCGGGAGACTTTTACCCCGTCGTATTTGGTATCGCCGATATTATCATGAAGTTTGCGTAAGGTGCTTCTTCTGCAGACACAAGTTCAAAATGATTGTGATGTAAAAGGAAGTTCTGGATCTTACCCGACGTCCACATAGTGAGCCCTCGAGACATCTGACGATTGAGTGTGAAGGTCATTGAGTATAGCTTCTGGATCAATCTCTACAGGCAATGTCATCTTTTTCAGTAAGGAAAGGAATATGTCAACCTCGGGGAGTGCATACCGATGGGAAAAGGTGCATCTACTTCCGCTATTTGCTGAGCAAGAGATAATCCTAAAATTCTGTCAGCGTTTGCCTCGAGTAAGCTCATTTAAATAACGGACGAGCCATAGTAAGTATCTTGAGAATGGAGAAGGCTCAAACGAAAAACTACATAAGCGCCGGCCAAATCCTAGCGCGCTCCATCTCGGACCGAGCCAGAACTGAAATTTTTTCCTCCGACTCCATCTTCGTAAAAATTCGTAAAAATTGTGCATCTCCGGTTCATGAAGACTTCTAGGCCTCGAATACCTGGGTCCTTGGCTAGAACCTGTCTTCCTACGGTACCAACTGACGCATGATCTATCATTTTCATCCCGTACAGCACGCATGTCGACGCGTCGCGGATCATTCGACATGGAGTAATATTCAAAGAGAGCGTGATGAGCGGGAACAGCGTCTTATGATGCCTGTATTTGTATGAAAATGCGAATTTAGCTGACTGAGAAAGACAGTTGAACGTTGCTGAACGTAGTAAATCGTGACCGCGGCAAGATCTGCGGCAGGCAATTTGAGTTGGTCGGTGTCCCGTTCCGCTGCTCAAATCCCACGTGCATCTGTACAATCGGATGTCCGTGCGCACAAACTCGCCAGGCTTATGAGCCTCCTACTTTCGGTCTCTCAACTACGTGGCCCCATTCTCTCTCAACTACGCTCTTCAACCTCCATATTCATCAGGAAAATGTCCTCAACCGAACAATTCAAACAGGTGTGTGCGTTCCTCCATGTTTATTGGAGAGCTGAGTCGACCTTGGGATAATATTTAGTCCCCTCACAAGTAGGTTACTCCAATTATTCTTCTACGAGTAAATTCTCAATATCTACTGCTTCTGAAGGCTGTTGGTGTAAGTACAGTGCTTGCTCAAATCGCTGGACACGCCTCTCATACCGTTTTCAGCATTCCAGGACCAATCGAAGTATCAGATGAAGTGGGATTGGTTTACCCCGTTTCTGGGTGAATACATTTGAACTGAAGCTTTGCAATAGGTTCTCTTTGCAAATGCCCATCCTTCCGTGTCACACGTTTCCCCCGACTTTATTCCGGTATTCGGGGATTGCATTCGAATGATGCGGCAAGTTGCCTCGGGCTTCCACATTAAACAGGGAATTACTCTTCTAATGTCTCGTGCAGAACGGTCGTTGATACCGCAGAAGGCCAGCCATTCTTGATAGCAGGCAGTGGGACTTTAGGCTGGGACCAGGTTCGTGTTATACAGGAGCACCTTCATTCAGTCTCACTGACGCGTACATTTAGGTTGCATCTAACCTCGTTGAACCCGGAGAGAACGCGTTAGTGTTGCACTCCGGATATTTTGGAGACAGTTTTGCAGATTGGTGTGTCTGATTTCGTGCTTTACAACGGTGATACTCACAATCCCCAAGTCTAGAAACATACGGAGCGAACGTTGACCAACTGAAGGCAGAAATAGGCGCTGCGGTTAGCCAGGAAGCCGTAGCGGACGCTTTGAAGAAGAAGAAGTATAAGCTTTTGACTTTTACTCACGTTGACACTTCAACTGGTATGGAAAGCCCAACCTCGAGCTTACTGGCGTTGTCATTAACCTTGAATATCAGCTGTCCTATCGGACGCGAAAGCAATCGTCGAGACAGTTCGCAGAGTATCACCGGAAACTTTGGTGAGCCATTGACTCACGCAAAACTCTGACATTCCAAGTATCTGATTCTCGCTCAAGGTTGCTTTGGACGGAGTTTGTTCAGTCGCTAGTGAAGAGATCCATATGGATCAGTGGGACGTGGACGTTATTATCGCTGCAAGTCAGAAAGGTCTCGGAACACCCCCTGGTCTCAGCATTCTTGTCGCCAGCACACGAGCGATAAAGGTTCGTTTATTCATGACATTGATTGGTGCTCGTCCTGATTCACAATCCAAAGGTGTTCAATTCCAGAAAATCCCGTCCAACTTCTTACTACAGTAGTTGGAAGAAGTATGTGCTATACAAAACGATTCATCGTGACTTCACTCATCGTCTTTTTACAGATGGCTTCCAATCATGAAGGCCTATGAGAGCGGCAAACCTTCATACTTTGCTACGCCCCCGGTGAACCTCGTTTACGCATTCCACGCATCTCTCTTGGCGATCACAAAGTCCGCTCCTTCTCTTGCAGAACGTTATGAACTGCACAGAGAAGCAAGTCGGAGAATCAAGACAGCAGCTCAGGATCTCGGGCTAAAGCAACTACCTCTGGACCCTGCATTTGCCGCCACTGGGATGACCGCGGTATGTCTTCCTCCTTCGTTTTCATGCACTTGCCGTGCTGAACAAATTCAAGCTCTGGTATCCTGATGGTCTCGGTGCTGGTGACATTCTTCCACGATTAGCGAAGAAAGGGATCATCGCGGCTGGTGGATTACACGTTGAGACCAAGGGTTTGTGATCTCACATATTCTCAACGGGTATTCCTAACTGTTGTCCTCTAGACAAATATTTCCGTATAGGGCACATGGGAATTACTGCTGTTGAGAAAACGCGAGGCGATGTTGACACAGTCATCAAAGCTTTGAAGGAAACGCTGGCAGAGGCCGCTGCTGAAAAGTAAGGGCTTGGTGGATTTTTTCTGTAGAATCCCAAGTTAGCTAGACGAACACAAATGAACGCAATCACTCAACGAAGATTTCCTTTTAGAACAAAACAGGTATATGATAACTTGGGCCCGTCGAGAAACGACGGTCTGATGATGAAAGCAAGGCTTTGAACGAGAAAATTTCTCATTCATGAGAACTGTTCACCGAAACTTGGATATATAACAGGGTTAACGTTCTGTTTCGTTGCGGCCCCCGGAGATAGAGTGGCGAAAATGCCACAGGAGAGGGATGATTGATGCCATATCGGAGTCAGGAGCTTTGGTTTCTTGTATTAGAAGAATAGTGGATTTTAGTATGTTGAGGAGAGGTGCTGGAAGCAACGGAGTTAGAGCGGGGGTGTTAGGGGGCGTTGGGATATAGTCGGGGATTGTATCTAGCAGTTGGCCAGCTATATAACATTGCACGGAACGGAAATCCGTCCTACTCAGATAGAGCATGTGAATTGAGCAGTCCGATATTTGCCAGCGGCAGTCCCTTCACATTCCGTCGAATTTTACATGTGAAATTTGACTTCGTACTGCTGTAGCAAAAGAATACATTTTCATTTCCATTTCCATTTACGAAACATCCACTGATTTATTGTGCGAACTGCTCTTCTCCTCCCATTCTGTCATACCATTCTTTGCCTGAGGTCGTGGCTGCGATATATCCTGCCCTGATAGTCCAGTCCCCAAAATGTTCACCATCATTTCGTTCCAGTGCGTATCGTTTAATCATGGGTCTGAGAATGTCCAAGATTTCAGGTTCTGTGACAGTTTCTACATAACACGAGTTAAGTTGACATGAAGAAATAAGTTGAAAGGAACAGTAATACCTCTGTAGATTTTGTTGAGTCTTTGTCCATAGAAGCCTCCTCCAAGAAGCATGAGATAAGTACCAGGAGCTTTGCCGATGAAAGCAATTTCTATGGAAAGAATCAATAACCAGAAGATACGGGGGAGACATCATAGGGCTGACCAGCTACATAAGGTCTTGCACACCCATTTGGACAACCTGTCATTCGCATGACGATTGCATCATTGCGAAGACCGTTTTCCTCACACATTTTCTCAACTTTATCCACGAGTAGAGGAAGATACTGCAACGGGATTAGAACGTATAGACTTTTCTAAGTGCTTCTCTCACCCGTTCTGACTCGGCCATGGCAAGTCCTGAATATGAATGTCAGCAACGAAGATGCAGGCTCATCGGATTTAGAAACTTACCACAGGTTGGGAAGGCTACACAAGCTGAAGAGGAAAGACGAAGTCCAGAATGGGATAGGTTGTCCATCTTGTACTTGGAAAGCAGGTACTTGATTTGCGGTAGATCCTCCGTAGGAATATCAGAGATTAAGAGGTGCTGGTTGGTCGTCAGACGAAAAGCGCCCTTGTGGATCTTCGCAATCTCCCTCAAACCAGACTTGAATTCTTTCCCAGCCTCATCCTGTATCCGACCGTTCTCGATGAACATCATGAAATGGTGACGCCCATCTTCGCCTGTTGACCAACCGAAGTCATCCACATTGCGATCGAAACTGAAAGCTCTTGCAGGCTGAAGCTGGTATCCCAGACGCTTCTCGACTTCAGCTTTGAACACATCCAAGCCCATTCGGTCGATAGTATATTTCACACGGGCGTTCTTTTAGAAAATCAGTTCCTGTCTGAGAAACCGATCATACGTTTCTTACCTTCCGGCTTTGAAAGATAACGATGATCAGAACATATAGGCGTAAGAGAAATCGAAGATAACTTACTCTGCACGATTACCATTGTCTCGTTGGGTGAGCATGACCTTTTCTGCAACAAATTTGCCCTGCTCGGGGGTACAGAAACCGATAATGTCTCCAGTTCTGGGATACGTCTTCTTGTTACCGTGAGTGACACCCATACCACCACCCACAGTCACGTTGAAGCCAGCAAGTTCACCGTTGTCATCAACGACGGCAATGAATCCAAGATCGTTCGCGAAGACATCGACATCATTAGTGGGGGGTACCGCGATTGCGACTTTGAACTTTCTGGGTAGATAGAATTCGCCGTAGAGCGGTTCGACGTCTTTCAATGCTTCTCCTGCAATCAGCTTCTTGTCCAGCCAAATTTCATGATAAGCGGTTGTTCGAGGGACAAGATGCTGGCTGACTGAGACGGCGAACTGATGAACTTGTGCGTGAAGCTTCGACATTGTAGGTATGGAAGAGCAAACAACGTTCCTGCAAAATATGGAGTGAAAAATCGGCGAGCGATGTACGTGATATGTTTTACCTGTTCACATCACCACAAGCGGCAAGAGTATCGAGTAAAACCCTGTTTATATCCTGGATGGCAAGTTTAAGGTGACGCTTGATAACACCGTGGAACTGGAAGGTTTGTCTCGTCGTTATTTTGAACGTCCCAGAGCCATGCTCGTCAGCAATTTGGTCTAATGTTAGCCACTGCTCAGGCGTGCATACACCGCCTGGCATTCGAACTCGGATCATGAA
This sequence comes from Lentinula guzmanii, assembly GCA_027919855.1. Classification (NCBI taxonomy): domain Eukaryota; kingdom Fungi; phylum Basidiomycota; class Agaricomycetes; order Agaricales; family Omphalotaceae; genus Lentinula; species Lentinula guzmanii. Next base: position 49,130 of record JANVFO010000028.1, read on the forward strand.
AGCGAAAGCGGGCTCAACACCCTGAGCCAGACGTTCATCTCGAATATCGCGATCATCTTGCTGATATATACCGTGAAACTTTGTTAATTGCCCGTCACTAGGAGCAAGAGCGCCAGTTGAATTGTCCTCCAGCCCCTCCGATATTGTACCACGCAGATAATTAGAGGCTGCTTTGATGTGCTCATTGGTGATAGGTTCCGGTTCAATCTCCGTAACTTCAATGGAGTCTACGCCTAAAGCCTTCCAGAGTTGAGGCTCCCAGGCTTTGTACCCGGTCTGATATCCATCGGCATCTTGGTCATCACCTAGTCCCAGGCCAGCCACACGAGTTCCACCAAGTTTCTCTAAACGAGTGTCGAGATCTTTACCGGGCTTGTTGTAATAATGGGCATCCTCGGGCGGGGCCAATAGTGGCTATCACCCATTCCGAAGACAGAGAATCGGAGTTTGGGAAGGAGGTCGTTTTCGCGCGCAGCTGCAGCATTGATTGCCTTAAGGAGCTGTCGACCGTTTTGAGGGGCTCTCCTTGTCCAGCGGTAGAAGTGATAAATGCAACGAATTCCTCTTGTTGAAGACTATCCAGTGACAACGAATCCAGAGTCGCGACTGTGGTGGAAAGGCCTCTGGCCTGAGCTCTATTCGACAAACGCTTGGCAACCTTTTCCGCGTTGCCCCCGTCTGAGGCATAGAGAATTGTTAACGGAGGCGCATCGAGATTAGTGAGCAAATCGTTATAGGACTGGAGTGCCTTTTTCTTTCGGATTTCCTTCACGGTTTCGCCGAGACTGCTGACCAGATCAGTGGCTAGTTGAGGCTTAGACCGTACAAGCTGTGATAAATGGTTCTGTCGGTCCAAGAAAGCCTGAAGGTCGTTTTTGACAGCGTCAGAGTCCAGAGTGAACGGTTCTTCTCCGTGAAGTTCCTTGCTAGGATCCCAACGGTACAACGGCCAATAACCTACATCTACCGCAAGTTTCGTTTCCTTCAAGATGTTTAACGCAGGAGCATCCTCGCTCTCGTAAGGCAAGTACGCAAGGATAACAGAAGGTCCGTCAAATTTGTCAGCCTCGATAAGAGCTTGGAGAACCTGAGCATAAGATGAGTAAATCGCCACACTAGCGACATACACGTCGCCGTGATTCATGGCGTACAAGCCAACATCATGTTTGCGTCGGAAGGGGTCTGCCGAGTTTCTCTGCGAGTAAGGAATGGTATCAAGGATCAAGATATTGATATTTAAGCCTGAAGCAATGGCGTGGTGGAGACCGGAGGACCCTAAATCATACGACCATGCATCAGACCCAATAATCCATCGAGACACGGATGGGAAGTGAGATTTCAAAGTCAGAACACGTTGTACTTCCACTGACTGATCCACTAATTCCAGTTTGTTGATAATCTCCTGACCAATGCTTCTACTCTTAATCCCATCGTCTTTGGCTAGGACCCACTTGCTGAGGAGGGAGTGAAGTTCGCCGTCAACGTTCTTGGTCTGTAACAAATCCCGAACAGCAGCGAGCAATCTGGCTCTTTCGTCAATCTGGCCATGGACACGCCCCAGCGCAAATTCGGGACTGGTGGCCAACTCTCCTTGAGCAGGTATCAAGTCGGGCGAGTTGGCTACAGCCAATCGCTCCCGGAATAGATGCGCTAATATTTTAGTGTATGAGAGCTCGTGTTTTGGTATGTGAGGTACCCGCGAAGCCGGCTTCTCTTCATTGGAAGAGCCAAGCTGAAGACGTGAAGAAGGGGATGTGGATTTACATGCTGTCTGAAGGAGCTTCAAGACATCAACCTGAGAAATCTGTGTAGAATCTCCCAGTACACCACTATGCACTACAGGGCGAACAACGGGATTCCTTTGTTGCAAAGCGCTCACCACCTCAAGATAAAGTGGGGTCCACTTTAATGACCAGTTCTGTACCTGCTCCAGAACAATGACGGAGGTTACAGTCGAAGGAATAGCGCCCAGGATTCGAGACGGTAAAAGCGGAGATAGTAGGGTTACATCGACAAAAGATACACCCTCCACGGGAGCCTCGAGGGAAAGGTTGCCCAGAGTGAATATGATTGTTGAAGGTTCGGATGAACCCGTGGAAGTGAGTGGGAGTATTGGGCGACGAACCGCCTTGAGAGTATTCATCGCGGCTGCCTCATAGGCCTTGAACAATTGTAAAGCCGCTATGTCGTCTTGCACAACCTCCGGAGAGTCGGCTCCGTTTACCCCATTGGCCTGACCATTGACACCATTGGGATGACCATTCATTCCATTGGAGTGTCCGTTCACTCCATTAGCATGACCATTCGCTCCGTTCGTATGACCATTGACACCATTGACAAGTCCCTTCTCGTCAAAAAGAAGATTTAGCACATCCTCTTCTGAAAGTTCCATTGTAGTATCCGAGGCCTTTTTCGTTGAAAAGAACGCATGGACAACCGCTTTCTTGTTGGACCGAGCCAGCTTTGAAGCCAGCAGAGCATTATCATGCGCTTGTTGAGCGTTCGTCGAAAGGAGGAAGTATGGCACTACGGTCCGAAGTAGAAGGACGTCCGATAGGTCATTAAGCAGAGCAATATGAAGCACCAAGGGCGAAGAGGCTAGCTCTGCAAGGCGTAAAACTAATCTCGCTATGGTCTGGGAATTTGACAAAGCGGTAAAAGACGTTAATGTAGATCCTGTAGCTCTGAGGAGAGTCGCAGCAGGATCACCACCATGGGGAACTGTGAGAAGATTGGGTCTTCGTCTTGATGATTGAGATACCGAGGTGAACGAAGAGGCGAACTCAGAATTCAGAGGGAGTGGAGGTAGAGAATCGACCAGGATTTCAGATGCTAGGTATGCAATACGCGCTACAGCGCTCAAAGAAGACATGATAGGCTGAGTGAAATGTTAGAATAGATGGATGACATGAATGCGATGAACGAACCTAAATGACAGCGATACACTGAGTCGGAAAGAAATTGGGAAAAACTTTGAAGTCCATGACTGCATTTAACGCTTTTGTCAAAAAGCACTCTCAAGCACCTCATTCTGAGCAAAGAGGTTCCTGGACACTTTGCCGCGCAAATAATTCAATAATTTCAATTGCATTCGAATTGCCGGCCGTTTCATTGGCTACTGTGTATGTAAGCAACACAAAATCCCAACCGTTGAACCAAGACCGTTAGCAATCCGGCATTCAATATTTATATTCAACGCTCATCTCTATCGCTCGCATTTTTTCTTAAACCAGCGGCTCTTTTTAAGATCCCTTGCATTCACGTATGCGATTTATTTGACGTTACATTCAACAACTTTCTCTGGGTCAACCTCCAGAACTTCTTAACCATCCGGTGCATCCTTTGAGCACATGAGCCGATCCGTTCTCTGCCGTACGGAAAATATGTCCTCAATCTTCCGACAATAAAGCATGACCACATTATTCATTCTGCTAAAGGAACCTCACCTCTCCACGTGCGGTGGCACACCATTTGGCTTTTCCAGATTGCATTCCGATTCCGATAGCTTTCAAAGCTATCGTATCCGCCGCACGTTCAACTCGAGGTGGATATTGACCACGGACCGTTTTTCGTTGATCTTTGACTCGGGACTGGGTTCTTACCGGTTCTGGCCAAACCTGGACCGCTATAGGGCAGAATTTCGCGGCGTTGCCCAAGAATTGTACCATCTGGATCTGCCTACCGGCTCATCCTTCCATCGTTCGCCGATTTTCGTGAACCTCTTTCACGAATAGGATGCTACGAAGATGATGACATGGCTAGTATTGTCCTTTCCCTTTCAAAGTTCCTTTCAGCTCAATTGGCAGTAAGAGTCGTAGCAAACTTGAGCCCTTAGGATAGAGACGTGATGCTCTCTCTGTACCTGGGCATGTCCACTGTTAAGTAGTCCATTACATATAAACAGAGACTGCTTTGTTTTTCCTCGCCCTGCCACCCAGACTTGCCAGAAACCCCAGGGTCAAACCCCCAGACGGCAGCTCTCCCTTTCGTATCACTCAATGCAGTTTGAGCCCTTTACAAAATACTCACACTGCGGGGATAAGCCCATTTACTTGCCACAAAAAGGATGATGTTATGGTGAGTTCATGTACAAAATTCTATCAATAATTGGTTGCTGAATATGTTGAGAAACCCTTACAGTTACCAAAAGTAGGATGATTGGGTGTTGAATATCTGGCTGATATTTTAAACAACCTATCCTACTCTGGTAATTGCAAGGGTTTGGCAATATTTGCCACCTGATTACTGGGACATAACATGCTTTTTCATGGCGAGTAAATGAGCCCATCCCCGCGGTACCATTGATAGATACGCCATGGTAAACACATACTTCTGATACTTTGCTGACATGGTTCATGCAAGTACTTGGTCGTTGGCATACGCGTGACGTCATCCCAACGGCTCTCATACGTCATGGTTAAAGAACTTGATATTTCAAGTTGAGTGCGCTTTACGCTTGCATTGAACAACAATGTCCTCCTTTCTCAACAAACTTACCAATAGCTCCTCTGCTAATGCAAGTGGTGGAATGACTGGCACAAATGTCAATGGCGGCATGAGCGGGTCGAATCAGAACGAAGATTACGGTGATAAGGGTTAGTTCCCAATTAATTTCCTTTCATACACTGTGATAACTCTCTTCATTTCAGCCCTAGACTTTCTTGAGAAGAAGACAGGACATACTCTTGGCCGTGACACAAATGAAAAAATCACAGATGGCTTGAGGAACCAGTATGAGAAGATGACTGGGTACGTGCCTTCAACTTCGTTTTTCCACGTCCAGCGAGCTCATTGTGTCGGTCTTGCTCGCGCTGCAGAAAAACTGTGCCATCTAAAATGTCTAATTGAGCGCATGTGCTAGTTGACATCAATGTATACTGTATCACAACTTGTCCACCGGCGTCCCTCAGGAATCAAAGCGATTGGCTTGGCTTCGCAGTGACTACCTCCCGCCCTAACCTTGTTCTTCCCGGATTGAGCCAGTGGGATATTTACGTAAACTCAATACTGGCGAAGAAAGGCCGCGAACTTAGGTACCATAGGGACAGTGCCTGATGGACGCGGAATTCATTGCACACTGATAAAATCGCACACTGATAAAATCCGTTGAAAGTTCTCTGTAGCGGCGATCCCTGTCCTCTTCCTTTTGAATTAGTCAATGACTGAAGGATTAGGCGTATTTAAACAGACAGCAGCTCAGATATGAGCATGAACTTTCTCCACATGTTTCGATCCCTTGGTCTCTTGCGTACTTCAGTAACTATAACCTTGACCTTGGCTGGCTATGCAAGCAGTTTCTCAACGTTTCAATGGCCCAACCCTCAGCTAGCGTACGCGGATAAACAGCTCTATGAAGGTTCTTTGGGTATCCTTGCACAAAATTGCGCCCCGCGCGAAAACACGACTATCCCTGCGCAGTGGCTTCGTATTGTGAGTTTGCCGTTGTCGATCACTGGAATCGTACTGGAGATATATAGGCGTATCATGACATGTCGACACATAATGTCGACGACGGAACTGGGGGACTGGACGCATCCATTCAATATGAACTCGATCGACCTCAGGTAAATAAGCATTATTGAAATTTGTTCCAGCATTTGACGAAGAGTATTATTTTCGTACAGAACATTGGTCAAGGACAGTTTGATTCGCTGAATGATTTCAGAGCGTTTGATATTTTTGCTCCTTTTTTCGGAAGTAAGTGTTTAGAAATTCGTCAAAAAATGATAATTACTTACTATCTCCCTTTAGTGGCAGATGTAATAGCATTAGGAGCCGTGCTTGCTGTCGCCGGATGCGGGGGACCTATCATTCCTTTCAGTGCTGGTCGTGTCGACGCGACCGAAGCCGGCCCAGCAACTGTTCCCGAACCTCAACAGGATCTTGCGTCACATACAGAAGCCTTCCGGCGCCAGGGATTCACCCCCACAGAAATGATAGGTCTTGTCGCATGCGGACATACCCTTGGTGGAGTCAGACAAGTTGATTTCCCATTGGTGGTGACGGATACTGAAGACGTCCTTCAAACATTCGACACGACTACTAATTTCGATAACGCGATGTAAGTGAAGCCCGCCATTGCCTTATTTTTTGATCTAAAAAGCTCCAGTGTATCGGAATATCTTCAGAACACGACTGAAAACATTCTTGTTGTTGGACCGAACGTCACTACCAGGTCGGACTTCCGAATCTTCTCGAGTGACGGAAATGTGACCATGCAAAGGTATGTCGAGTGGTCCTTCCTTCTCCTCCGGGATATAAATCGTTGGCTACTGGGATAGCTTCCTTTCCTCTGATACATTCAACGAAACTTGCGGGACCCTCATTGAGCGAATGATAAACACAGTGCCGAATGGAGTGACCCTCAGTGAACCTATCTCTGAGCCGTTTGACTATGTTGTTTCGGAGCCCTTGTTCTCATACCGGAACGGTACATTTTCAGTGGTCACTACCTTGCGAGTGAGTGGCCCCATTGCACTGAATTCAGCTTGAAACGACACTCACTGTGCCACCAGGTTTTGGGTGACAATCCCGATCGAACCGTAACCATGCTCTGGGCTGATCGACAGGGATCAAATTGCCCGTCCACTGGATGTACCTCACCTTCAACGCAAACCGACGAGGCTTTCCTCACTCTCATCGGTAACATACAAGGTCTCACTGCAAACCGCTTTCTCTTCAATGCAACTATCAATGCGACTACCTCTATCTCCAAGTTTTGGTTTGAAGTTGACGAAAACGACGGCTCTGACCCCATCGTTGTAAACAACGGAGGCTCTGGCTTTGTAATCGGACAAGATTCGATATTCATTGATAACGGGCGCAGCGAGACAGTTCTAGTCATCCCTACTCTTGAGCAATATAAGCAAGTTGTCGTGGCGGTGTGCAATTCCATTATACATATCTTGCAATTCTAATCCACCGTCATTTCACAGATCCGCGGTGATTCTTCCAGTAGTGTGTCCATCACCACTTTTGACCCAGCTTCGAATGCCACGACTCCTCCCTATTTGCCTACAATCATCACAACCAATCTGCAACTTGACGAGAGAAATCCGTCTGAAGGAGGATTCACTTTCTTTACAGCTAATGTCACCGACACTGTGAACTTTATAAATATCACAGGGAATGTTGGTGGCACTTCGTATACCCAAGAGAACTTTGACATGACTGTGGCCGCTTTCCCTTTCGTACAAATTTCACAATAATGTAGAACACGGTCTACTCTCTTTTTCCTTTGTTAGATACCAGTGCCCTTTTAGCCTGTAGAGCTGACATTCGATAATTACATTAACAGTAGTCAGAAAGGGCTCAGTTGTTATCAAAATATTTCATATCAAGCTTTTGGCTGCATCGGACTCGACTTAAAGTGCCAGTCGACGAATCGAAGCGCATTTGCGACCCTCGGTATTGTCCTTCAAGTCTCGAGTCTACATCATGATGAAAGTAAAATTCTAGCATGTTTCAAGTTTGCTCGAGGCCTTCCCAGTGGGATATTTACGTATACTCAATACTGGGGAAGAAAGGCCGCGAACTTTAGGTACCATAGGGACACACACCGTGAAGTTCTACTCGGCAGAAATAGCTGCTGAAATAGGCTGAAATACCTTGATTATCTTTAAAAAGCTAATCTAAAATATCACATGACTACCGATAAACCATGTATAGAAGTCAGGTGAATTTTAGCAGCTATTTCTGCCGAGCAGATTTTTGTAACTTTACGGTGTGACAGTGCCTGATGGACGCGGAATTCATTGCACACTGATAAAATCCGTTGAAAGTTCTCTGTAGCGGCGATCCCTGTCCTCGTCCTTTTGAATTAGTGAATGTCTGAAGGATTATAATTAGGCGTATTTAAACGGCCAGCAGGTCAGATACGAGCACAAACTCCCTCCACATGTTTCGATCCCTTGGTCTCTTGCGTATTTTAGTGGCTATAGCCTTGATCCTGGCCGACTATGCATGCAGCACCTCAACGTTTCAATGGCCCAATCCTCAGCTAGCGTACGCGGATAAACAGCTCTATGCAAGTACTTTAAGCATCCTTGCACAAAATTGCCCGCCGCGCGACAGCACGACTATCCCTGCGCAGTGGCTTCGTATTGTGAGTTTGCCTGTGTCGACCACTGAAATCGTACTGGAGAGATGTATAGGCGTATCATGACATGTCAACACATAACGTCGACGACGGAACTGGAGGACTGGACGCATCCATTCAATATGAACTCGATCGGCCTCAGGTAAATAAGTATTCTTCAATTGGTTCCAGTATTTGATCAAGAGTATCATTTACGCACAGAACATTGGTCAAGGACAGTTTGAATCGCTGAATGATTTCAAAGGATTTAATATTATTGCTCCTTTTTTCGGAAGCAAGTATTTAGAAATTCGTCGGAAAAAAGCATTACTCATTGTCTCCCCTTAGTGGCAGATGTAATAGCATTAGCAGCCGTGTTTGCTGTCGCCGGATGTGGAGGTCCTCTCATTCCTTTCAGTGCTGGTCGTGTCGACGCGACCGAAGCCGGCCCAGCGACTGTTCCCGAACCTCAACAGGATCTTGCATCACATACAGAAGCCTTCCGGCGCCAGGGATTCACCCCCACAGAAATGATAGGTCTTGTCGCGTGCGGACATACTCTTGGCGGAGTCAGACAAGTGGATTTCCCATTAGTGGTGACGGATACCGAAGACGTCGTTCAAACATTCGACACGACTACTAATTTCGATAATGCGGTGTAAGTGAGGACCGCCCTTGCCCTACATTTTGATCTAAAAAGTTACAGTGTATCGGAATATCTTCAGAACACGACTGAAAACATCCTTGTTGTTGGGCCGAACGTCACTACCAGGTCGGACTTCCGAATCTTCTCGAGTGACGGAAATGTGACCATGCAAAGGTATGTCGAGTGGTCCTTCTTTCTCCTCCGGGATATGAATTGTTGACTACTGGGATAGCTTCCTTTCTTCCGATACATTCAACGAAACTTGTGGGACCCTCATTGGGCGAATGATAAACACAGTGCCAAGTGGAGTGACCCTTAGTCAACCTATCTCTGAGCCGTTTGACTATGTTGTCTCTGAGCCCTTGTTCTCCTACCGGAACGGTACATTTTCATTGGGCACTACATTGCGAGTGAGTGGCTGCATTGCACTGATTTAAGCTTAAGTTGAACGACACTCACTGTGTTACCAGATTTTGGGTAACAACCCCGGTCGAACCGTAACCATGCTCTGGGCTGATCGACAGGGATCAAATTGCCCGTCCACTGGATGTACCTCACCTTCAACGCAAACCGACAATGTTTTCCTCACTCTCATCGGCATCGGTAACGTACGAGGTCTGACTGCAAACCGTTTTCTCTTCAATGCGACTATTAATGCGACTACTTCGATCTCCAAGTTTTGGTTTGAAGTTGACGAAAACGACGGCTCTGACCCCATTGTTGTTAACAACGGAGGCTCTGGCTTTGTGATTGAACAAGATTCGATATTCATTGATAACGGGCGCAGCGAGGCAGTCACAATCAATTCTACTTCTGAGCAATATAAGCAAGTTGTCGTGGCGGTGTGCAATTCCATTATACGTACATATATTTCAATTCTAATCCACCTTCATTTCACAGATCCGTGGTGATTCTTCTAGTACTGTGTCCATCACTACATTTGACCCAGCTTCGGATGCCACGACCCCTCCCTATTTGCCTACAATTATTACAACCGATCTGCAACTTGACGAGAGAAATCCATCTGAAGGAGGATTCACTTTCTTTACAGCTAATGTCACCGACACTGTGAATTTTGTAAATATCACAGGGAATGTCGGTGGCACTTCGTATACCCAAGAGAACTTTGACATGACTGTGACCGCTTTCCCTCTCGTAGAGTTTTCACAATAGTGTAGTCTTTTTCCTTGCAGCGCCGCCCTTCTAGCCTATAGAGCTGATTTTAATACTTAGATTAACAACAATCAGTATTCCATCAAGCCTTTGGCTCTGTCCTGTAAACGTCGTTGACACGACGACACTCACAGTCGGGCAGTTGATAGGAATACACTATATTCCTGGACGGAATACGTTAATCGTAGGATAGAGGTAAGGTTGAAAAGGGTAAAAAGGAAGAAGGAAGAAGAAGTATCCGAACTATATGCTAGTAGATCCTGAAAGCCGTGATGCCGAGTAGTAAGCGCCAGGGCGCTTACATGTCCATCGGACAACTGAGAACTCGACTCAAAGTGGCAGAATTGAAGTGCATTTGCGACCCTCAGTGTTGTCATTCAAGTCTCCATCATGATGAAAGTAAAATTCTAGCATGTTTGCTCGAGGCCTTCCAACATCTCCGTGGACACCGAGCGCGAAGAAGCACATCTTAATCATCAGCAGCGATTACCCCTCACCTCTGCCAACTTCCTCGACGCTGTCAGTCAGCGTGACGCCTTCACCCATAACAACCCACAAGCTCCTGTTCGCTTCGCTCCCGTTTTCTCACCGTGCACTCGACTAATCTTAAATAAATGATAGGCTCACAATCAGATATCTAGTTTCTTTAGCTTCCAGCTATAGCTCGTGCCAAATCTCTGTGGTTACTTAGGTCACCCACAGGCACCACTCGCTGCAACCCCTCAAACAACTCATTCAACAGGGTACCAGCAAATCTCCGGACAAAATGTGCTTTATTAGCCTAATTTCCGCTTTCTATTCATCTAAATGTACCTTGTAGTCATTTCTATCTATTGCGCACTGCTTTGTAGCGGCCTATTATGCCCTATCATGTCCCCTATGATGAAGTTTCAGCGAGTATGGGTCAATTTTGGCTGTTGGACCGCTAGCGTACTTAAGAGACTGGCATACGATGGAAGGCTCCCACTTCTCCCTCATGGTTCAATCCCTCCGCGCCTTGTATGCTCGAGCAATCGTAACCTGTGCATTGGCCGGTTATGCGCACAGTTTCTCGACGTTCCAATGGCCTAACCCTCAGCTATCATACGCAGATAGCCAAATTTATGAGGGCTCTATGAGCATCCTGACACAAGGTTGCCCCCCACGCGAAAACACGACTGTACCTGCGCAGTGGCTTCGTATCGCGAGTGTTCTTCATTATTGATGCTTGAACCTGGGAAGTTAACTGAACTTACATAGGCGTACCATGATATGTCTACGCATGATGTCGACGATGGAACCGGCGGACTAGATGCCTCTATCCAGTATGAGCTCGATCGACCCCAGGTATATATCGTTCAGATCCCCATTCTCGTGCCTTCTCAAATTCGGTCGAACAGAACGTTGGTCAAGGAATGATTGATTCTTTGAATGATTTCAAGGCTTTTCGAGTCGCAGCTCCATTTTTTGGCAGTACGTACTATTTCAGGAGCTGAGCGAGAGTGGAAATTCCTGAATTCATTCTATCTAGTGGCAGATACGATAGCATTAGGAGCCGTGTTTGCTGTCGCCGGGTGTGGAGGTCCTCTCATTCCTTTCAGTGCTGGTCGTGTCGACGCGACTGAAGCGGGCCCAGAGACTGTTCCCGAACCTCAACAAGATCTTGCATCACATACAGAAGCCTTCCGGCGCCAGGGATTCACCCCCACAGAAATGATAGGTCTTGTCGCGTGCGGACATACCCTTGGCGGCGTCAGACAAGTGGATTTCCCATTGGTGGTGACGGATACTGAAGACGTCGTTCAAACATTCGACACGACTACTAATTTCGATAATGCGGTGTAAGTGAGGACCGCCCTTGCCCTACATTTTGATCTAAAAAGTTGCAGTGTATCGGAATATCTTCAGAACACGACTGAAAACATCCTTGTTGTTGGGCCGAACGTCACTACCAGGTCGGACTTTCGAATTTTCTCGAGTGACGGAAATGTGACCATGCAAAGGTATGTCGAGTGGTCCTTCTTTCTCCTCCGGGATATAAATCGTTGACTACTGGGATAGCTTCCTTTCCTCTGATACATTCAACGAAACTTGCGGGACCCTCATTGAGCGAATGATAAATACAGTGCCAAATGAAGTGACCCTCACTGAACCGATCTCTGAGCCGTTTGACTATGTTGTCTCTGAGCCCTTGTTCTCATACAGAAATGGTACCCTGTCTATGGCTACTACACTGCGAGTAAGTGTCTTCCATCCCATACACATTCCAGATTCCTCATGATATCAATTTCTTGTACTACAGGTTATCAATCCCAGCGATAACCCCAGCCGCACGATAACCCTGCTCTGGGCAGATCGACAAGGATCATCTTGCCCATCCACTGGATGTACATCACCATCGACAAGCTCACAGCAGGTTGTCTTCAGTCTCATTGGAAACATTCAAGGTCTTACAGGGATACGTTATTCATTCAACGCGACCATCAACGCGACTACATCACTTTCGAAGTTTTGGTTCGAGATCAACGAAAATGACAGCTCTGATCCTGTCGTGGTCGACAACGGTGGATCTGGTTTCGTTATCGAACAGGATACAATTTTCATCGACAATAGCCGCAGCGAGAATCTTTTTCTGTCTTCATCCTTTACCGACGTTCGGAAAGTCATCGTGGCGGTATGTATTCTTACTGTAATCTGTGCGTTTTTGGTAGACTGAGAGTTTTATGTTTTCTAGGTTCGCGGTGACGCATCATCCAGCGTGTCTATCACCACATTCGATCCAAATTCATCTGCCTCAACCCCTCCTTACGTGCTCACGGTCACTACAACCGAGCTACAACTCGATGAGAGCAATCCATCTGAAGGAGGATTCACATTCTTCACTGGGAATGTCAGTGAAACAGTAAACTTTTTGAACATCGTAGCAAATGTCGGTGGTACTTCGTACACCCAAGAAAACTTTGATATGACGGTCGTCAATTTTCCTTTCGTGACATCATAGTGGTTTCTTGAACTTCAATGGACTCGTTTTCTAGTCGTTCGTTTCTTTTTAATAGGGATTTTAGTGGATACAATTTTAATCAGACCAGTTTGAAATACATTCTTTCGCTTCTCTACAACCGCAGAAAACTTACAGACTCCCGACATGAAGGTAGTGCTGATGGCGATTTGGTCGAAATTGCCAGGTGGATTGGCGAATTGAATTGCCAGGTATCCGTGCCACAAGCCGTGCCACAAGTGAGCGACGACCTGCCGCAGTAAGAGAGTCATTACTTCTCTCTTCTTCGAGTGTTTGTTCTACATCCCTGAAATTAGCGCCAGTCCTGCGCCATGGGTAATTGGGGTTTGGCGATGGAATTCGCCATCACCTACAGCACTAAGTACATGAAGGTTCAAACTTCGCACATAACCGTTAACGAAAGTATATAGACGCTGACCGCGTTGTCAATGTCCACGTGGCATTGCCTCACTTATTCATCATTTCACCAAAGCTAAACATACTCATTCTCGGTTTCTTCCCTTATCAAATTGGCGAATTTACGAAAGGACGTCTTTGAAGTTTGATGATGATTGAGTCTGCAGGATGGATATCTACAGCAGCATCTGTAGGAATGGCAGTTGGACCTCCCTTAGTCCGTCTCAAGTTCGATTAGTCGTAGCGATTGCTGACGGCGCGCTGGATTTATAGGTCTATGCCGACCAGGCCTACTCTATCGTGAAGAAAAAGTCATACATGAACTTCCTGAATTTCGGCACATTCTGACCTGTCACCGCTTAGAGACTCTACTGGGTTTTCGAGAGATGTCTGTGCAATTCTGTATGTGTTCCTACCGTCCCTTCTTCTCTGTCTCAATTAATGTTCCTACTATACCCAGGCTGATAGCTAATATCACAAGATGCTTTTTCTGGCTGGGGTATGTCTGGTTGTTCGTAACTTGGATATGGACTTACGGGCACGATGGCGACTCAGGGATCGGTTTGAGCTAGCATTGTTGGTTCAATCTATTCTGATGATATTAGCTCAGGTGCGTGGCAAGTCTCCTTCTATTGTACCTTACCTGATAGCGATGTCCCGCTCTAGCTTGCGCTACTGTACATTTGTATAATATATCGACCTCGAGTTAGTCCGGAGAGCCTGGGCACTTCAACCAGACTTTATTCGTTCTGGCAGTGGTCATTATATAGCCAATATCTTGAATTCCTGGCTGGATTAATGTGTGCTCTCGTTCTCTGTCCGCCACCTACGTTCTACTTATCGTGTTTGCTCAGTTTGTGTCAAGCGATCCTATTTCTCATATTTGGGAGATCAAAAATATTTATCACATTATTGGGATTTGTTGCTCTCGGTCTTGAAAGTACACTTCCAATACCACAGCTCATCAGGTAATGCATTCGATTACACATACAAGGGGGTCATATACTGAATCAACTGTGCAGTAACTACAAACAAAGGTCTTTATATGGCTTCCGTATGTCCACCTTGCTTGGATGGCTTGGAGGAGATTTATTCAAGTGAGCTTGATCATGTGAGGTGTTATGGGGAAACTGCTTAATGAGTTTGGAACGTAGGACCGTGTATTTTTTCCTTCAAGGTTCACCTTTGCAGTTTAGGGTGTGCGCCATCTTTCAGCTTTCAGTTGATTTTGGTGCGTCGTTTTATAGGTAATGGTGATAGCGGTTGCTCATTAATCACTACGTGTTCGTGCAGCTATTCTAGGGCAGAGAATCATGTATGGGAATCCCCCTCCACCTCCAGTCCTGAGCGAGGAAGAGGATTTGGAGCAAGCTCTGGCATTAGCAGAAGAATCGTGACAATACTCAGCTATGTACCAGGATATGTATTAAATATCCATGACCTTGTTTGAAATTTGAAGCTTCAAAGCTTCAAGGATTTGCATACGGCGTGGGAAATTCGCGTCAGAAAGTTATTTGATTGCCGTGTGACGTCGTGTTGATTTCGTCTCTGAGATTACCGAAGTTGGACATGCACCAGCAGCACCAATACTGGCAGAGTCAGGCTCATCCGAACTCTCAATATCTTCCAAATCAATATCAGAACCGCTATCCACCTCAAAATGCTCCGAAGCAGCCTCCAACGTTCAAATCGCAGTCTGAATTAGGATTTGAACTGCCGCCTGTGCGACCCGCGCAAGGACAAGTACAGCAAAGACCTACGCCAATAGCTGCCTCTCCTTTACCATCCCCGAGGCAAGGCAGGCCTAGACCGCAGAGCATTGGATATCCTCAGGTCAATTCTGGCTTTCCTCCACCGATACATGCGAACGGAGCAAGTGGGATACCACCACAGCCGATAAGAAGCTCGAGTGCTAGTCCAACTCGGAAACCTTTACCTGCCCCGGCTCCTGGTGGAAACTCCAGGCCGCTGACAGTCACGCAAAAATCAGGTTTTTCTCCTTTGCCGCCCAACCGTCCTCAGAGCATGGATCTTTCAGCATTTTCCAGGTTTAATCAGGAAAGGATGGCCAGTGGTGCTATCAGTGCAGGTACCGTCAGAAGCGCCGGACCTGTCAATGCCTATCCTAATTCTTACAATCCTCAACATTTCCAATATCCGCACAAGAATCCTGTGGCCATCTCATCCGCGCCTTCTATTTCATCGCCACCTACGCAGTACCCACATTCGCCGCAAAGTTTTAGTCACGCAACCGTCGCGACCTCGACGCGTAGGCGTACGAGTCCACCCAGGTTCTTTGGTACTGGTAGTGCTCATTCAAGTAGAAATGCTAGCCCTGACAAAGTCAATTTCGTGCGTTTCTCGCATCTCTCTTCTCCATCATAATTCAATGTAATCTAGAACTCCCAAATTAACGCACACTCAAATCATCTCCCTAATCAATCACATACGCATCTACCGCAATCATCTCCTTCGCAATCCCAAGTTGCTGTCTCCTCCTTCCAAAGTGCTCCGCAGTCAAGTCCTTCCTTTTCGACCGCCTCCAGTGCAGCTCTGCGCCAGCGGAATCCAATCTTCGATACTCAGTCTTCTCCAACCCGTTCTGGCTACAACTCATCAAATACCGAAACCAAGTTCGTGCCGCTGTGGAAGAGAAGCACTATAAAGCCTGTTGATAATGGCAGTCCTGAAGAAAAGGAAAGAGGTAGAGTGATGACGGTCCCTCCTACTTCACCTGGCAGACCTTTGCCGCAGCCCACACCGACGAATCGTTTTCCGCAATACACAGTAGAAGAGCCGGAGGACGATGCAGCGAACTCCAGTTTTGAGAGTGAAACCAATTCCGAATTTTCAACAGCCGCTTCTGCAATATCTGCAAACAGCCAGCGAAGTGGTGCCAGCAATGGACCAGGCATTCTGGATCTTAGAGGGAGCATGCCTCAGCCTCCCATTATGGACCGTGGAGCAGCCACCACCGGTGCCCTTCCTAAGACCATTCCGCATATCGCCGGCTCTCGATTCGAAAGTAGGAACATTCCTCAACCGCCGGGAATGGATCGTGCTGGTGCCACAACAGGAGCTATCCACGAGGGTACTACGAGTAGTTTGACCCTTCGGTTTGCCAAGATGGGGTTGGAATCGGCTGGAAGTGGAAGTTCGTGGCCTCAGGATCTCCCTCCCTTGCCTCGAGGCCCCGGAAGTGGCTTCAGCAGCAGTGGATCGTCCTCGAGGCCGACTTCCTCGCATGGACCTTCATCTAGCTCCCGGCACTCTCATTCTCAGTCGCAGCCGCAAACTCATTCATCTTTTGCTCCCGTAAGCTCCAAGCATGGTAGAGCTGAAAGGATGATTCCGGATTACGATCTAGACGAACCTCCTCCTAGGCCGGCTAGTGCCAGCTTCAGGTAGGTTCCCTCTTAAGTGTCGAGGTTTCATTTGATTGATTTTTCTCCATTGCAGCACGAGGAG
Source organism: Lentinula guzmanii (assembly GCA_027919855.1). Classification (NCBI taxonomy): domain Eukaryota; kingdom Fungi; phylum Basidiomycota; class Agaricomycetes; order Agaricales; family Omphalotaceae; genus Lentinula; species Lentinula guzmanii. The sequence goes on from JANVFO010000028.1 coordinate 65,888, forward strand.
TGTCAGTCCTGCGGGTTCCACTGCGAGTAGTACTTCTGGTGCATTGGAGCGTTTTAGGAGGAACACACAGCAGCCTGTTCAGCCTCAACCACAACACGCCTCCTATCATCGTGCAAACAACCGCCCGGAAAACACTGGACATGCAACATCGTATGCAGGAGTGAAGATAGAGTCTCCATCACCACTTGGCGGAAAGGAAAGGATGGCCAACGTTAGGAAAATGGAGAAGGATTCTAATAGGACTTCGGATGCTCGAGCGATACCGACAATCACGTTTGACAACAATGACCAACGTAGTCAACGAACTACACCAGAAGTACCGAGGATGACTTTCGGAGATGAAGAAAATCAAAGTGGCCCAATTGTTCTGGTTTCTGGGCAGGGTCCTCCGATACCCAGGATTACTTTCGGCAATGATAGCGACGAAGATGACGACAACACGCCGCCATCTGTTCCGTTGATTCGAATTGGTGGAGAGGAAGAGGTTCAGAAATTTGAACCCAAAACGCCACAGATCGTGTTCGAGGTTCCGGGGATGGGTGTTGATTCACAATTCAAAGGACCCGTCATCAATGAAGAGGGCGATTATGACACACCACGGCGAAAAGGTGCAGGTGCACCGGTTGCCTTGCGCCAAGGTGGACCTCGAACTCTACCTTCTGCTCGCTCAGGTGTAGGTCTGTCGGGAAGAGGAGGGTTAACGTGCCCAGCATGCGGTAGGCCAATCGTCGGTCGCGTGGTCGGTGCGATGGGGATGAAATGGCATCCAGACTGTTTTCGGTGTACCATTTGCAATGAATTGTTGGAGTTTCAGTCAAGGTCAGTCATTCAATGATCTGTCGGAAGCATTTGTATTCACGTCGTTTTCTTTTCAAGCTATGAAGGCGTAGGCGAAGATGGGATTAAGAGACCATATTGCCATCTTGACTATCACGAGGTAAATTGAATTATAACTTCCCACTAGTAGATGCCCTGATATCCTCTGCAGACATTTGCGCCCAAATGTTACCACTGCAAGACAGCTATCGTCGAAGAGCGTTTCATCTCTTTGAACGATCTTGCATTAGGACGAAGAACATACCACGAACAACACTTTTTCTGTGCCGAATGTGGAGACCCTTTCCTGAGCCCTAGCTCTGCAGCAAAGCATAATCACGAGAGGGATTTTGGGAAAGCCAATGGGGAAGAATTGACGTTTTCCGGAGATGGGACGTTTTCTTATGACGACGAAGATGATAACGTGGGCTTCACTGTGTACAAGGGTCATCCATACTGCGAAGCATGTCATGTTAGATTGCGGCTACCGAAATGTAAGAAATGTAAAAGGCCAATCCGTGACCACATGGAAGCGGTGGAAGCACTGGGAGGAAAGTGGTGCTGGGAGTGCTTTCGATGTACGGTGAGTAAATCAGAGGAGGCATATTTTGTCGTTGACCTTTTGCTTACATCCTCTTGGACAGAGCTGTGATCAGCCGTTCGAGGACCCGTCGTACTTTGAAAGGGATAAGAAACCCTACTGCGAGAATTGTTTTAGTGTTATGATTCGTAATGAAATTTGAGCTGGTCTCTGTTCTACGAGTTGTCTGCGTGATTTAAGAGGCGTCGAACAACTCTGGTGCTGAAGCGCTGAAATAGTACAGTCAAGCCAATGAATCATCGACGCGTGTATCATTTCAAAGATCTGTAAACGATTGTTGAGATAGAAAAATCGCAATCGCAGCCTCATGTATAATGCAAGGTCGAGGAATCCTATCGCACGCAGCACTAGGCTAGCTTTCCTGACTTGTTTCTCGAGCGAAAAGAAATCGAAGTAAAGATGGTGAGCAGCAATTGAGAGCAGTCGGCGCGTCTAAATTCTAACTCAATTTCAGTGGAGGCGAATTGGATCACCAACAAGTGTGACAAGTGTGACCAGATCTCCTTCACACTTTCAATTTGGCACCTCCTCCTCCTCCTTCCGTTCGCCTTCCAGAATGGCGGCCCTTGACATTTCGAAACCCATTGCATTCTGCGAACATCTTCAGCTCTCGAGTATTGGTGTTCAGCCCGCTTCTATTTCTTTCCAGGTGCGTGCGACGCGTTTCGCTGGCGCTCAACTTGCTAAATGCTTCTACTTTCCGTTCTGTCTTTGGTGTAATGGCGCACTATAGGTACGTGTTCATGCTGAAGTAGCTGAGAATGCGTACTGACAAATTTCTGTAGACCTTGACCCTCGAATCCGACCATTTCATTTGCGTTCGCGAAAAAGTCAATGAACAGAACCAAGTGGTCATTATCGACCTTGCTGACGCCAATAATGTTATGCGACGTCCAATCTCTGCGGACTCCGCTATTATGCACCCGCGGCAGAAGATCCTTGCGTTAAAAGGTGCGTAGCAATGTCATTTGAGCGTCCATTGCGTGCTTAGCTTTCGCTTCTTAGCTGGCCGGACTCTACAAATTTTCAATATTGAGACTAAGCAGAAGGTCAAATCTCACACAAACAATGAAGATATCGTATTTTGGAAATGGGTATCAGACAGCACGATTGGAATGGTTACTGAATCATCAGTTTTCCACTGGTCAATAACGGATCAGACTTCTCCTCCACAGAAAATTTTCGACCGCCACGCTACTCTCGCAGGAACTCAAATAATCAACTATCGTGTATCCTCGGACGAAAAGTGGATGGTCCTGATTGGAATATCCGGGAATTCCACAAATCCTTCCGCGTTTAAGGTCAAAGGGTCAATGCAGCTTTATAGCAAAGATCGGGGCGTGAGCCAGCCTATCGAAGGTCATGCCGCTGCCTTCGCGGAAGTGAAGTTAGACGGGCATCAACACGTCACAAAACTGTTCACCTTCGCAGTTCGTACAGCTACCGGCGCTAAAGTACGTGTCCCGACGAAGTATATATACTTGGTTACTAACTATCGAATGAAGCTTCATGTTGTTCAAATAGATCATGCTGCTCCAGACCCACCATTCGTCAAAAAGGCAGTTGACGTGTATTTCCCAGCCGAAGCGACAAATGATTTCCCTGTATCCATGCAGGTGTCGAAGAAACACGGTATCGTTTATCTGGTCACCAAGTACGGTTTCATTCATCTATACGACCTCGAAACTGGCGCTTGTGTTTACATGAATCGTATCTCCGGCGAGACTATCTTCGTTACCGCCGAGCATGAAGCTACGAATGGTATCATTGGTGTGAACAAGAAGGGACAGGTGTTGAGTGTCAATGTGGATGACCAAACTATTGTTCCTTACATCTTGACTACTTTGAACAATACTGAACTGGCTTTCAAGCTTGCTAGTCGAGCTGATCTCCCTGGCGCCGATGACTTGTACATCAAGCAATACCAGTCATTGTTCCAGAGTGGACAGTACGGCGAGGCTGCTAAGATTGCTGCCAATTCCCCGAGAGTAAGTGCGGTGTTCTGCTCATTCGAAGTTGATCTGTATGTTTATGCTTTGTTACAGGGGATTCTTCGTACTACACAAGTCATCGAATCCTTCAAATCCGCACCCACTCCGCCTGGAGGGCTTTCACCTATTCTGCAGTATTTTGGTATCCTGCTTGAGAAGGGTGAACTGAACCATCTCGAGTCTCTGGAGCTTGCGCGCCCAGTTCTACAACAAGGCCGAAAACAACTTTTGGAAAAGTGGTTGAAGGAAAATAAATTGACCTGCAGCGAAGAGCTCGGTGATATCGTGCGCTTACACGACATGACCCTTGCTTTGAGCGTGTATCTTCGTGCCAACGTCCCCAACAAGGTTATTGCTTGCTTTGCGGAGACAGGGCAAATTGAGAAGATTGTATTATATGCGAAGAAAGTTGGATACAGTCCTGATTATGTTGCTCTCCTGCAGCACGTTATGCGCGTCAACCCAGAGAAAGGTGCGGAATTCGCGTCTCAACTAGTCAACGACGAGATGGGTCCTCTGGTTGACGTGGAACGTGTTGTTGACATCTTCATGTCTCAAAATATGATCCAGCCTGCTACTTCCTTCTTGCTGGATGCGCTCAAGGACAACAAACCTGAACAGGGGCCACTTCAGACGCGTCTACTCGAGATGAACCTCATGCATGCGCCGCAAGTTGCCGACGCCATCCTTGGTAATGAGATGTTCACTCATTATGACCGTCCACGAATTGCAAATCTTTGTGAAAAGGCTGGGCTGATGCAGAGGGTGAGTCTTTAAATCCAATGGATAATGATTACGCTTAACAACCATTACAGGCCCTTGAGCATTATGAGGATCTGGCGGACATCAAGCGTGTCATTGTCCATGCTACGACTTTCCCGGTCGATGTAATATTCCTTTCTCCCTTCCGAATTCATTCACATGGTCTAACTTATACGATTGCAGTGGCTCATCACCTATTTCAGCCGTTTGACGACTGATCAATCAATGGCCTGTTTACAGGAAATGCTTCGTGTCAATATTCGACAGAACCTCCAGGTTGTGATACAAGTTGCCACCAAATACTCTGACATTCTCGGTCCTGTCAAGTTGATCGAAATGTTTGAGAGTTTCAAAACGTTTGAGGGTGCGTTACTTCTTCATTGTGTGGTTTCTGTTAACATGTATATGCATAGGTCTCTATTACTACCTCGGTTCTATTGTTAATCTCAGCACTGACCCTGAGGTGCATTTCAAGTATATCCAAGCTGCCACCAGGACTGGTCAGATCCGTGAAGTCGAGCGCATCTGTAGAGAGAGCAACTACTATAACCCGGAGAAGGTCAAGAATTTCCTTAAGGAAGCCAAGCTTTCTGATCAGCTCCCGCTCATAATCGTCTGCGACCGGTTCGACTTCGTACACGATCTCGTTCTCTACCTGTATCAGAACAACCTCACCAAATTCATCGAGGTGTACGTTCAGAGGGTCAACTCAATCCGCACGCCTCAAGTTGTTGGTGGCTTGCTGGACGTTGACTGTGATGAGGCCACCATTAAAACCCTTCTTTCATCTGTTACTGGCAATTTTCCCATCGATGAACTTGTGCACGAAGTTGAACAGCGCAATCGTCTCAAGTTGATACTTCCATGGCTTGAGGCCAGAGTACAGGCTGGTAGCCAGGATTCGGCTGTTCACAATGCAATGGCGAAGATCTATATCGACAGCAACAACAACCCTGAGGCGTTCTTGAAAGAGAACAATGTAAGTGACCCCTTCCCCATCTATCTTTGCAAGCCACTACTTACACAATGCTTCAGCTATACGAACCTCTTGTGGTTGGTAAATTCTGTGAAAAGCGGGACCCCTACCTTGCATATATCGCATATGCGAAAGGATTCTGTGACGAGGAATTGATCGCCATCACGAATGACAACTCAATGTTCAAGCAGCAGGCGCGTTACCTCGTGAAACGTCGTCAGCCCGAGCTTTGGGCACAGGTCCTTGTTCCCGACAATATTCACCGTCGTGCACTGATAGATCAGGTATGACTACTCTACAGCGACCTATTTCTGTGATTTACCGTTACTCTAGATTGTCGCAACCGCGTTACCTGAGTCTACCGATCCTGACGATGTATCAGTGACTGTCAAGGCCTTCCTTACTGCTGACCTTCCAATTGAGCTCATCGAGCTGCTGGAGAAGATTATCATCGAACCATCTCCGTTCAGCGAGAACAAGAATCTCCAGAACTTGCTTCTCCTTACTGCAATCCGCGCTGATAAGGGCAAGGTGGTTGGCTACATCAACAAGCTGCAAAACTATGACTACATGGAAATCGCCAAGATTGCGACGGAACACGGTTTGTTTGAAGAGGCCCTAACCATCTACAAGAAGTACGACCAGCATGCCATGGCTATGACGGTCCTCGTCGAACACATCGTTTCTTTGGACCGTGGAGTCGAATATGCGAACAAGGTCAACTTGCCTGAAGTTTGGAGCAGGCTTGCCAAGGCGCAATTAGACGGTCTACGTATCAAGGATTCGATTGATTCTTACATCAAAGCCCAAGATCCTTCCAATTTCACAGAGGTCATTGAAATCGCGGATCGGGCAGGAAAACACGATGACCTCGTCCGGTATCTGCAGATGGCCAGGAAGTCTCTCCGTGAACCAAAGATTGATACTGAACTTGCATTCGCTTATGCAAGGACAGATCGTCTACACGACATGGAAGACTTCTTGAGCATGACCAATGTCGCAGACATTTTGGAAGTTGGGGAGAGGTGTTTCGAAGTTGAATTGTACCAGGCTGCCAAGTTACTCTTCCAGAGCATCTCCAATTGGGCTCGGCTCGCTACCACTCTTATATATCTTGGTGAAAACCAAGCGGCAGTCGAAAGTGCTCGGAAGGCTGGTAACACTCAGTACGTCGGTTCAGTCAGTATTGATTAACGGTGAAACTGATTCGATATCACAGAGTCTGGAAGCAAGTGCATGCAGCTTGTATTGAGAAACAGGAATTCCGTCTGGTACAGTCGATTATCTTCTTTCAATGAGCATTAGACTGAGGTTCAGTTTAGGCACAAATTTGTGGTCTCAATATTGTTGTGCATGCGGAAGAGCTTGGCGCTCTTGTCACTATGTATGAACGCCGTGGTTACTTTGAAGAAGTCATCAGCTTGTTAGAAGCTGGTCTGAGTTTGGAACGTGCGCACATGGGTATCTTTACTGAACTTGCTATTCTTCTCAGCAAGTATAAACCCGCTAAACGTGAGTCCATATGTTCTTCTGAACTCTGATACGGTTAAGATAACGCTGTTCGTCAGTTATGGAGCACCTAAAATTATTTGTTGCACGTATCAATATTCCTAAGGTTATCCGAGCGGTGGAGAAGGTACATCTTTGGCCAGAGCTGGTTTTCTTGTACATCAAATACGACGAATTCGTACGTCAAATGCTCGTTCACCTTTTTATAATCATTTGGTGATACCTTTTGAAGGACAACGCTGCATTAGCCATGATCGAACGTTCGGCTGATGCTTGGGAACACAACCAGTTCAAAGACACTATCATTCGGGCTGCAAATGTTGAAATGTGAGTCATTCTTAGATTATCTGTACTCTTGTAATTCATCAACTTTCGAGCTCAGATACTACAAGGCGCTGTCATTCTATCTTCAGGAGCAGCCAACGTTACTCACGGATTTGCTGACCGTTCTCATTCCTCGAATTGACCATTCTCGTGTCGTCTCGATGTTCCGCAAGATGGACCACATTCCCCTCATCAGATCATATCTCATCGCTGTACAACATGTAAGTGCCAATGCCCCAGTTGCTCTGATCATAATCTCATGCTTGGTATACAGCTCAACATCGAAGCGGTCAATGACGCGTATAATGACCTGTTAATAGAAGAAGAGGACTACAAGACCTTGCGTGATAGTATTGACAGCTTTGACAACTTCAACAATGTCGCTCTTGCTCAACGCCTGGAGAAGCATGAACTGTTAGAGTTCCGTCGATTGGCTGCACATCTGTATAAGGTGAACCGCATTCATCTTTCTGATCATGGCAATGATTGATGGCTTCGTAAGAAAAACAAACGCTGGGAAGAATCAATATCACTTTCGAAGCAAGACAAACTGTACAAAGATGCCATGATTACTGCAGCCACTTCTGCCACCCATGAAGTTGCCGAGGAGCTGCTGGGGTACTTTGTGGACATTGGTAACAAAGAATGCTTTGCAGCGATGCTCTATGTTTGCTTCGACTTGCTCAGTCAGGATGTCGTCGAGGAACTGTCTTGGCAACACGGGTTGAACGATTTCTACATGCCGTACAAGATACAAAATTCGAGAACGCTTGTCGAAAAGGTGAGTGTCCCTCTATGTTGAACTTGACGAAGGAAAATGAATGACGTCCTTTATGTTCTATAGATACACCGACTAGAGAAGGAGGTGAAAGAGTATTCGAAGAAGGAGTCAGCGAAGGAAAAGGCAGAGTCTGAGGCACCTATCATCAATCCAGGTCTCAATACACTTCTTTTGACGAATGGGTATGCCTAGTTGCCTTGTTGCTGCTCTTAACAGCTGTCTGATACCATTTATGCTATATAGATATGTGGGGCAGGCTCCTCCCATGAATGGCATGGCACCGGCAATGACAGGATACGGCGGTGGAATGTTTTAAAATCTTCGTTGGTCGTGGATTGCTGTATGGCCATCTTTTTTACCATTTAACTCAGTACTTGCAGTCTCTTTATAACAAAGTAGATGTACATTTCGGACACGTCTTCCATAATCGTCTTCTGTCCTCTTTGCGCTCGCTTCTCCCTTTTTCCTATGTGTTTTTTTTTTCGGATTATTTCACGAGCAATGCCAGTTTCCTATCTCTCATTAAGTTAATGAATTTACGATCTCGTTCTCAAAAGTGGACAGCGTTGATATTGTATCGAGAAGCTTCGTCGATGATGCGATTATAGAGTACTAGTTGTGCACGTGTCCGATTCATTATATTTCTTGTCCAAACTTACATTTCCTATTTCTTTTAGATTTTTTATTGACTTTCTCTTACAGCGTGGAAAATGTCCCTCGCGCTGCTACCAGACTCAGAGCCGCTCTCGAATACAGAAGCGGCGTTTATACCCCAGACATCAACGCACAAATTTCCCCACACTCGTGCTCAGCTTGCTGCCTTTTCCCGACAATTCAAGGCCTCGGACAGCTACGACAGCGATGCCGAAGGAGATGAACTTGCCAGAGTGCCTTCCGTCTTTGTTAATCAAGTCGTCGGCTTGCTCGTCGACGAACGCGAAGATGATCTCAAAGAGCTGTTGAAGGACACATATGGAGTCGATGATCAGACGGTGCGGTTTCTATCTTGTTGTTATTTTACTAGACAATGTCACTGATATACTTCAGGTTGAACATAATGTACTTGACCTGATGCACAAGCACCGAGACGATGTTGCGGGTGTACCCTTCTTGTTTTTAACCCCTACTCGCCGCCCAATATCACGCCCGTCGTCAAGAGCCTCTACACCTTCGTCTCGGCTCCCGTCAGGCCGTTCAGAGGCACCGAACTCTGCACCGAGTTCTCCTCTGGCTCAAATTTTCCGTAGACCATTGTTGACATCACCATTAGCCAGTGGTGTACAGGCAACTTCGTACATGACTGCACGTAGCGACTACTCTGCATCTCCCTCTTCTTCTCCAATCCTTCCGTATGCGCATGCTACTCATTTTCATGCCCAATTTACTGCCAGTCTTCCTGCCTCACCCTTATCGTCTCCACGATTGTTAAACGCAAAGGCATCAGAATTTAAGCTTATTCCCCGCCCTCTCTCCGCAGCGTCTTCGAATCCAGGACCAGTGAGGTCGGAGTCCCCAGATCTTTGGGCTCATAGTCCTCTCCGTGCTTCCTCAAATCTTGCCATTGCTGCGCCACTGCTTCCTGACCAGCCAGGTCTTTCCCGCTCTGCCACTCCCGTACGCTCACCGTTACGTCAGGACACTGGAGAAGAGGATGAGGATGACCCCTTCGATCCGTTTGGTCCCAGTGGTGATCATCCACCATCTTTCCAAGTGTCCGATTTCGATACTAATCAGTGGGAACCTGATTACAATATTAATCCGCCGTTGAACCCATATGCATTCGAATTTACTCCTCCTTTTTTTCCTTCTGAAGGATCTGAAGGTGCCCTAGGAATTTCGGGCATGTCGAACGGTATGGCCACTGAACCTGACGCCGATCCGGACGCTGCTGCCGCGCTTTTAACAGACGGAATGACACCCTTTGATGTTCTCACCTCGGTGTTTGGATCAACTCTTGCCCCATCTGAACTCGAAGAGGCACTCGCTACCAATGCATATGATTTCGACCGGGCTATGGCATGGCTTGTAGATCGTACTCTTCCTCTTCAGCAACAGCAGCAGCAGCAAAATGGATCGGTAGCCCAACAACGTATGCAAGCAGTTGGTGGCAGGGTTACCGTCGTTCCTCGTGAACCTGGAGGTAGGGGCGGATATCCCTTATCTGGTCCTCAAACCCGCCCGAATCCCAATGTCCGTTATGTCAATGGCCGCCCTAACACAGGTGGAAATCGTGTGTGTCGATATTTTGTCGCTGGAGAATGTCTCAGAGCAGATTGTCGGTTCAGTCATGACCTAGAAAGAGCACTATGTCGTTTCTGGCTCAGAGGCACTTGCGCAAAAGGGGAAAACTGCGAGTTCTTGCATCATCTCCCGAAAGATGTCGACGTTCAAAGCTTGAATGCCATTCTAGCTAGAGCCAACATCAGTCCTAACAATCATCATAATCAGAACCACACCAACTCGCACAATCCTCCCTTAGATGATTTCCCGGTACTAGGGCAGACCAATGGTCACGATAAGAATAAACGTAGTGCTTACGCGCCTGGTGTCGATGCTGGAAGGACAAGATTTGCTGCCGCAGTGAAGAAACCGGTCCAGGCTTCTTCAAGCCTCGGACTGACATCTATGGTACCTGGAGGTATCAACAACGATGATAGTGCAGCTCGAAGGGAAGCATTGGGAACCTCTGCCGCAGCTGATCTCCACCATCGTTCCGCTATCATTGCTCCTCGTCCATCTCCTCGTCTGCGTCTTCGTACCCCTTCCCTATTGCCTACCTTAGTGACTGGTGAATCCCTCAATAACATGTACATGACATACCGTTCCCGCGCCCTTCAGCTTGGACAGGCACGGAACGCTTGCTTATCTAGAGCAGCAGATGCATGGAGACGAGGAGACGGTGCCGCCGCGAAACGCTTCAGTCGGGAAGGTCACGACTTGAATGCGAAAATGTCTGCAGAGATGAGACGAGCTGCTGGTGAGCTCGTTCGCGAGCGTGCTTTGGAAGCTGAGCGGGCCGTCAGGGCTAGAGATTTAGGATGGTCTGATGACAGCGCGGACAGAACTACTCGAGGCAAGTTGGCTGGAGCTGGTCTTGGTGTCATTCTCGGAGTCGCAAGTCATGGTGTTGGGGATGGGAAACTGACAGTTGAGGAGAGGACAGAAGCTGCTCTTGATCTACATGGACTGCATGCAAACGAGGCAACGGATGTTTTAGAGGAGTTCCTCCTCGCGGTGAGTGGCCTTGACTTCGTCCCTTGTTCGGAGTCTGATCGGCTATCGTCCATTCACAGCTTGAAGCAGAGTTCTTCTATGGTCTTGCGTATATAATTGTAGGCGAGCAGAAGCACACCGGTACGCAAGATGTTACCCGTGGCGCAGGCCGCGTCAGGCTCGCCACAGGTGTGCGGGAATGGATCCACCGTTGGGGATATCCATGGAGCGAAAGGGACGGTATCCTCTGTGTTGATCCTTTGACGCATGCAGAGGAATGAGACCATCAGGGTCATGAATCTTCGTTATCCAAACCAGGAGAATAAAGAAGAACAAGAACTCTCAGAATACAAAATATGAATCCGGATATGAAAATAAAAAAAGAAATCCTTGTACAATCATGTGGTTGATATGTCGCACTACTGTATTTACTTGCTTTTGGATTTTTTTGCTCTTACTTTGTTATTTCTTCTTTGGCAGGTCATCCATGACTGTTATTAGTACTTATTTTTTTCGAGCTCAGTTCTTCCAACCCAAATACTAGGTGTTTCTTAATACCTGCTCATCCTTTGCATATATTTACTTGATTTTTGATGTTATTCTCTTTTCAAACTTGTGGAATGCAGTAAATAACCATAATTCATTCCCTGTTTTTCTACTTAATAGTAAAGGTTAGGATCGTAAGGATCTAGGGCGTATCAGATACATTGCATCCAGCCTGTTCCAAGCAGCTCTCGAATTCAACCCACTCATACATTATTGCGGCAGCACCAATGTCCTTCAGTGCCTTTGCCATTTCATCTCTCTTCTCTGGAGTTTCGTAGCTTCCGACATATGCAATCAAAGGAATGCCAGCACGCACAGCACTGGTGGCGCCACTCTTGCTGTCTTCTACGGCAACACAAGTGGCAGGTGGAGCACCAAGCTTCTCACAAGCGAAAAGATATATCGCAGGATCGGGTTTGGATGTCGGTTTGGGCAGGGAAGTAGCAGCAGAAAATACTCGGTCGGAAGGGAAATACGTGGCTTGATTGGCTTTCTCAAGACTCGCCATGACCCGCCGGTGAGCTGAAGAGCTCACCACAGCGAATTGGTACTTCCCGCTCTTAGCTAGTTTCTCTAGAACGTCGTTCGCACCAACGCAAGGAACTAATTTCTCCCTGAGCTTTTCAATTACCTGTATACGATTTCAGAATGATCCACGGTCACAAAGAAATCAGGAAATTACCTTTTCCTCTTCCATCGCGACATACTTTTCCAACTGTTCGCTTGGGATGGTGAATTTGTACTTGTCTTGAAGGTCCATCAGCATACCTCTACGAAAGCGATCTGTGTTCCGATTCGCACATCGAAGTGCATAGTATTCTTACCTGAAGTTCTTGCCAACAAAATCGACGAGTAATTGCTCTCCGGTGTATCGATCCGTCACATTCTGAGACGATAATATCTCGTTTGAAAGCTCTGCACAAGCCTCAAATGCCAAAGCTTCAGATAATACAAGGGTGTTATCGCAGTCAAAGAGAATATGTGTGGTCTGAAGACCTTGATGAGTTGATAATCGCTACGTCCCGAGAGCAGTTACCTTGGCCTTCATGGTAGATTGAAATGCTTGCTCGTAGGACACAGCCACTAAAACCTCCTGGGCCGGCGGCAATCTTTTGAGCACTCAGCCTCTGACATTAGACGTTAAATTTCAGTACAAGTTCAGGGAGTTCCCGTCAGGAAAGCGATACAACACTAGTTTGTCAAATCGTGTTCCTGCTACCTAGATTGCAAAGAAAATTCATTAATTGACCTGAGTCGCCGTTTTAGCGTCACTCGAAACAAACTCGAAAGTTGAAACAGGAATTGTTGGGATACATATTTACATCCAGCATATATAATGTTGTTACAGATATGTGTTCAATAGCTTGGGCTCTTCTTCCGGGTTATTTCCAGTATTCCTGGCTAGAGGTCACGGCTGGAACAAAGCCCTTTCGTATGACGAAATCGCCAAATCGTTCGCCTTCATGTCTGTCAAGAGCGTAATGCTTGATCATGGGTTTGAGGATAGCAAGAATCTCTGGCTCAGTAACGCTCTCTGCATCCAGATTAGGTCGGGAATCGCGGGTATACTCCCAAGTACTTACCACGATAAACTTTCGCTAACCGTTGTCCATATGCACCACCTCCGAGAAGCATCACGTAGGCTCCTGGCGCCTTCCCTACAAAACCTATCTCTGCGCATACAAAGACAATTAGAATTTTGAGCTGTGGAAAATCCAAATGTTAAACTGACCCGCAACGTTGGGCCGAGTACATCCTGCAGGACAACCAGTCATTCGCATGACGATAGAGTCATTGCGAAGTCCGTTTTCCTCACAGATCGTTTCAATTTTGTCGATCAGTATTGGCAAGTACTATTGTAATACTCAGTTATAGCCTAGCTCGGAAAAATAGAGTAGTACGCACTCTTTCTGATTCCGCCATAGCGAGACCTGATGGAACCTGGTGTTTAAACCAACAATGTTATTCCGAGGGGCTTTTTTGACTTACCACAAGTCGGAAAGGCTACACATGCCGACGAAGACAATCGCAGACCACTAAGACCTTGTATGTCGATATTGTAGGTAGCCAAGATATTCTTGATATTGGAAAGATTGTCCTCCTCAATTTCGGAGACAACAAGATGTTGATTCGTTGTGAGCCTGAATGTTCCCTTGTGTATTTTGGCAATTTCTCGAAGGCCAGTTTTAAGTCTCGTCTTTTGTGTGTCTTGGATTCGTCCATTCTCAATGAAAGTAGTGAAGTAATGTCTGCCGTTTTGACCCTTTACCCAACCGTATTGATCAAGGTTTTGAGTGAATGAGTAGGGACGAGATTCTTGCAAAGGAAATCCCAGACGCCTTTCAACTTCAGCCTTAAATTTATCCAATCCCATTCTGTCCACTGTGTATTTTAGTCGGGCTGTCTAGTAGGGAGACAGAAAAGCAATTAGGTAGCGAAATCTCGAATGGAAGAATATCCGAGCACCTTACGGCTGAAAAAGGACGGTGAGTAGGCAGTGGAACCTGAACACAAAACTTACTCGACCCGATCTCCGTAGTCGCGCTGTACTAGAGTGACCTTTTCAGCTACATCGACGGCTTGGTCCGGTGTACAGAAACCAATGAGACTTGCAACTCGGGGGTAGGTCTTTTGATTGCCCAAAGTTGTACCCATGCCTCCGCCGACCAATACGTTGTATCCAATGACATTCTTACCATCGTCATCGACGATAGCAATATATCCAAGGTCGTTTGTGTAGACATCAACGTCATTGGTGGGAGGTACAGCGATGGCGATCTTGAACTAAAAGGCGTAGGAACCCATCAGTTTTCTATCGAGATACGCACTTGGGAATCAATTTCCTGACCTTACGCGGAAGGTACCACTCGCTATATATTGGTTCAAAATCCTTCACGGCGTGTCCAGCAACCATTTTCTGGTCAAGCCAAATCTCGTGATACGCTGTAGTTCGAGGCATTAAACGTTCGCTAATGTCCATGCAGAAACTGTGAACTTGAGCATGTATTTCAGACATGGTGGGGATCGACGAGCACACAATGTTACTATAGAATGCATTGGAAAGTAAGCTATTAGAGCTTCATGCATGATGCAAGCACATAGTACACATACCTATTCACATCTCCGCCAACTTCTAGAGTATCCAAAAGGGCTTTATTGATATCTTGAATCGATCTCTTCAGATACTTCTTCAAGATTCCATGAAATTGTAACGTCTGTCTCGTCGTGATCTTCATTGTCCCGTTTCCGTATTCATCTGTCAGGCGATCCAACCTCAACCACTGCTCAGGTGTACAGGACCCACCGGGCATTCTTGCCCTGACCATGAAGTTGTATGCAGGCTCGAGACCCTGCGCCTGACGCTCCTCTCGTATATCCCGATCATCTTGCTGCCAAATTCCATGATATTTAGTGAGCGGCGGGTCACTGGGAGCGAGACCACCAGTAGTCGTATCGGAAATTCCCTCAGCAATGGTTCCACGAAGGTGATTTGACGCAGCTTTGATATGTTCAAGAGTTATCGGTTCTGACTCTTTCCCGGACACTTCCACAGAGTCAACGCCGAACAACTTCCATACTTGAGCCTCCCACACCTTATACTGGGTTTCTGGACCGTCTGCATCCCGAGCATCGCCCAAATGTAGTTCAAGAAGACGCTGTGCACCAAGCAGAATCAATTTGGAATCAAGTTCTTTACTCGGTCTATTGTAGTAATGTGCATCTTCAGCTCTAGGCCAGTAGTGAGAATCGCCTAGGCCGAAAACCAAGTAGCGAAGTCCCGAAAGAAGTATCTCCTTGTCTTTACCAAGGCTGACTACTGAATTGAGGGATTTGAAGAATTTCCTTCCGTTCTGCGGGGGCTCGCCTTGGCCAGCCGTAGATGTAATGAAGACAACATGTCCATCTTGACACCGAAGAGCATCGAGAGACATCGAATCGAGGGTTGCAACGCTCACGTCCAAGCCTCGTATCCTCCCACGAGTTGCCAGACGCTTTGCCAATTTCTCAGCTTCACCTCCGTCTGAAGCATACAGGATTCGCATTGGAGGTGCATCTACGGTGTGAAGCAACCTGTTGTACTCCTCTTGTGCTTTCGAACGTCGCGCCTCCCTTAGGCTCTGGCCAAGACTGCCAGCTATCTCAGTAGCTAGGGTGGGCTTTGAGCGGACAAGCTGGGATAGGTGATTCTGTCGGTCAAGAAACTGGGCAAGATGATTCTTGATAGAGTCGGAATCCAAAGAGAAGGGTTCTCCTCCCTCAGAGTCTTTACTAGGATTCCATCTATAGAGCGGCCAATAGCCAGCATCTACAGCAAGTTTGGTCTCTTTGAGTACATCTACAGCAGATGTCTGGTCAGATAGATAAGGTAGATAGCCTAACACAACACTCGGGCCATTGAAACGGTCAGCTTCGGCTAGTGCTTGCATCGTTTGAGCGTAGGAGCTATACATTGCGATGCTCGCAACATATGCAGAACCGTAATTCATGGCATACAGACCAATATCATGCTGTCGATGGTTGTTTGACTGCCTGAGCGAGTAGGGTGTGGTATGGATGATGAGAATGTTGACGCGAAGACCTGAAGAAAGGATGTGATGTAAGCCCGAGGAACCTAGATCATACGACCACGATGACACCACTATCCAATGTGAAGGTAAGGAGAAACGGTGCTTCAAGGTGAACAATTCTCGCAGCGCTGGGTTATGGATGTCGTGTCCTAGTCCTTGTATGATTTCATCACCGAAAGTGTGACTTAGGAGAACATCATCTCGGTGAAGATGCCATTTACTCAAGAGAGAATGGAGATTGTTATCCGCAGATGAGTCGTGTATTAAACTCTCAACGATTTTCACGAGTCGTGCTCGCTCTTCAAGCTGTCCACGAACCCGACCGAGCGCAAACTCAGGGGTTGTAACAAGTCGACCATGCGCTGCGACCAGATCAGGGGAGTTTGAATGTTCAAACCGAACATCGAAGAGGTTTCTGAGCACCCCGAAATAGCTTGATTCGTGTTTTGGAATCAACGGAATGGTAGGAGGATCAGAAGTGGTAAAGGTTCCGAGCTGAATTCGTTCTTTGGGTGAGTTCAGCAGCTCTTCGAGGTCGGAGTCTGTGATGCTAGTCTTGTCATAACCAAGGATGGCCTCACGTATTAACGGGGTGGGGTTGCGCTGTTGCAGGGCACGGGTGACCTCCAAGTGAAATGGAGTCCATTTCATCGGCCAATCCTGAAGTTGTTCCAGTATGAATACACGAGATGCGTGGGGTGATACGGTTTCAAGGATATACGAAGACGAAAGAGGAGCTATGATGTTGGGATGAATGATTTGTACGCCAGCGAGAGTGATCTCAGAAATGCAGTGATGACCTATAATGAAAATGACTGTGTGGACATCAGATGCTTGTTCTGAATGCTGAGAGCTGAAAGGCTGCAATGGCCGTGAAGTGAAGCGGGACAGACGACTGGTCATGTCTTGATATGCTCTCCATAGTGTTTCTACATCACACTCAGTGGCAGAAAGATTATTATTTCTCATTTCACCTGAGAGATAGTCAAGAATGGAATTTTCTTCCAGCATAATATTCCGGTCAACACTGAAGGCATCTCCGAGTCCGTCCTGGAAGTAAATATGGATGACTGTTACTCTCAATGAGCGAGCCAAGTGCGTAGCGATGATGGAGTTGTCGTGGGCTTCCGAGGGAGTTACAGAAAGGAGGAGACAAGGGAAAGCAGTGTGGAGGAGGAAGACTGACGATAAGTTCCGCTTGACTTCTATGTGTACAACAAGCGGAACATGGCTCAGCTCTCCAGCATGAGGAAGCAGGATTTTGGGTAACGCGACCGCACAGTCCAGTGCTATCAATGAGACGAGGCCAGATTCTGCCACTTCGCAAGCCCTGAGAATAGTTGCTACTATATCTTCGTCAGTAGATACGAAGAGAGCATTATCTGAACTTGGTGACTCTTTGGGAGAAGTTTGCAAGGAATAGTTGATTACAGTCTGCGATACAAGCTGTGCAATTTGAGAAACAACAAGCATCGACATGTTAGCTTGTCATGCAAGCAATACAAAGACAAGACAGGAAATGAATGCACAAGGCGCCGTGAATCTTGATGTTACACATTGAGAAGGCGTGTGAGCAATTGCTGTGTCGCGATGAAATCTCTTGACGGCCGAAACATCTTCCTCACCACCATGATGCCTGTCGATATTTCAAACCAACTTGACCATCTTGCAAAGATACTGCGCGAGCCAATGATCATGGAGTCAATGCCCCGCCTACAACTATCTAGGACCAGGTAAGAGTGCAAACTGACATAGAAACTTTGATAGAATCTTGAATTGACTGCAGTGAACGAGAAAGGATCCGAAAGGCTATAGACTCTGGAATCGACATACTTGCTGATTTGAAATCGTACCGAAATGCTATAGCCTCGATATCTTTTCTTCCGGACGAACTACTTACCGATATATTCTACAAGGTCATGATATCTGAAGGCGCCTGGTACACCAGGTGGTGCCGTCTTATCTTGGTCTGTCGTCGGTGGCATCGAGTTGCCATGAATAATGGCAAGCTTTGGTCTTGGATCTCCGACGACGATAGCTTTGAATATAATGGCGAGCGTGTGGAGGTCTGGCAAACTCGTTCCAGAGGATATCCCCTTTCTTTCAAATTCAGCATTGATCAATACTCCTCAAACTTGCTTGCTCAGAACGCGCATCGCGTGCGATTACTAGCATTGGTGGGACACACAAACGATTTCGCTGATTTCTTCAGCCGTATCCCTAACTTCCCGATGTTGGAAAACCTCCGATTCAGTCTTCGGAGTTCAGATGAACATCCCGTCACTCTTGTAAATGTACCTTCATCCCTTGTGGAAGGAAGAGCACCACGACTCCGTCGCATCTGCCTAGAAAATGTTGTTTTCAAGAGTCCGGAGGAATTGCAACTTCTAGCCAACGTCACTCACCTTGAGTTAATTAAAAGTCTTGATCATGATCATCGTGACTTAGAAACTGCTCTGCCTTCGCTCAAAGACATCCATGATACCATTCAACAATCTCCAGCGCTGCAGACCCTGATCATTCGCCACTACGTGAGCATTGATATCAGGGACATACAGAGTTTTCCAACAATATCACTTCCGGACCTCGGGCTTCTCGATCTGAACATGGATATCCAGATTATGACTGCTATTCTACAATTCCTCACTTTTCCTCACACCACGCATACGAGTTATATTGCACATCCCAGATTCGATGGTCCTTTGTACATCCGTGATATCAAATCACTGATCATACACGTTAGACGCCATCTACAACATCATCAGGGAAACCGTCCGGAGATAAAATTGAGTAGTTCTTGGTTGACTTATGATAATAATCAGAAATATGGTATTTCTGCGTATTAGTTAGATTCTGAGAACTATGTAAGTTCTGCGGCCCCCCTTCTGCACTGTCAGAATTATCAATTATTAGTGAAATATCAGAGTCACTACTTATAACCTATTTGTCGCTGTTCTGTATGTTTCACGGAAATATCCAGTGCCTTTCGCTATTGTATCCAATACTCATCCAAAGTCAATGCACACAAATCAGTATCACCAGCGACAATTTCATTAAAACGACACGTCTACAGTACAAGAATATATAGAGTTCTGCATAGGGCATTAAAACGTTCACATGTTGAAGTGAACAACCATTGGTAAAGTAATGTGGCAAAAGCCAGGCGACATAATTATGAAAACGGTAGTGGGCGGACTCGGAGGGAATGATTAACGAAAGTTGTAAAACGTTCAATCTTCGGAAGGCATTCCAGCTGAAGATGATGTGGTCCTGGCAGAAGGTCTAAGAAACGACGATTTTGAAGGCTGTGGAGGGGAAGAAATGTGTGACGAGGACAAACTTGGCTGTGCTGAGGGACGTTGAGCCTGAGGTGAACCACGACTACTATGTGGCGACCATCGTGGCATTGGCCCGGGCTCATCCGAGTCTGAATTTGAGTCTGAGTCTTGTGCAATGGCCGACCAATCGACCTTGTCATAAGCTTGCTGGTTTGTGATACTATGATTTGTTAGTGGTTGTCCGCTGACAAGAACAGTGAGCGACATAGCGAAAAAAAACCTGAATCTGACGTACATTGCATCCCAATAAAAATTCCACATCAACTTATGGAATTTCCTGCGGTTTGCTTTTTCAATCCCGTCAAGGAGACTGATAGACAAATGCCATATTCCATCAACCTCCTTACTGGGGAAACTCTCTTTGACTCCACTCGCAAAATCCTGAAGACAAGCATGAATCTATATTTGCGATGAGGTTTGAATCAAATCATCGAAGTATAGATTGATATACTCCTTACCACTACACTTGCCCAGGCAACCATTGCCTTGGGAACCTCGTTCTCGTGCTGCTTATCGTACTCATGCAGAGAGCATCGAAATAAATTGCATTGCTCGCGGACAATATTGCTGTAAGTTGACGTTGAGAAGAAAGCTGCAGATATAAATGCCGAGAACACGGGGTGTTCAAATGGTCTCTGATAATCATATCTGCATGTTTCGTCCTGCACATACATTGTTCAAGTCAGATGTGATACATGAAGGCTGACAGCCAAATTTCAAGCACATACCAATACTCCATCAATCACTGGATAGAAGTAAGTGCGCTTCTGAATTAAGTTTGTAGCAGGACCTGCACCAGACTGCCTTGAAAGACCAAATGCGTTGAGGACAACTGCGGAGAGATCCTTGAGTTGACTCCTGTCAAGCCCAACCCGGTGACTGACCTATTTGCGCAATAAGTCAGTGTTTTAATCGAGTCAAACAAAACAGAAGCTCACATAAGCGATGAGAGGTTTCACGTATGAATTATGGTCACCCTCAGCTAATCGATGGCGGACATCTCCTTGCCCGTCATATCCCTCTTTGTTAGCAACTTCATCTAAAGCAGCAAATGCAATCTGCTTCAGCCCAGAGGGGCCAACAGGTGAGAACGAATGGTCGAAGAGCATTTTGATTTTACCAAGATTGATGGCCTGCTCGATGATATCGTGCATGACCGGGGGTTGTCCCGAGAGTGTAAGCGAATAAGCTCGGTGCTTGCAGGACACTACTATATTTGTACGCTCCAACCAGATGAGACTGGGAACTGCTGGAGTAGTAGTAGTGGGAGCCTCAGGTCTGCTTTTGGTAGTGCGAGACATGGGAAGCGCCAATTCTGATACCTGAGGGAGCTGAATATATGGAATATCAGTAAGAATTCACGAGAGAAAATTGAGACAACCTCATATGCAAGCTGTGTTACTCTTCGCATAGATCTTCCCTGCAACGTGGTTATAATTCAAAAAGCTGACTATGAATAAACTTGTATTGCTCACTGTTGATATCTGGTTTCCTTTCGACCTTATTGGCACAGTGACCACAGGCTGTACCACCTTGTCCTTCTCCGCAATATGTGACATGGCAGTAATTATAACAGCCTCACTCTCAAGGTGACGAGAGGCATTCAGATCATGTGCAGGACCATCATCTTGCATGTTAAGATCACCATCTTCTGAGTGCGATTCCCCATCCTCGCCTTCTTCACGTTGATTTGTTCTAATATCTGCAGCAGTAATTGCCTGTCTTGATTTTTTCTTGGGCGGTTCATCTGAATCAAATTTATTTTACAGAAGAACCAAGGTAAAACACTCGGAATGAATACTCACCTTCTGCCGATGATTCATCACCGTCCACATCAATCAGGACAGCCCTATACTGACTGCCTCCTTTGAGATTAGTGTCAGCGACTCGGTAGCTCAGTACTGGGCCAGGCGTCACACAGAGGTAATAGATCAAAGAGATGGATAATGCGAGAGGAATATGTCCTCAGATACTTGTCTAACTACCAAGGAGAATAGACGAGATCAGAGATAGAGACTATTCTACAAAATACTCTGTCTTATATACATATCTGGATATGAACCCATGGGAACTATCTCGCACCGTAACTGTGAGGCTATATAATAGAGTCGCTCGTATCCATAAGTAAGGCTGTCTGTATACAATGATGAAACAATGAGGTAATATAAAAGAATGTATGTAGACGGCCTAGATCTGTCAATGCTTCGACAGACACGAGAGAGTCGCGTCGACAATTAATGATAGCATGGGAACAGCAAGGCTGTCGCATGTTTATAAATAAAAGAAAAGGAAAAGATAAAAGAATAATACAAACGCTTGTGTAAGCGCTTACGGCGCCTAACATACCTAAAAGGGAATGAGCGTCTAAAGTACTAAAAGAGAATAAAAGAAATGAAAAAAAGAGAGTTCGTAACATCACCCTCTCCTTAGGGCACGAGTTCCACGATGTGCTTGTCGTAAGAGGAAATTTTCGGATGGTAGTGAAGCGGCATTAGGTTCGGTGTCGAGTGGTGTGATAGGTCTGAAGAGTTCTGTCGGAAATAAGGAAATAGGTACTTCTATGCGTCGAAGTATTGCGGGTTTTGGTTTCATTGGGTTCTTCTCGTGGAATTCTTTGAGTAACTGGTCAACATTAGTAAGATTTGACCGTGGTTCCCATGTCTGTTCGTGAGAACCGTATCCCTTCCATTGTACTTTATACTTAATGCCTCTGCCTGCTTTCTTCGAGTCAAGAATTTCTTCTACTTCAAATTCTTCTTCACCGCCAACGACTACAGGTGGTGGGCGAGTATTTCGTGGTTGAGTAGGAAAGCGAGGTTCTTTATACGGGGTGAGAAGAACTTCGTTGAAGACGTTATGTACATGTTTCCATGTACGTGGGATTTCCAGTTTATAGGAACTGGCTCCTACTTTCTGCTGAACCGTGAACGGTCCGTATCTCTTGTCGCCTAATTTCTTCATTGGACGATCTATCGATAGGTTGGTTCCTTCGAGCCAAACCTTATCACCAACTTTGTACTCTATCCCTTTCTTCCGCTTTCCATCGAACTGCGCTTTCATAACCTCCTTCGCCTTTTCTAAAGCCGATCCTACTTCTTTACGAATCTTCTTCATTCCATCCGCAAAGGCTTGCGCTGTGGGGTTGTCCGAAGTCATTTGAGTTGTTGTGCCTTTGTATGGATGTCTTCCATTGTCTGCAAAGAAGGGCGAAACCTTTGTTGCTGAGTGAACTTTATCATTATAGTTGAACTCTGCTAGCGGTAACCATTCATGCCAATTATTCTGTTGATAATTAATAAACAAACGGAGATATTGTTCTATCTCTTGGTTTGTTCGTTCAGATTGGCCATTTGTCTGGGGATGATATGCCGTGGTGAAGTTCGCTTCTATGCCTAATAACCGGTAAAGTTCCTTCATGAACCGTGAATGATACTGTGGTCCTCGATCATGAACTATTTTTCGTGGGAGTCCATGAATCGCAAAGATATGGTCGCGGTAGATTTTTGCCATGCCTTCTGAAGTGACTGTAGTGTGAGTTGGAACAAGTCTCAACCGCTTTGTGAAATGGTCGATGAAGATCGCGATAGCATTGTATCCTCCAGATTCAGGAAGTTCTCCAATCATATCAGTGCCGATTACTTGCCAGGGCTCGGTCGGTACTGTGTGGGGATGAAGATGTCCAACAGGTCGAGTACGATGAGATTTTGTTGCTTGACACTTTTCACAACCCTCGACATACTTTCCAGCATCTCGAGTGATTCCTGGCCACCAGTAATCACGAGTAACAAGTTCTGCTGTTTTATACTGTCCGGGGTGTCCCGCAAGTGGTGAGTCATGGTACCGAGTTAAAATCTTGGATCGGAGTACACTATTCTTCGGCACATAAATGCGTCCTTTCCACTCAATGATTCTGTCAGATTCCTTCCACTCTGGGTTTTTGGCATCGAGATTGTCTTTTACAAGTCTATCAACGTGGTTT
Source organism: Lentinula guzmanii (assembly GCA_027919855.1). NCBI lineage: Eukaryota > Fungi > Basidiomycota > Agaricomycetes > Agaricales > Omphalotaceae > Lentinula > Lentinula guzmanii. Next base: position 89,292 of record JANVFO010000028.1, read on the forward strand.
CTGTTTCTACGGATTTCAACTCCTTGAAAAAGTCGTCGGCTTTCATCCGACCTTGCTGAATGCGATTCAGCTTGTCCATTGCTTCTTTCTTTTGAGAAACATTAGAGAAGCTACCCTTCAGCTCCACTAGGAACTCAGCGAAATCTACATTCCATTCACCACTGGCTGCATCTTGGTGTTCGCTGGTGTACACCTCTGCCCAATCATCAGCTCTGCCTCCTCGAATGTAGGAGATGGCTACACTAATAGCTTCGTCGTCATCGCTGACCTGTCGTGTCCTTCGCAGGTCATGGACGTAGGCGAGGAGTGTACGGAGCCAACCTCTGAATTTGGACGTGTCTCCTGTGAATACGTCAGGTTCTTTGACGATTGTTTTTCGGGAATAACTGAATGAAGGAGTATCGGGAGTATCGGAATTATCGGTAGAGTTATTGGCGTGCATGGAGGTGTTATTTGGGTCAGACATTTCTGAGCCAAGTTCGGTAGTAAAAGATGGAGTGGGAGTGGGAGATCCTAGATGGACAGTTGAGTCGGAGTTTGAGTCCGACGGTGAAGGTGAGATGGATCGAGAAGCGCGCGATCCAGGAAGTGTAAAGTCCTGAGGTCTTGACGCGAAAGCCAGGATAGGAGGGAGGGGTGCTTAGGGGTAGAGAGTTTGCGTCGATTTATGTACTCGTCCAGAAGACTGTCTACACTCGCTCCTCGCGCAGTGTTGTCTCTCGGATCGCTAGTGCAGACGTTTATATTTCCAACGCCCCACTATCGAATCTTCCAAGGAAGAAACTCGATTATTTGTTACTAGTTCTGATTTACACTTCTTGGTAGAAGTCAGGCGCACTAGTGAGAGTATTTTCCTCTCAGCACGGGTTGAACCGTACCACAAAATCTCGATGTGGGTATGTATTCTATAACCGCTGTCTATACGCTGGCCCTGAGCACAGGCAAACTATAGGAATGGGGTAGTGGATAATGAAGGAAGAAGAGATAGATGCGATTGTGAGTGAAAAGATGTAAAGAAGAGGTTTATTACGCAGCGGGTTCCAGTGTCCAACCAAGGTGTTGAAGACTAGGGAGTGTGACGAGTGGGTCGGTAGTATCTCTGATCTTCTGTCAGCGACTCGGTAGCTCAGTACTGGGCCAGGCGTCACACAGAGGTAATAGATCAAAGAGATGGATAATGCGAGAGGAATATGTCCTCAGATACTTGTCTAACTACCAAGGAGAATAGACGAGATCAGAGATAGAGACTATTCTACAAAATACTCTGTCTTATATACATATCTGGATATGAACCCATGGGAACTATCTCGCACCGTAACTGTGAGGCTATATAATAGAGTCGCTCGTATCCATAAGTAAGGCTGTCTGTATACAATGATGAAACAATGAGGTAATATAAAAGAATGTATGTAGACGGCCTAGATCTGTCAATGCTTCGACAGACACGAGAGAGTCGCGTCGACAATTAATGATAGCATGGGAACAGCAAGGCTGTCGCATGTTTATAAATAAAAGAAAAGGAAAAGATAAAAGAATAATACAAACGCTTGTGTAAGCGCTTACGGCGCCTAACGTACCTAAAAGGGAATGAGCGTCTAAAGTACTAAAAGAGAATAAAAGAAATGAAAAAAAGAGAGTTCGTAACAATTAGCCTGCGCTGAAGCAGCTCCTGCAGTGTGTTTGGTAGGTGCACGCCGCTTTTTTGTTGACACTGAAGTCTCGGAAGGTTCTAACAAACAATGGTGAGTGGGATAAGATGACGGTCAAGGCATAGGCTTACCACTGGGCTCTTGTGTGTTTTTTTTGTGTTGCCGGGTGGTGACTCGGCTTAGCTCCTTTGTGATCGAGCTTTCAGAGATCTTCTGTGCACGAGTGCGAGCTTGCTTAGGTGGTGGCAGCACTGACTGTGAGGTAGGTGAACTGTCAGCACGAGATGTTTTACCATGAAATTTGGACGCCATTGAAGAAAAAAAGAACGGTTAAGAACAGAGAAAGTAACAAAGAGTGTCAAAAAAGAGAACGAGGGTACGGTAGGGAAGAGAAGAAAAGGTAATAAAAATTGACTCTTAAAAAAAATTTTATTCTCAAGTCATGTCACTCGTCACTCCCTGTCCAACATTACATGACTTTCTGTGCTAAAATATGTCCTCCGTTCTAAACTCTTCCACTTATACTTGTTCCGGGTGCCAGAAACAATGTAATCGCATATCTGACTTTATCCAGCACCTCGAAAAATCAACCAAGTCCACTTGCCAAGCTGTTCACAATGATTTGAAATACCAAATTCGCCAAAGCCGTTTCCTTCCCCATCATAATCCTCCTTTAGACCAAAGCTCAACTTCTAAACGACACCGTCGAAATCCCAGAGACCTGGAGAATAATACACCGGACCCCCACTCCAGCAATCCTGAGCAACAGGAATATTTCGAAGGAGACTTTTTTGGCAATGACTACGCTGGTGACGATTTTCCAGGTTTTGATCCTCCTGAGAGCGATGTTGATGACGCAAATGAAGAAGAGGATGCAGATGTGGACAGAGAAGAAAATATTGGTGAGGACATTGAAGCAGTATGGGAGCCACATCGCTCTCCTGTGCTTTTGCAACCTGAGGAAATTGACAGTTCTTCCTCAAATCAATTGATCAGTGAAGACGAAAGACTTCCTGTCCCCATCATTGATCCACTCTTGCGAAGACTACCTGCCCACCGTGAGGATATCCATGTTGAGGTCTTTGGAGGTCAGGCGGGAATGCCTATTCAGGATGATCAGCAAGCACAACAATCGACCTCCGCAGGCTTCTTCGATCCCAATGATGGATTTGAGAGCTATCAATCTTGCTTGCCTGGAATCTCAGAAAATCCTTGGGCTCCATTTGCCTCTCGTATTGACTGGGAAGTTGCACGGTGGGCCAAGATGCGAGGAACAGGATCAACAGCTTTTTCGGAGCTGCTTGCAATAGATGGGGTAAGCTGTGCACATTTTTGTTGTTGCCAGAATGGTTTTAATTTTTCACCGTTAGCTGTATGAGTCCCTTGGACTATCATATCGCACAAGTGCAGAGCTCAACTGCATTATTGATAATCAGCTTCCTGCGCAACGCCCTTCATTCTCTCGCCAAGAAGTAGTTGTTGCGGGCGAGGCTTTTGACTTATTCAAACGGCCTATCCTTGACTGTATACGTTCGCTTTATAGCTCACCTAATTTTGCACCATACCTTTGTGTATCCCCAGAACGACATTACACTGATGCCAACAAAGTGAACCGGTTATACCATGATATGTATACAGGAAAGTGGTGGTGGAGTACGCAGGTATGTCTCAATCCTGTAAGCATTTGCTATGGCATCTGAGCAAGGCTATTCATTTAGAAACAACTCGAAAAAGATAAACCCGGTGCTACAATTGTCCCTGTCATCATCTCTAGCGACAAGACTCAGGTTACGCTATTCCGTAACAAATCTGCTTATCCAGTATACCTCACCATTGGAAATCTACCCAAGGAGATCCGTCGGAAACCCTCGCAGCAAGGGCAGATCTTACTTGCATATCTCCCGACAACACGCCTGCAGCACATTAGCAATAAAGCAGCTCGACGGCGAGCTGTTTCGAACTTGTTTCATGCTTGCATGAATGATCTTCTCTCTCCTCTCAAGAATGCAGGTAAAGTGGGCGTGGCTATGGAAAGTGGAGACGGAATCAAACGACGCTGCCATCCTATCCTTGCGGCATACATAGGTGACTACCCTGAGCAAATGCTTGTGACATGTGGTTACTACGGAGATAGCCCAGTTTGCATGGTCAGCAAAGACGAGCTTGGAGGTTATCCTTGTACCACCGGCTTCCGTGATCCTACTGCAGCAGTTGAAGCGGTCAAATCAATCGGAACTAGTGAATGGGTCGAAAATTGTCTAGATGCAAACATCAAGCCTGTCCAGCATCCATTCTGGGAAGACCTTCCGTACACGGTCATCTTTCGTGCTATTACACCCGATATTCTCCATCAGTTATACCAAGGAGTCATGAAGCATCTGATTCAATGGCTCAAGACTATAGTTGGGGCTGAAGAAATTGATGCACGCGTTCGAAGACTGCCCCCAAACCATGGTCTTCGACATTTCCACAAGGGAATCACTTCCCTGTCTCGGGTTAGCGGCACTGAACATAAACAAATGTGTTCATTCCTACTCAGCCTTGTCGTTGATATCCCAAACCTCTCTTCCTCAGACTCTCACCGGTTGCTTATGGCTACGAAGAGTCTGCTCGATTTTCTGTATCAGGCACGTTATCCTATCCATAGTGATCAATCCTTGGTCACCATTGAAGCTTCCTTAGCTGAATTCCACAAGTACAAGGCCATCTTCATAGATCTGGGTGCTCGCGAGCACTTCAATCTTCCAAAACTACACTTCCTTTGTCATTACGTTCGAGCGTTCAAACTGTTTGGTACATCTGACAACTATAACACCGAAACTACAGAACGTCTCCATATAGACTTCGCAAAAGATGCATATCGAGCCTCCAATCGAAAAGATGAATACTTTCAAATGACGAAATGGCTAGAACGTCGTGAAAAGGTTGGGCACCACATGAGTTACATCAACTGGAAAAAGTCTCAGGCTGCCACGTCATCTCATCTTCCCTTCTCCCATGACACCCATGTTCCAGGAGTCCGCTATGACTTTCCTGGCTCACAACGCTCTCTCAATGATATGCAGTGTCATCTCACCCAATACCTGGCAAAAACAGGCAAGTCAGTTCTGATTACCAAACTCGAAGATTTAGCAACATTAGGCTATGGGGCAGTCAAGTTCGAGTCCACTCTCAAACGTTACATTGCTCAATTTCGGGACCCCGAGCTGACACCTGGTGAAGTAGAGGACATGGCTTCCTTTCTCACCCTTCCATTTCGGAGCGTTCTGGTGTGGCACAAGCTCAAGTTTCGGCATGAGCAGTTATTTGGTAAAGAAACACTAGATGTAATCTCAGCAAGCCCTCGCCGCTGTAACTCGCAAGGTCAAGTCATTCAGGCATCCCGGTACAGCACCGCCTTAATCCGAGTAGAAAAGGATGATGGAAGAGGTTTTTTTTTGCAAGGTGCGTATAGAAATGCCTTTCTTTGAGGGCATGTATTGATTGTCACATTAGGATTACAGATTGGTCGTATTCGTGTGATCTTCTCACTCCCGGTGAAGAATCTGGATCGCCTTTTCCCTTCAGAGACCCCGCTACCTGCACACCTTGCATACGTGGAATGGTTCTCGAAGTTCCGTCAAAATCCTGACCCGCACACCGGTCTTTACCACATCAAACCATTGCTTTGGAGGGATGGGTCCCGCGCAGTCTCTATCGTACCTCTGGACACGATACAGCAGAGTGTACATCTGTATCCTAAATGGGGTGGGACAGTACCTCCGGAGTGGACATACGAGTCAATACTGGACACATGTCCCTCATTCTTTCTTAGTTTGTTCGCCGATACTCATATATACTTTAGAATGCAGTAACAAGTAATGAAATTGTGTACCAATCATTGTTTGAAGCACGACACGAGAGGGAAAGGTATCAACTATTATGAGAAGGTAGTGATCATTATAGGTACCTTGGTAGTAATCATTGCAAGTTCGGAGGGAAGCTGGGCGAAATATGATAATAACTGGTTTTTTTGAAAATATTGGGATTATGAGAATCATATTGAGAATTATCAATTTTATCTCCGGACGGTTTCCCTGATGATAAAGATGCGCCAATTATACGCTCTGCAAAGGTAGAGAGTGGACTCTATCTGGCGTTCTCATTCTTTCAAAAAGATAAATATCCCAACCCCATGTTTTCAGATGAGGAACCCACAACCTATATACTCGTTTACACTATCACTCAACATGAAAATCGTCGAATAATCACAAAAATCATCAATGCTCTTCCTTTGGAAAAGTTGACAACTTTGGATGCAACATCGATCATGCACGACAATCATCAGTTGAAGACAAATTACTCTGAGCAAATGTTCTCTTGGGAAACTTGGAGAACTCTTATTAGACTTCTACCTGTCGGTTTGACCATTCGCATTGGTGTCAATGACGCCCTGCTTGCTCTACTTAGAGGCGCCATTGATGCCATGGAGCGGGCCCCCAATACTGTTCCCAGTGGTCGGAGACTCAAACGCCTCAATCGACGGCAAGGAATCGGAAGTCTTCCATTTTCCAATCTTGTACTTACGGCCTCTCACAACCTGCCAATCTACCGTAATAGAACCGTTGACGCGGAAATCCAGGAAAGGCTGTATAATGCCTTACTCACTTATTTATCCACGTACCGAGACTTGGATACGAAGCTCAAGCCAAAGGGTAAACTACTGGAAACTCTAGTGTTCAGAGACCTGCAATTCTCACCTTGTCATAACTTTGCTGCGCGACTGCATGAAGTTACTGATAAGCTATTATTCGGTGACTGCGTCTGGGATCCCATGAAGATTCGGGAACAAGAAAGACATTGGAGGAAGAGGATGAGGCGCGCGAGGAAAAAGTTGGGGCTACCAGACAGTAGTTCAGACTACTCTTCAGATGATGATTGAACTTGAAGGCTTTGTACTTAGATTCCATGTTGGTAAGTTGTAACAGAATAATTAGCTGACTAAGTACATTATATAAGTAAATAAGAACCTCACTTCTCCCCATGCATATTCACGCAGAGAGATGTCCAAAATCAATATACCTGACCAGCTGCTTCATCTTTCATGCTACCATCATGGAATCAATTTAAATGCCACGTCTTCAGCTTTCTATCATCAAGCCAGTCATATTCACAATCACTCTCGGTGTTTCCTTGCAACCTGCTCCAGTGAACGAGATAAGATCAGGAATGCCATTGACTCTAGTATTCACATCCTTACCATGTTATCAACTGCTATCATCTTACCTTCTGGGGGAGACTTTTGTTTTGGTTTTTAGGTGGCTATTGCTCTTGTAGTTGTCCATCTGCTTTCCAAAGCATATCCTCTGGCCTGCAAAACTACAAAATAATACTAATCACTTTGCCATGCTGTTTCTTCTGGACCTGCAATGTAACACCTTCTGGACTGCTTGCAGATAATGAGGTTCTTCAAAGATTCTTTCCAAATGACCTTAGGTTGTTGAAACAGCAATCAGTAATGAGGTTGATGTGTCAATACTCACTGAGTGTAAGAGTATGAGAATACTCTTGATAGTGTTGTTGAGATGCTAAGAAACTCTTTGCCTGAGATGTACAATGTACTGTAGAATGATCAGAGATGTCACCTGTCACTGCTTTGTGAAAATCCAAAATTCCTGAATTTTAGGTACAGACAGTTTCAGGGTGTATCAACATCCAATAGGACTTGGAAAGCAGATAGAAGAAGATGTGTATGAACCAGTCTAGGTAATAAGGGTATCTACAGATAGCTACTAGACCTGGGTATATAGGACAAGAGATGCACTGAAGGAGTTCAGTAAGGACTTGAGGATAAAGAGGAGTAAAGATCCATGAAACATGAAGGAGAGGAGCAATGAATTGCCTTGGTAGACTTTACAGCTGTGGAACGCACTAGAGATGGTCCATAAGGACTAATTATGCTTTCCCTCATACACCAGAGTGTACCATACCAATATCTTGTATGTCTCGGGACATTATCTTACTATATATATGGACCTAGTCTCTCTTTTCTTGTACCAAGTCTACCTAGTTTTGAGCTTAAAATGTTATTTCTATTTGTTTCACAAGTTTCTGTCTTTTCTAGTATAAAAGGAACCTGTTATAGGTGTGCCTCTGAGCCTTTGATCATTCAATTGAGCTTCCGATCTTTGATAACGGACTTAGTACTTTACTCTCTCTTTCAATTTTCAATCGAACTTCACAAAGTATCCAATCTTTGGATACGAGTAATTCCCACACTATTGTTCTTTTATTCTATTAGTGGGAATGATCCACAGTCAATATAGCTTTATTTAGAATTCTTATTGTTATAGTTTTAACAATTAGGATACAAGGTATATAAGCTGTAGCATTCTGTAGATAGTTCTCCAGTTTAAATATCAACTTAGATTGTTAGAAATATTGTGACGTGTATGTGCAGTGAGCGTATGGCGTTCTGGAGAATTGCATATAGCCATCTGTTGGATATTCTCCTGCAGAGTTTGCTTCTGTGTACACAGCTCCTCACGTCAGTTTCAAGATATAGTTTCAGGGTTCCTAAGCTCCGGACTTGAGTCACTTGCGTACAGATGATGAAATTTCACCTTACAACTTTTACATATTTAATTGTGTATGGAATTGCCGGACTCCCCTCAGAACTTCTCTTTGTTCTGAGGGTACGTCCTTTTCCAATCTCTCTTTCAGCATCTCATTCATTCAATGTTACCTATAGACACTACGTGTACTTACTTGGGCATATAGGTAACTCTGAGAACTTCTCTTTGTTCTGAGGACACTATGTGTACTTACTTAGGTGTATAGAATTATAACAGATTTGCAGTCAGAATCGCTATTTCAATGTCTAGACTGACACTGCTGGTGTACCCTGCTGGGAACGAAAATGTCTTCTACTGCCAATTCCCTCCCTAGTCTTATCTCCTTCCCTGAGGATCGTCAACTCATCAGATTGAGCAACTGGGCTATCTTTCATGACCACATGAAAAGTGTTGCGCGAGCCACAGGTCTCACCGGCTACCTTGATGGCACCATCATCCAACCCTCTCCTCTGGCTTCTACCAATTCCACAAAAGTTGCCACAGCCTCCTCAGTCAATTCCCGTGATCCTTCCACGGATGAATGGGAACTTCGCAATGGACGACTTGCTGGGATCATCTATCAGAACATTCGTGATCCTAGATCTGTAGGGATCACCGAGGAAATGTCTGCACATAAAATGTGGGAATGTCTTACCGAAGAATATGATAACTCTTCAGCTGCTGCACAGTCCTTGGCCAAGGAGCATATACAAAAGCTTTGATACAATGATGGTACACCATTTGAGGAGTATTTCAAAAAGCTCGAAGCCTTGAGGAAGGCTGCAAGCAACGTGGGTTGCACTGTAAGTGACAATGATCTTCGATCCCAGTTTCTCACATCTCTGTCTCCCCAAAACTTATGGATCATTCAGAACCACGGTTCTCGCATGTATCCCGAGCTAAAGCGAGCCTTGGTCGAGTACGACATGATGGTTGAGTCCGTGCTCCCTGCAATGTTGTCATCAACTGCTCCCAATGTGCTCGCTGTTACGTCTCGGTCCTATTTGGGAGTTGTATGCAACAACTGCAAACAATTGGGTCATGTTAAAAAGAATTGTTGGGTGAAGGGAGGTGGGAGCAAGGGGAAGGCTCCTTGTTGGTATAATGCCCCCAAGGGTATGGAACCCATACCCAGATCTGTCACTGCCATGTCAATTAAGGAGGAAGAAGAGAACTTTGCCACTGCTGCTACCATTTACGGCTTCTCAGACTACAATTTCGGAGCTATGACCAGACTCTCATCACTGCCCACCCTTCCTGATCCTCATGCTCATAGACTGGGAGTCAAAGAAAGTCTTGCCCTTCTGAGCAACAAGGTGGGCAATTGTTAAGATCATGCGACTCCGGAACCGCGGAAACTCCCGCGATAGGATCGCGGAGATTGACATAAACACTTCGCGGAGTGAGGGGGAAAGTTATTGGACCTCGACACTACTATTGGTAGTGTCCTCAACACGTCGAGTGTCCAATGGTAAGGATAGAAGCTCCGGATCGCGGACATCGCTCCCGCGATCGTCGGAGTAGTGTTGAGTATGCATCGAGGACGTTTACAACATCCTGGATACAAGGAGAAGGGGCAGATCTAAGTTGATATTCAAGCTGGGAACTACCTATTCTACATCGAGGCTTTATACATACTCTATGTAAGGGTCGCGTATGTACTATCTCCGAATAGGTTAGTCGGACAAGGAAGAACAAAGGAATGGATATAAAAGGTATAGTACGGATCGGATTTCGATCCGGAGAGATAACGGGCGATTCCCTCGCGGAGTTATACTCCGCAAACGCGGGAATTGGATCGCGGGATCGCGGACTTACCGCGATCCGCATACATATAACAGTATCCCCCGGTTAGGCTTGAGCCCTCGAAAGCCTGTACTACCTTGTGACAACAGAGTGACTGCGTAAGGGGTAAATGGTAGGGTGAAGGTGAATGAGAGTAAGTAAAAATTGCGGAATAAGGATTGCGATGTTTCGGAGTGAAAATGAGAAACTAATATGAAGTATTTAAGGTCCCGCGAAGTGTTTACTTTGACTCGGGAGTTATGTGTTGTTTTTTGGAGTTTTCGATGATTGATGTTCGTGAATTCATGTGGTGGACGTGAAAGAGTTCAGTGGAGTGGAGAGGGTAAGTCCTTGATTTGGAATGGGGTAAAGGCCGATTGTAATCCCGGCGATGGTCCGATGGATCAAAAAGATTTGGTGCATGAAAGAGGGTTAGATGGGTTTTGTTGGATCGCGTCGATATCCCCCTCTTTTTGCTAGACGTCCCTACGTCTAGACAGCGGATGAGGAGTTTTGCGATGTTGTGGAAGGAATTCCGCGATCGAGGACCGCGAGAAAAGGACCGCGGGAATAGGGCCGCGGCGAAAAGAGCCCCGCAGTGCGGGTGAAGTGAACAAAACACCATTGGAAGGGAAAAACTCCGCGAAGGTGCGGAGTAAACACCAGTTGACAGTTGTTGAATTTTTCGCAAAAACAATCCTTGGAGATGTAAGTCAACCGGAACGTGAGCCGATTCCAATCCCGAATCAATCATTGAATGGTACTCGAGTGATAAAACCAATCGAGCGACCGCGGAGAGGGAGGGGTAGATGGTACATCCAAAGAGAGAGTTCAATTAAGAACCAAAAGCTAGCGTGAGCGTGTCCAAAAGAAAGCCGACAATAGACTTCCCAAAAATCGAGACACAAAGATAAGTCCTGTGAAGGATGAGGGTCGCGTCGGAACAGCTTGTTCGCGATCGCGGAAGACGTCTTGGAAGAAACAAGATGTTTAGTGGTTCGGAAAAATTGTTTTGCGAAGCCCAGTCAACCAACGGGTTGTAGCGGGTCAAGAAAACTATATCCTAAAACTGCCTCGCAAAATGAATCCGAAGAAAATTAACACAAAGTGTTAAGAGGGTGAGGGTAGTAGCAGCACGCCAGAAAGGAAAACCGACGAAGAACAAGTCCGCGTGGTGGTTTTCAGAAGGAAGCCATTAGGAGGAGATGATTGATGAAGTAAAGCGGAATTGGTAAAGTGGATGTTTTTTTGAACGAAAAATGAAGTCAATGAAGCGATCGGAAGGACCAGACAAGGAAGGGGAGATGGATCGCGGAGATAATCGACGAAATCCCGCGAAGTAATGGTGAAAATTGTGAGTGATCATAACAAATGCGTTGTCATTAAAAATGAAAGTGAGTTTACCCTTTTTGAAAGAGTGAGAAATGACATGAGGAATAAAATGATCGACGTGACGAGTGTTAGCTTGAATATACTGTTAAGATCATGCGACTCCGGAACCGCGGAAACTCCCGCGATAGGATCGCGGAGATTGACAGTGATGCGAGGGGATCATTCCCTCGCAAATGAGAGGAACGGTTCGCGGAGTGAGGGGGAAAGTTATTGGACCTCGACACTACTATTGGTAGTGTCCTCAACACGTCGAGTGTCCAATGGTAAGGATAGAAGCTCCGGATCGCGGACATCGCTCCCGCGATCGTCGGAGTAGTGTTGAGTATGCATCGAGGACGTTTACAACATCCTGGATACAAGGAGAAGGGGCAGATCTAAGTTGATATTCAAGCTGGGAACTACCTATTCTACATCGAGGCTTTATACATACTCTATGTAAGGGTCGCGTATGTACTATCTCCGAATAGGTTAGTCGGACAAGGAAGAACAAAGGAATGGATATAAAAGGTATAGTACGGATCGGATTTCGATCCGGAGAGATAACGGGCGATTCCCTCGCGGAGTTATACTCCGCAAACGCGGGAATTGGATCGCGGGATCGCGGACTTACCGCGATCCGCATACATATAACAGCAATGCAAGTAGTGTACAGTCCCCTTCTGTAAATACAATCAATCCTATGAATGTCAATATTGGTCAGAGTATTCCTACCTTCATTGATAGCGGAGCCTCACATTGGTGTATTCGCAATCATTCGCGCTTCATAACTTATACGCCAGTACAGAGCATGGGATGAATGGCCGCTGAAGGATCATCGGGGATGTTTAAGATAGAGGGTACTGGCATAGCAGAAATTACTGTGAAAACGGATGAGGGGTCCATTCATTGTCTAAGGTTTCCAGCATCCCACACTCCCAGCTTTGCTATGAATCTATTATCACTTCCTAGCATGGACAGGAAGGGATTGAAGGGAGAGTGGGGTAGCGGAAGGATTGACGTGCGGGACCCTGCTTCAGGGAAGATCATTGTAGATGGCCATATTGCTGGCCATTGTGGTGGACATGGGTCATTGATGACCTGGTTCGCCAGAGCTCTGGAGTTCATCGTACAAAGGGGGAGTGTGAATCCACCTTTGTTCTTGCCTCGGGACGGTCCTGATCCAAACCTTGTTCACTTGAGATGTGGCATACATGTTTCAGTCATGCAGACATCAACACCATTTGTCTTATGGCCAAACGTGGACTTGTCGACGGTCTTGAAGTAACCGACTTCTCACTCTGTGGCAAATGCAAAGTTTGCCTTCTTGCCAAGGCTAAGCGTCTCCCTTTTGATGATATTGTCATACCAGCAGTAGAGCCCTTGGAACGTGTCAGCCTTGACCTTTGGGGTCGTGCTCATACTAAGAGTCTGGGTGGTGCCTATTACATGCTCCTTGCCTGTGATGATGGCACTGGTATCCCCTTCCCATCCTTCAGTGAAACCAAAGAAGCTGTCGTAATCCTCCACCTTATTGAGCAATTTGTAGCCATGGCCGAACATCAAACCGGATGTGGAATCCGCGTTTTCCGAATCGATATGGGAGGGAATTTAACAACAAAATGTTCAATGAGTGGTGTGCCAACCGTGGTATCCTGGTGGAGAAGGTCCCGAAAGCATCGTCAGCTGCGAATGGAGAGGTAGAACGTGCAAACCTCACCATAATTTCTGGGGTCTGAGCGATGATTGAAGATTCTGATCTTGACCATTGCTTCTGGGCTGAGGCGAGCTCTGCTTACTGCTATATTCATGGTATGATTCCGACTACTCGTCATCCTGGGGTAATACCTTGGGAAAAGTGGTTTGAGGCTACTTCGAAGAAGGTTAACGTTTCGCATCTCTGGTGTTGGGGTTGTAAATGCTGGGTTACAGACTTGAGCCATGTTGAGGGGAAGCTTGGTCGTCAAGCTTGGGAAGGTCGAGTTGTGGGGTATATGGGGCGTCGAGGTTATCGGGTGTGGGATATTGCACGACAAGGGGTGTATCCTGTCCGTGATGTTGCATTTGAAGAGGGGGTTCCCTGTAGAACGTTACAGAATTCCATTGAGATTGACAAGCAGGATACTGGGTTAACCAAAAATCAAAATCAACCCAGTGATCCCTTCCTCGGCCCGGATCAACGGCAGAATGCTGATTCTGCTGAAACCATCCCATCTGGTGCTTCTGGTTCATCTTCCTCAGAATCTCAACCTTCTTCTTCTACATCTGTGCCGCCTTCTGATCCTGAACCACCTGCTCCCCCTCCTTTGCATCGGTCAGCTCAAAATCGAATATCATTATTGCGGCTTCTTCAATCCTTGGAATTCGAGAGAGATGAGGCCGCTGCCCGTCAACAGAATGAAGATTGGGCCAACATTATCATTCTCACAAGCACCATCAAAGGGGGTGGTGAGATTAGCATACCCAGGTCATATCCTGAAGCCATGAAGGATGCTGATGGATGGATGCCGCTGATGGAAGCGGAGTTTGCCTCTGTTGTAAAGCGAGGATGTTGGTCCTTAGTGGATCAACCAAGGAATGTGAGGATTTTGAGTGGGATGTGGGTCTATGACCTCAAGGTTGATGGTGAAGGTGTTATTCTGAAACGGAAGGTGCATTATGTTGCTAGGGGTGATATGCAAATACCAGGAGTGGACTTCTCCAAAAGCTGGTCAATGGTGGCTTGTTGTGAACCTGTTCGCCTTCTCATTTCCATCTGTGCTTTTAAACATCTTCAGACTTGACAATGGGATTTCACCGCCATGTATCTCAATGGAAATCTCCCCAAAGATCCTCCTGTATACATGCATCAACCTACTGGGTTTGCTGCTAAGGGGGAGGAGGATAAAGTCTGTTTGATGCACAAGCCGCTTTATGGGATGGCACAGGCTGGTCATATCTGGTACAAGGACTTGGAATGCCAATTTTGTCAACTAGGCTTTAAATCGTCGCGAGCAGACCCGTGTATAAGGTATTGACACGACACAAAAACTAACGAGTACTCTATAGCCTCTGTCCACACCAATGATGTCTTTAGTGGATCATCCTCATTGATTGAGGCCAAGAATGTAGTCAAGGGGTTTAGGATTTGGGATCTCACAGATGTGAAAGATAAGAACTTTCTTGTGGGTTTAAGCATCACTCATCGTGACGATGGGTCCATCGGTATTTCGCAAGCTCCCTTCTTTCTCAATTCCTTCCGGTACTTCGGTATCCTGGACCAACTTCATCCACTATACACTCCTCTCCCTCCAAATTTCTCATTGTCGTCTCTCGAGCCACGTTCCAAAGAAGATATCGAGTTTATGAAGGATAAACCCTATCGAGTGATACTGGGGTGTTGCTGGTGGGGCGTGAGTTGCACTCGACCCAATATTGTGTTTACCTGTAGCATTCTATCTACGATTCAGGATGCACCCTCTAGGCTTCACTGGGAACTCCTCATAAACCTTTGCCGCTATATCTTTGTGACTGTCCACTATGGAATTGTCTATCGCCCCGGATCTTCAGCGAGTATAAAGCTCATTGGATATATGGATGCAGACTGGGCTGGCGACAAGCTTACCCAAAAATCAATGTCAGGTTACATCTTCCTCATAAATGGAGCTCCCGTATCCTGATCTTCAAAACGTCAATCCTCTGTTGCCTTATCATCTACAGAATTGGAGTACATTTCCCTGTCACGCGGGGTTCAGCAAGCACTGTGGACTCGTAGTTGGCACGAGGTTGACCTAGGTCTGGGAGATGCGCCTCTTGATGTCTTTTGCGACAATCTGGGGGCGATCAGTCTTACCAAGACTAACAAAGAACATAACCTTTCCAAACACATCGATATCCAATACCATTTCATTCACAACATGGTCGCTCGAGGACTTGTCTCCGTCCATCCTGTCCAGAGCAGTCAAAATATGGCTGACATTATGACAAAATCCCTCCCCAAGGACAAACATCGTCAGATTGTTTCAGCACTTGGTCTAGACTGGTGGTATGCAGAACACCAGGGGGAGTGTTAGAAATATTGTGACGTGTATGTGCAGTGAGCGTATGGCATTCTGGAGAATTGCATATAGCCATCTGTTGGATATTCTCCTGCAGAGTTTGCTTCTGTGTACACAGCTCCTCACGTCGGTTTCAAGATATAGTTTCAGGGTTCCTAAGCTCCGGACTTGAGTCACTTGCATACAGATGATGAAATTTCACCTTACAACTTTTACATATTTAATTGTGTATGGAATTGCCGGACTCCCCTCAGAACTTCTCTTTGTTCTGAGGGTACGTCCTTTTCCAATCTCTCTTTCAGCATCTCATTCATTCAATGTTACCTATAGACACTATGTGTACTTACTTAGGCATATAGGTAACTCTGAGAACTTCTCTTCGTTCTGAGGACACTACGTGTGCTTACTTAGGCGTATAGAATTATAACATAGATTGTTGCTGAACTCCATCCAGAACTCTCTGCTCTATAGCTCAATGTTTGCATTATAACCAAACGTTGTCCGGACGTCTTTTATCTCTTTCCTCGTCACTCTGAACATTTACTGAACTGTACGACAAAGCGGGGGTACTACCAGAAGTAGTGTCAAGGTTCTAGTTCATTGTTATCATTTCCGTTACACTCAAGCTGACCGATTCTCTTTGATCGACACCTCGAACACCTTCAAGACTTTGGTTATAAACCATAGTCTTGATTGAACTTGATTACACTCGGATCACGTCAATTCATTTCTATCCCTTCAAAGACTATACAGAACCTCACCAGCATGGTCTTAACAGAACCTAGAAATACCCTGAATACCAAGTTATTTCCCTTCTTAGCACTTAGTGGATAATCATTAAAAGACCCTTGTATATACAATCCCAGCCACACAATCATAACAGAGACTTTGAGTCAAAAAGCCAATATAAATATGTTTTGAACAGTCAAGATAGTATAGGAAACACCAAATAAAACAAGCAAAAAATCTTGACTCTTGAGTCTGATAATCCAATGTTTGTTTTACAACTTAAGCTCTAGAGATATCAGTTGTGCAAATAAAGCTCTAGCATTCTCCCACCCTAAATCTCTCCTCATCCCATTTATACCTGAGAAGATGGCTGAGTCTTCATTAAAGCTGACCAGTTTGCACTCTAACAATCATTCACCTCCAGACTCTGTCTCTCTTAACTAATATTCTCCAGTTCAATCTCAACTTCATTCAACTCTTCCTCTTCCTCACTGAATGATCCACCATCCAAAGGGGCACCAATGTTCCCTAACATCTGGTTGGAAGCAAAGTGCAATGAGGAGAGGTTGGCCCCCGAGTAAGAGTATCCCCAGTTCCAGGTGTGGGCAAGGTACGCAAATTTAGCATGAGACGGCTAATAAGCAGGTTTGGCAAACTGAAAAATAATCAGATCATTGATAATGGGAGAATATCTATGAACTCTCACAAACCAAAAAACGGAGCAGACATTGATGAAATAAGGGCAACCTGTTTGATGAGGGTAGTAAGTTATCAGTAGTAGGAAGATGGATAGTTGAAAGCCAGACCACCTACATTTTCAATCTGATCTTTGAGTGTTATCTATGAGATTTGCTATAAGCATATGTTGCTGATTATGATGAATTGAGACATGGAAACTGACTCCAGTCAAGATTGCTTCAATAACTGCTGATACAAGGACAACTCTGAGATGGGGGTTAGGAGTAATCCTGAAATGTAACCTAATGGTGATTTACAGAAAATAAAGTATCCCTTGAGCCAAAGTTAGTTTGTCTTCTTTCTTCAAGGCAAGTATAAACTCACCGTCTTGGATAATGACATGTGCAACACTAGATTGACCCTGCCTTTTCATCTTGAATCCAAGATCTATGGTCTTCCTCATGGTTAAACCAAAGATGTAGATATCATATCCCAGTGCAAGGAATGGAATAATGAAGTTGACTATAGCAGAATTGAATAAAAATTTCACGTAGAGTGAATCCAACCCACATCTAAAAGCCATGAGTAATCACAAGTACTGTAATGTCTCATCATCCACTTACTGAATGCCCAAATTTGAATTAGAAGCTAGCAAACATGCTGAAAAGCTTTGAAATTGAGTTCCAGCTGATGAAATGCCTTGAGAAATAGTTTGTTGCTATCATTATAAACATGTCCAACACACAATAAGAATTACTTTCCAAAAGAACCAAATTGAAGTGATTGCAAGGTAAACTCACCAGTATGTCAATGACTAATCTTGATATAATCAAGATACAACATGTTCCCAAAATTATCCTGTTTTTGTTATATATCGCATATACTCTCAGAGCAAACAGAACTGTGGAACTGTCAAATAATGTTTTCAACTTTCACATAGAAGGAGCCAATTCACCATTGGTTGTGGCAGTTGCTAGGACTTGTAGAGCACCCACTATGTTGAAAGTCACCTTGCATCTGTTGTGGCTAAATCATTGCAAGGAACCTGGAAACTTCAACATTGACTCACTGCTCATTTGTTTCATTTCCTGGGAGGCTTAATGATATTTGGACTATAACGGAAAAGAGCAAACTGTATCTGTTAATCAGGAACAGCACTGCAGCTCCAGTGAGTTTTCTCCGCCATATCTCATTGATTTCTGTAGGCAGAGTTGCAATGAAATCTGCTATCCAAAGGGCTATAGTATTGCTTGACATGTGGGAAAGAGGAGTTGTGTGATCACACTGCTTACTAATTGCTGAAATGACAGCACAGTTTCCAATTATCCTAATCATATCACGCAATAGGCCTGTAAACAAAGAAGAAATGATTCCAAGTTTAGAACTGACTAACCAGAGTCTATCTTCTGTGATTACCATGTCCATTTGGTAGAAACACTTTTGACAGTTCAACTGTGAAGGCGCAAATGAAGGGATTTTTCCACTTGGAGAGTTGCCAACTAGCTGTACAAGTGTGAGAGATTTATACAAGATGAGATGGGTAGTGGAAAAGGCAAGACTATTGTCATTTTTGATTTACAAGATCAGTCCTTCTTATAAGATGGACTTATGTTGAGATATTAATGGATCTTTGTCAGAAGGCAACAGTTAGGGGATCTTCAGATCAGGGCATTTAAGTTAAACACTAGTCGAATCCCATGCATTAGCCGCCAGCTTGTCATGATTGATCAGGCACTCAGTTGCCAAGCTTTGCTTGTGATCTGTCAAAACATTTCTACTTGGCTAGATATGAGCCTGAGATGTATAATTGTAAATCTATTTCATTGATAAGACTAATCACAGTGCACCTATGTGTGCTACTCAGTGATTTGGGTGTCATTTCAAATCAAACTGCGAAGTGAGGCAACCTGGAAAGTGATACATTCTACATATGCTCATATCAAATTTTTGCCCAGATCATTATTCTCATCATAATCACAGAGTTTCAGATGAACATTGTTGATGAACAGGGATCCAGGAGATGGGGTTTTAGATGGTCAGATGGTTTCTTCATAATTAGAAAATGGCAACAAGATGAGATGATCAATCAATGAGAATTTTTTTCTTGCTCAGTCAGAATGATACAGAGAAATCTGTTTTGAGTGAGGACTTCGGGTGGAAATAGTTTCAATACAGTCAAGACAGCTTCTCATTTGATCCAACAGACAATGCTAATGCCCATACCATTGGTCAAGTGTTCCTTTAGTAGAGGGTAGAGGGAAGTTTTACGTGAAACCTTTGCTCTCACTGAGATTGGTTGATTGGTTTTCATCTGAATTCAAATAAAACAACAAAGCGATAGCTTTTTGTTGTACATGGTCAGAGATTGATATCTTCGCACTATATCCCATCCTCCTCTGCTCTGCTCTGCTCCACTTTTAAAAGACTAAACACTCAACATTTTCAACGTACGTACTCGACACTGAGCGCAGCTTTCAGCAGTGACGACCACCTACACTCCACCCTTTCCATCCCATCCTGGGATAGGTGCACGACATACCGGACACCTAGAAAGAGGAAGGTGAGGATATGTTTTCATTAGTAAAGCACAGCAAAACGAGCGAACGAATGAATAATAGAACGAAATGAACGAACCAGATGAGCGAACGAAACGAAAGAGCGAATGAATATAACAGAGCCAACGAGTGAACAAATAGAACGGAAGGAAGCTATGAATCAACGAAACAGAAGGAAAGGAATGAATGGATAAACAAAGCCAGCGAACTCATAACAAAGAGTTTCCAATAGAAAAACAAGCGAACACACCTCCGAGTCGGTCCGCCCTCATCGATATCTCTCATAGCCTCACCCATCATCATCGTCTCCCGCCTCAACGCCGTCTCGCATTTGTGGGTGGGGAGAAACATATGGCGCAGTTGTATGTGGATAGGGAGTGAGTGAAGAGGAGATCCGGTAAAGATTTTGGTGAGATGGGCGTGGGATTGAGGGTTGTGGAAGATTCTCGTAGGTGAGACTCAGGTTCAGGCTCAGGCTCAGGCTCAGAGGGAAGAGTCGGGGTTGAAACCGTAGCAGTAGCCATAGCCATAGCTGTAATCGCAGGAGCCGCAATACTCGCTCCCGTTCATTGTCATTCCTTCCCTTACCCTTTAGCTTTGGATAATTTCGATTTACCTTTCCGAGCCTTCTGTGTCGTTGTAATCATCGTAGTCATTGCCAACGTCAAAGTCGGGATCGGGGTTGAGGGCTGTTGCCTAAGTCCTGTGTTGCCGTTGTTTTTTTCCTCTTCATCTCTTCATCCTTCTCCTTATTTATCATGAGACCACGTTCGACAGCGAGGTGAATGAGGCGGAGAGTAAATAGGCTGATGTTGAGTTGTGAATGCATCAGGGTCTGAAAAAGATGTAGAAGAACTCGGAGTGGGCTCCATCTTGTTTCTGAGAGACTTCAGGTTTCCAACCATTCGTCTCGAAGCAGAAGCGGCTCTGAGACGAGGCACAGGTGTTGTGCTGGTGAATGGCGTAGGCAGAGCAAAGTCATCGTGTAAGTTCATTGAACAACTTGAACTGGGAGTTTTTCCCTTTGACCTTGACGACAACCTCAGTCCTGCTATTCATATCATGTCGCATCCTTCTTCTCGGATTGAACGACCTCAGATACTGCAAAAGACTACATCAACGTTTCCCACAGAGAGAGCGATACAAGCAGCGACTATCCCCAATCCCGCAGTGATTTGCTCTGGGGACTCGAAAAGCGCTGATTTCTTTCTCCAGAGTCGACGGTCCCGCCTCCTGAAAATAGCGTACAAACGGAAAGGCATACTGTTGGAGATTCTAGCCATTGAGCCTCATACATGCGTTCAAACCTGGAAATTTGCGGAACGATTATTTGACGGAGAGCTGATCTACGAAGAAGGTAGGGTCGAGGATCCTGTCATAATCAAAAAAAATTGCAGGACAGGGAGCAATATCCCAATGCGAATAGAGGAGACATACCTAGTGATCTTGACCAGTCACTCAATTTTGTACCAATACTAAGGACTTAGTACATTTTTTCTCATTCGTTTTGTTCAGTGAAAATACATCAGCCAATTACCCAAGCAAGTGACAACTGTTAACCTACAGACACAATATCGAATGCATTGATACATATGATAGATCATACATACATTATAGTAATCAAGAATGAGAAGGAAGAGGTTGCGATATACCGTTGGAACAAAGGTATGTATTACAAGGCCCATATAATGGGCAGCGGTATCATGGACTTAGTTTGGCACGTACCCATTTGAGGTTACAAAATCGTGCCAAACGGTGTGCATCAAGTTCTGCTCCGGTGAGCCTGAACTAGACCTCCGCTGTGCATGCGCTGGAATGGGAGATTCCATTATCGGTGCATAAGAATTGGAGTTGGTGGAAGAACCGTAATCGTAAACGGGAAAATATGACGGGAACGAAGGCATGCCAGGATCGTTCGATACAGAGTTATGCTGGCGGTGGTGGTGGAAGGAGGAATCCGACGCAGATATCATAGAATGAGACGAAGGAGTCATCGGTTGATAGTTGGAGGGTTCCGAATGGAATCCGTTAGTACTTCCAGGAAGGGAGGTGAGGCCATACATCGACACAGGCGATATTTCTGGATCAGAGTAAGAGTTGGCACTCGACGCCGATTGAGGTTGCCGTTGGTTTTGGAAAGAACTCAGATACTCGACCAAGTTCGAATCCACTTGTGTACCCGCACTAGGGGATAACGGGAGCGGAACAACTGGATTGTGGGAGTTGGGGGATCGCTCAAAAAGCTGAGGCGAGCCTGGTTCCTTTTTGACCAATCTAGTTTTTCCTCCTAGTATGGCTAGTTCGTCGTTATCATTCATAGAATCCAACCGCGCAGCACTCCCTCTACGGAATTCATCTAGACACTCGTGAGCTCGATTCTGAAGATCGAGCATGATTTTCTAGTAGGTTTGTATTAGTATCTCATGCTTGATGCCAATGCAAAGATCGATATTTACGAGGACTTTGTTCGCTCTGAAGCCGCTTGCGGCTTTTGAGAACAATTCACAGGCTGAATCGAGTTGTAAGAGCGCCGAAGGAGCCAAACTCATCGATGGACAGCGAGTGACAATAGAACCGAGGATGATCTGCAAAGCAACGGTTATATTGAATACATCCGACGATAATGATCCTCGGGGAATTTCACTCACAGCGCAAGAGAACATGTGAGTCCACAAGAACCATAACCTTTGGCTCAAATCTTGTAGTTGAGTATGCAAGTTTCGCATCAATGCAACCAGAGATCCAGCACTTCGGTACGCCGCGATTACGGAGGTGCCATAAGGACTTCCGAGCGGGTCCTTGGGATGGTCACTTATAGCTCGGGCAAAGAAGCTCCGATGAAGATCTGCGAAAAAGTGTAAATGTACCAAGCGGAAAAAATAAGATCAGATACGCACAAAGGAGGTCTAGGAAGCAGAGTGTCATGAGTATTAGAGCTCTATTAAGCTAGCAAGAGGTTACATACTCATTTCTCGAATAGCAAGCACAATGTGGCGTTGGAGCGTTAGCATTAGCGACTCCGGCATTCCCGTGGACATGGGCTCAGAGCTCCCAAACCCTATGACTTGAAGTACAGAAGGAACAGGGAAAGCTCTCAGCTTTCGGTCGAGTTGAAGGACGGTCGCATATGTAGGGGTCTTCGCGCCGAAAGCCTGATCGTGCAGGAGATTCATGCACTCGCTAACAAAGCGGTGTTTCCATGCATGGACTAGTAGAGGAATACAAATGAAGTGGACAGGAAATCTGATATCAGACGGGACGACACGAGGAAGAGACGAGAACACGGGGAAACTTACAAATTTGATCTTCTGCTGAATCGATATTCGCGTAAGGCATCTTGCAGTCGATGTGGGGAAGCGCAAAAGAAGGCGGCCGCGCAAAGGTAAAACATTGCCAAGAATCATAGGTGAATAGTTCCCAGAACAGTTGTCGACGACGCTGTGATTCGTCCAATTCGACACCTTTCCAGCGTCCGCTATCCCTGTCTATAAGGGATTGTCAGACGGTTTCGAACAGAAAAGTCTTTGCGTTAGTAAGCTCACGCAAGCCAATCTAGAAGGGTTTCGTTAGCGTGATTGTTCGAACGAATGGTGTTCGACAGTACATACAGTCTGTGACAGCTTGACGGCTAGCCCCATGATTGCCCACCTCGTCCCAGTACTTGAGCCATGTCGGTCAGACAAAAACAGGTAGTAAGTCATCAAGAACTGGTGTCAAAGGTTAAAATGATGGATAAACCAGAGAAGAAATGACCAACTAGAGCTTGTACAGCATTGATAGTGGGAGCGTCTAGAAATGAGTCCTGGAAAAGAGCAGCTTTGGCTAGTTGGTGGTATTTCTCCGCGTCGACATTATACGGTGATAGCGAGGTATCGACAAGGGAGCCGATAGCCAAAACCATGAACATCACGGAAAGTCTATGAGACACGAGAGGGTAGTCCGCTGAAAGACCAGAATTTGGCCCATAAAATTGACTCCAAACTTCGTAATTGAACATATCCTCAGAGACCGGATTATACCTAAAACCCTTGTCAATGAGATGAAACCAGTAGTGCTGAATATACGTACATCCAAGCTGCGTGCTTGTAGTAAATATTACGAAGTCGGACGGCTATTTCGGCAGAGGGTAAATAATAATAGAGGGTTTGGAAAGTGATTGGCTGTAGTATCTCCGGGGGTGTTGGTGTCATCGTCAAGGTGGATGCACGAGCCAATATCTGGGGAGGAAGATATGCCTGTAATTGAAGAAGGGTCTGGGAAGGATCGGGAGTATCATCTTCTGAAGTCTCGTTCTAGAAATAGATTATGTTAATCACGCCTCTCACCAAGGGCCTCTGACAATCACTCACCTGTAGGAAGAGCTATAGAGCGACAAACGTCAACATTCGCAACATCATGTCAACTATCTCGTACATACCCACGAGTTTGCTGTCTGACCAAAGAATTTAGCTTTGCCCGAGAGGCTTATGGACAAGGACCCAAAGGCATCAACGACATCTGGGTTTGGTTCCTCGTCCTTAGCGTTGCCATTCAATATACTCCTCGCAGCGGGAGGCTCTCGCTGTAGGGGCGCTTTGACCTTCAGCAGCTCCTCGGACAGTAAAGGATGCGGATCATTCGTCAATTGACTATGATCAGAGCGTAGACCATCTTCAAGCTCCCTAACACGACTTGATAGCTCGTGTATCTTTTCATGTAGCTCCTGGGTAGATGCAAGGACAAATCTACGAGTTTTGGAGTTGGGATCTGTGAATTTTGATAGAGTTCGAATCATACCGGTTTCCTTGCCCAGTAGTCAAAGAGCCCTATTGGCAACTTGCTCGTTGATTGGAATTAATCGCAAACAGAGTAGAAACGCACATCAGGACAGATAGCAGCTGTTCTGCCAAAGTCATGCAATTCAGGAAGAGCTCGAGATGAGTAGAGGATACAAGAAAGACTCACCCTCGCTTGACACATGAACTACATGGTATGCAGCGATCACATCGCAATTTGAGCCTAGAAAGTCAAATTTGAATTTGCCGAATCAGTACGGTAGGCAGAATGACAATATTTACCTTCTACATTCTGCACAAGATAGTCTCGTTGCTCCCTTTCGTCGCTTTCGCTGTATGTTCTCCTCTGAACGTTTCGGAGTATGAGAGGACATGGCGGCAAGTTGAAAAGGGCAGAACCATTACACACATTGAGAACCTGGAAAAGATCGGTGATTGCCGTGAAATTCATGACCGCGGTAGCAAAACTATAAATTAATTGCCTCCGCATACAGTACTTGGCAAAATTGCTTTCCCAGTTCGTCAGAATGGTAGCCTTTTGTAAGTAGTTCACGTGATAAAAACGTACTCTAGGTACAGTACAGCAGCTCAACGTTAAGTAGCACTAAGTCCGGTCGCTGCATTTGGATCGCAACAAGTATGGATTGAAATTTGAAGGTGGGTCGATAACATTTAGTCGGAAATAGTTTTCGACGGAGGTGAGGGTCAGTCAATATACAAGTTACGACAACTAGTCGGACTTCGGATCGAATGTGTTACTGGCTCAGCTTGGGCCTGGCAGCTATTCAGTTAAAACTGGCAGTGCGAAAACAAGACTCACCTATTCAGGATTTCCTAAGAGTTCGGACCTGCATCACGCATCTGGGAGCCGATACCGCAATGATCTCCGAACAGATGTCCGTTTCAAGTACAGGAGCTGCTTCGCGCAAGAAATTCTGACTGTTAGAGCCATGCGGAGGGACCTTGAGCTTAAGTGCTGAGGTGGCCAAAGCGTCTTATAGCACGCTCGATCGATATAAATGTAGCATTTTGACCCTGAGTTCGGAACGGCTTGAGCAAAATAAGTAACACTGTCAATTTCTGGAAACTTGTTTTTCTTACCAAATATGGTCAAGACCATGGGAAAATGGGGTTTTGGTGAGGCGAGACGAGGTTTGTGTCGATGACAAGTTGTGACAATGTAGTTGTATGATCTCGTACGGGGTAATTAACTGAGCTGGCAGGCCCAATATCAGACCGGTAATCTCTTTCTTCGGAATTTGCACATTTTCTCTGATTCCCCGTATGTTCAGCCAAGAAATCCCAGCATACAAAGTATGATTAAGACGCGGGCAGACTCTTCAAAGAATGAAAAATCATGGGATCAAAATGCTTTGCACCATGCTGATAAGATCTTCGTCTGGAAGAGGTATGGAAAGACCAGATATATAATCAAATAATAGAAGTGTTTGCTTGGGCTTAGCTCTGCGCGGGTGAGTAACTCTAGCTTCTCTGTTCTTCGGAGATGAGAGACGCTAAACGTGGCAAGTTTGAAGTCTGTGGTGCCGCGATTAAGATGCGGTCACTAGTTGAGTAAAGGCTAGTAAAGGGAAGGAGGGTGGGCAATTGTGTGGATAACGACAGACATGCGATGAGTACAATGAAGTTCAGCGCCCTCTATGTACATAGAGGCGGCTGAGCCGGAACGGCAACCGTTATCGCCTCGTTTCCTCTGAGACTCAGAGTCCAGCCCACTACGGAATTTGTATTTTAAGATTCTTTGGGCGTTAGTACCAAGTACTATCCCACGAGGGGTTCAAAAGATCTTACTTTGGAGAAACCTCTATGTCTGGACTTCCTGATCTTCGTAACCAGGTGGCTTCATAAAAAAGAGCCAACTTTACCAGAATCATCTAACCAGATCCTTAGTTCTTCTTCCCCCGCTTTAGCAGCCTCCCGCTTGACGCAGGTTTTCTGACCCTTTACGACGACTCCGACGATGACTTTATCGCATTCGACAAATCGAAGCCCAGATTTCAAAACCGTTCACCTCGCAAGCATTGGTGTATATTTGCTGAGATTGTACAAGAAAATCGATGGCCTATCCGACCTGTGTATCAGGTTAAAGACCTCTCTGGGCGCCAGTCTCTTGTTTCGTTCAATTTCGACGACCGGTCGTTGTTTGCGGATGTGGCAAGAAAGTGCAAAGTGGGATATACTTTGTGTATCATGTATGCAGAGCGACATCAATTTGCAGATGGAAATGAAGGTGTAAGAGTAGAGCAACCCGATGCAGTGAAGGTATGTCAGAAAATATGTTGAAAGAAGCGTTGCCAATGTTGAACTCGATAATGTGGATGTTCTGAACTTAGGTTCTTCCTGTCAGTCTCCGCGAGCTACTGGCGACCAGCGACGTCTTTCGTGCTTCCATCAAGGCTAATCATGCAAGTACCGATACGGCCGCATGTTCCAACTGTTACAAGCCCGCTGCGCATCGATGTTCTAGATGCTCTCTATCCGAGTATTGCAGCAAGGTCAATCCCTCTAATTCACCAATCTTGTCTGTCAAAACGTTGACTATAAACTGACCAGGAATGTCAAACTCAACATTGGGCAAAGAAGCACAAAAAAGATTGCCAGGTCCTCAGACAATTGAAGTTATGGAATGCATTTGATTGGCACAGGTATGATGTGCGTCGAGGTATGAATGGTAAATCTTAATTCTCTCCTTCGTGCCTTTTGGATCGCTCAACTTCGCGACAGATTTTGTATGAAATAGTATACTCCGATTTTGTACTCCTTTCTATGGTCCGAGTCTTCGTTCCAATCTTCCTCGTTCATGTCGAAAAGTGCATGACTTATACTCCTATCCGTCTTTGCTCTCTAATCGACATTCCCTAAGGTTGATCCTGTCTGTTAGCTATCATTGACAGATCGTCCGTCGCTGAGACGAATCCACTTCGTTAAATGGCAGGTGAATTGGACTTGAAAAATTCGAGTAGAACTCGAGGTCATGATCGGACCCGAGCGGTTGCGCCTTGAGATTGATCGTTGACCTTCAGGAAGCCTTCAGATGCGTCGTTGCTCAAAGGCGGCAATAGTGTGATATACTTACCACTTACACGTGGATATAGAAATTCTATTAATTAACGGCAAGATACCATGTATATGATCTGCTTTTCGAGTGGCGTCTACTCAAGCCTACTCGAGCTTGGAACAGGCTATATACTGTTAGATATGTGTATTCAGCCTCCTGGGCTTCATATGTATCATAGCAAAGCAATTTAGACCCGTTGCTACTTTGCCACTTGAAACACGTGGGAACACTTTCATGTTATTGACTTAAACCACCATGGACACTTTGACCAGCCCGCAACCGTCGTTACAGTTTGAAGTTCCACCGAGTGCAGACAGCGACACGTCTTTTGCACCAATCAGACCTATCTCTGCCTCTCACAAGAGACCGTTTTCAATCGACCTCAGCCTTGAGCTAGAACGCCAACTTGATATGGAATCTCTCCCACCTACGCCAGCGCATAATGCCACTATGCATGCGAACAGCGCTCCAGTCATTGCGCAGCTGCGTGACTCGCTCGACCCCGACGTCCTAGCACATATTATATCTCAGCTTCGACGCTCTCTCTCTGATTTGAGCAAAGAGAAGGACGACTTGGTCTCTCTTCTCTCCTCTGCTCACTCGCGCGAGGCAGAGTTGGAGGATGCTTTGCAGCATATGACAGATAAGGCTACGAGCATGGAAGAAGACCTTATGGAAGCACGGCGGAAGAACAAGGATGACGAAGAAGCTATCTCGATGTTAAGGACCAAGGTCGAGGAAAGCAGGTAAATCAATATCTTCATCTCGCCCAGTCAGAATTCTCACCTGTTTATTCAGACGTGGCCTCATGCGCTTACAGACGGAGAATCGTCGGCAGAGCGCTCAAATTACTCCTCTTGACTTATCCCGTGCTGGTTTGAATAGCCTGAGCTTAAGTCCTCCGTCGAAGCGTACATCATTTACTCCGCTCACCGGCTCGTTCAATGGTAGGCCTTCCAACGGACACAGACGTATCTCCTCAGTGTCCGACTCTGGTCTTCAAGCCTTGAGTAACCTCAACTTTGGCCTTGCCCTTTCTCCTGAGCACAACTCTCAGATACTCACAATCCCTGGCGAAAATCCCAATCCGAGTCCCTCGCCAATACCAAATAGAAGAATGTCTGGGTTCTTTGCAGGCCATTCGAGTAGCATATCTCCTTCTGCTCTGGACGTTTTCTCGTCGGACAGCAACGTGCAGATTCAGGGTCTGCAAAAAGAAATTGCTACACTCAAATCAGATTTGGAAGAGACCAGACATGAATTGACAGAGGCAGTGGAAGCACGAGAGGCGTCTGAGACGTGTGTTTCCGCGTTGCGCGCGTTCATCGAAGAGAACAATGTTGGAAGCGGGAATGAGTCTGGTCAGAATGGATCTGACACCGCGTCGATAAAATTTCCCCCGCCTCCCGCCTCCACTACTGGCAATGAAGCTGAAACATCATCCATTAAATCCGGCTGGGGCTTCAAACTATGGAATGCCAAGCCTACGCCTACTCTGAGCAATATCAATAGTTCGGTACTGGCTTCAGTCGATTCTCCTACCCCATCTGCTGTCATGCAGACTCCTACACAGCTCACCAAAAAGATTGGTGATTTCTTCAGCAGACAGTCTAGCATTTCCTCTACCACCGCCATTGTTCCTCCAGCTCCAGCTCTAAGTCTGCCAACCAGAGAGTCAATGTACAGCTACGAGTCAAAGTCGAGCTCGAAATCAGACACGTCTTCTATAGCGGAGCCTCTTAGCCCTATAGATAACGAAGATGATGATGGAATGAATATCATGGTAAGAGAGGGAAGCTCTCGATCGATGCCACATGACCCGCATGATTTGGTTCCTGTTGATTTGGGAGAGTCGGCGAAGAAGAGTGTGGAGGTAACTGTTTAATGATCTATACTCTATCAGTTGATCTGGTTTCTTATGATTTCCATGATACTTACGACAAGACAAAATGTGAACAATTCTGGATGATGGATGATCCAGGATGGCCATAGGATGTTGATGACCCGAATGATTCTCAATACACCAAATATTCCACTATGAACTAATGATACCTGTATCCAATAGCTCTATAGATCTCCTACTGCTCTCCATGGTTCACACATCCAGTTCCCTTCTGTTGTGCATGGTGAACATAGGCTCTGCTCAAAACTCAGAGGCAGATCCAACATAATTTCACTGTTTGGATCATACTGAGGGTTTTGGAAGCTTTTGAAAAAGTACCAGTTGCTGTACAAGGCCTTTGATTTCCATCAATTTGAGTGCATTTAGATTCCCTATACTTGAAAATCTCAGCCCTGATTTCTGAGATCTTTGAAGTTTTTATTGCTGTTGGGGAATGACTGATAAAAAAACAAGTGAGATATTTGAGTCCAGCGTCATCACATCAGCAGCTAGGTGACTCTACTCAGCATCAGGCTACAATCATGTAGTGGAATTACAAATATGTGGTGCAATGTATGGACCTCAATTACTCAAATAGTATTGTATTCATCCAGAATGCTTCCACACTTTCTGTAAATTTTCCCACATTTTTGGAAGTTTCTGAGTCATCCAAAGGTTTGCTGCCACTTTACCAGTGTCTGTAGCATATTCGCACTGTCCAGAGCATTGTACCATGCTTATTCAACCCTTGCTTGCTCTCATTTCTCTATATCTTTTGCATATGACTTTCTGATGGTTTGATTACCTTTGTGATCTATTTATTATACTCATGTGAGATCCCTCCATACTTTCCGGGATCACTGCCTTGTTTTTGGAACCTTTGTTGAATTCTCAAGCCATTCATTGCATTGCTGCCACTTTACCAGTATCTGGAGCATCCCCACACTGTTCTTGTTACGACCATGCCAAGTTCAACTTCCGCGGGCCCGACGATCATTCCCCGGTATTTGACTTCACTGTTTTCTTCCGTCGCGGAGCTTACCTCCGCGATCCTTTTACACTTTGCTTTTATATCCCTCACACTTAGCCGACTTCTTATATATCCTTTTATATCATTTCCTTTATACTTTCCCCTTTTATCGTCCACATGTTCGACCATACTATTCTAGGATACTATCGCTTAGCGACCCTTAGGTAGCGACTACAGTATAAAGCTACGAGAGTAGAATAGTGGGTCCTTAGTTTAAATATCGACTTTGATAGCGCACTTTGACAGTGTATTTCAAATAGAGTTAAATCTCAAACCTCACCTTAAGTACGATCTCGTGAGTTTCTCCCGCGATCGGAATTACCCTCAACTTCGCTTTCAGACAGCGGCGTGTCGGGGACGCTATTAATAGTAGCATTAACGTCTGACTACCTCTCCGTAGGTTCACTCTACCCTCACCAGGATTTATCTCGGTGTTCGGTCCTTTACCCCGCGGACTTATAGTCCGCAATCCAACTTATCCCTACGACCCATGCATGATCATAACAGTTCTGAACATTGTCCCATGCTTATTCAACCCTTGTACATTTTGATCTTTTGACATATTTGTGCATCAATCATACTCTGACCCTTCCGGATGACTTTCTGATTGTTTGATTATGTTATGATCATGCACGGGTCGTAGGGATAAGTTGGATCGCGGACTATAAGTCCGCGGGGTAAAAGACCGATCACCAAGATAAATCCCGGTGAGGGTTGGGTGGACCTACGGAGAGGTAGTCGGACGTTGACGCTACTATTAATAGCGTCCCCAACACGCCGCTGTCCGAAAGCGAGGTTGAGGGTAATTCCGATCGCGGGAGGAACTCACGCGATCGTACTTAGGATGAGGTTGAGATTTAACTCTATTTGAAATACACTGTATGAGTGCGCTATCAAAGTCGATATTTAAACTAAGGACCAACTATTCTACTCTCGTAGCTTTATACTGTAATCGCTACCTAAGGGTCGCTAAGCGATAGTATCCTAGAATAGTATGGTCGGACATGAGGAAGATAAAAGGGGTAAGTATAAAGGGAATGATATAAAAGGATATATAAAGTATCGGTTAAGGTGTGAGGGATATAAGCGTGAAGTATAAACGATCGCGGAGGTAAACTCCGCAACGGAAGAAGGTAAGGAAGTCAAATACCGGGAAACGATCGTCGAGGCCGCGGGGTTTGACTTTGCATGGTCGTAACAGTGCCCCCCATTAGGATCGAGCCCTCGAGATCCTGAGTAGTGATATGACTAAAAATAGGTGTGAATGACCAGAAGTGACGGGGATCAAAGTTTAAAATTTGTGATGTGATGTGAAAAACAAAGAAGAGTGAAAATTGTAAGTTGAAACGGCCCTTAAGTCGCGAAGCATATAAAGACAGGGCTGTCTCAAAATTTTGATAAGTCCCTCTTCCTTTCACCATGTCCTCTCCTGCCCCCAATAACAACGAAAC
Source organism: Lentinula guzmanii (assembly GCA_027919855.1). Classification (NCBI taxonomy): domain Eukaryota; kingdom Fungi; phylum Basidiomycota; class Agaricomycetes; order Agaricales; family Omphalotaceae; genus Lentinula; species Lentinula guzmanii. Next base: position 120,900 of record JANVFO010000028.1, read on the forward strand.
CATCCAGCAACGGCGCGAACGTATCCTGCAGGCTCAGGCCGCTATGATGCTATCTCCGGGTCTGTAGAGGAAACGGAGGTAACGATGAGGTCGAGGGAATCAAGGAGAGTCGCTCAATGGACTAGAAAGGGTTCTGAGATACGTCAATACTAAAGGCGCGCTCCTGAGAGTGGCTGGTGAACTGGGGAGTAAGATACTACTTAATATACAACGGGCGGTACCCGCGCTATCTATAGCGGGGTGATCGATTCCTTTGCCCGCACACCTAACTGCTAGACCGCGGTGACGGTCTATGGCGGCTGACTCCGGGATATGATCACAAGGTCCTGACTATTTGTCAGAGACCTTGTGTCGAGTTTCGTGCGTGGAGGCGTACGAAGCTCGACACCCCCTCTACACTTCAAAAATGACCCCCATGTCGCACAGACGAGACAAGGCGAACAAAAAGGAAAAGGTGTATACAGTATAACCCAAAACACAAACAAGTGAAACCTTCGTCGAGACACGAGAGAAACAAACTGAAGGAGAGGGAGATGTTGAGTAAGGACTACAGACAACGTGAGTCAGAAACTGAGAGACAGGGGTGATAAGAATGTGAATAAAATAGAATTCTGCTGAGCACAAAACACATTGTCAATGGTGAACGCCGGAACCCCCGTGAATGAAGCGGAAGCCCGTTATAGAACTTATAACTATTTGGTTGTCCTCTGGGAGAACGAACCGAGCGACCAGAACACAGTGGAACTTGCGTGGGCGTGGTATCGAATCTCTTCCGCGCCGTTCATCTGTGGTGGTGTTGACAACTTTCAGTATCCACCATTGCGCGCTTTCCCCACTGCGTTCTACAATTGCCTCTCAGAGCTATCCCCGTATTTCATTCGACAAATCCCTAGTCCCGTACTCGCCGAGGCTACAGGCTGGGATCCACACATACTTCGTCAACTTTGCACGAGTCGCCCGGAACCGGTGTTTTGTTACAAGGAGAATGTCGGTGGAACGTGGGTGGTGTATTTTGGCCAACAAGGGTGTGTATGCAAACGTGAAGACGAGATTTAACCTAACGGGTATACCGCAGGTTCTACAGCCATACGTCGCTCACCAGTGCCATTGAAGACATCTTGCAGCATTGGTACGACGACCCAGATCCTTGTAACAACGACCGTTGGCGCCTTGGCAAAGATGTAGGTGAGTTAATGGTGAGATCCGGAATTCGGCGCGAGTATGTAGTTGGAGGGATGTCGTTCGTATGGGAATGGCTAACAGGTGGCGGATTTGTTGAAGGCGTACATGACGATGACAGGAACTCCACTGACGACGACGGCAGTGAGTACGAGAACGGCAATTAGTGCAGGCATCAGTGTAGGTGATGTCCAGAACGGATAATAATATATTAGCTATATGTAGAATTGAACAGTGAAAAGAGTTTTAAGGAGGTGTAGCGAAAAGCGAAAAGAATTTAAGAACATATGAACCAACCAGCCTCCTAATCCGCGCCCTCGATTTCGAAATCGGGGAGTTCGGTTTCGGACGATTGCTCCATCTCACGGAGATCATGAGTAGAAATGTCGAGGAAGTCGTTGAGATTAGGGAGCGGAAGTGAAGTGCGTGCTAAGTAAGGAATGATGCGGAAAGCACCAACAGGAGTCCGCCATACGGTACCATCGAGTTCTGCAACGATGTATGCCCCGCCGCGATTACGACGAATGACAATAAGTGGACCCATGTAACGCATGTGGTTCTTCGCTGTGAACGTTTTGGCGATTCTGGTATTTCGTGCTAGAACTAACGCGCCTGGCTGAAAGTTGTGTTCGACGATGGACTTCTCATACTTTAGGGATTGCTTGCGGATCCATTCGAGACGGTTGTTGGTGACATGTTGACGCATGGCTTCTAGATCCGCAACTCTCTTCTGTAATTCGCGTGCACGGCGCGCCAGGAGATCGGTCGTTGTTAACACGGAATCTGGAGGTGGCAATAAAAAGGTTGCTTCCTCCACGTCGAGGGGAAGCAGTGGGTGCACTCCATGAGACAAGAAATAGGGCGATGCTCCCGTGGAACGGCGGTGAGTAACCCGTTCAGCCCAAAAAACAGTATGAGCAGACGGAGACCAGTGATGAGTGGCTGGTGAACTGGGGAGTAAGATACTACTATTGCTTGTAGTATGTGACACTATATATACTACTTAATATACAACGGGCGGTACCCGCGCTATCTATAGCGGGGTGATCGATTCCTTTGCCCGCACACCTAACTGCTAGACCGCGGTGACGGTCTATGGCGGCTGACTCCGGGATATGATCACAAGGTCCTGACTATTTGTCAGAGACCTTGTGTCGAGTTTCGTGCGTGGAGGCGTACGAAGCTCGACACCCCCTCTACACTTCAAAAATGACCCCCATGTCGCACAGACGAGACAAGGCGAACAAAAAGGAAAAGGTGTATACAGTATAACCCAAAACACAAACAAGTGAAACCTTCGTCGAGACACGAGAGAAACAAACTGAAGGAGAGGGAGATGTTGAGTAAGGACTACAGACAACGTGAGTCAGAAACTGAGAGACAGGGGTGATAAGAATGTGAATAAAATAGAATTCTGCTGAGCACAAAACACATTGTCAATGGTGAACGCCGGAACCCCCGTGAATGAAGCGGAAGCCCGTTATAGAACTTATAACTATTTGGTTGTCCTCTGGGAGAACGAACCGAGCGACCAGAACACAGTGGAACTTGCGTGGGCGTGGTATCGAATCTCTTCCGCGCCGTTCATCTGTGGTGGTGTTGACAACTTTCAGTATCCACCATTGCGCGCTTTCCCCACTGCGTTCTACAATTGCCTCTCAGAGCTATCCCCGTATTTCATTCGACAAATCCCTAGTCCCGTACTCGCCGAGGCTACAGGCTGGGATCCACACATACTTCGTCAACTTTGCACGAGTCGCCCGGAACCGGTGTTTTGTTACAAGGAGAATGTCGGTGGAACGTGGGTGGTGTATTTTGGCCAACAAGGGTGTGTATGCAAACGTGAAGACGAGATTTAACCTAACGGGTATACCGCAGGTTCTACAGCCATACGTCGCTCACCAGTGCCATTGAAGACATCTTGCAGCATTGGTACGACGACCCAGATCCTTGTAACAACGACCGTTGGCGCCTTGGCAAAGATGTAGGTGAGTTAATGGTGAGATCCGGAATTCGGCGCGAGTATGTAGTTGGAGGGATGTCGTTCGTATGGGAATGGCTAACAGGTGGCGGATTTGTTGAAGGCGTACATGACGATGACAGGAACTCCACTGACGACGACGGCAGTGAGTACGAGAACGGCAATTAGTGCAGGCATCAGTGTAGGTGATGTCCAGAACGGATAATAATATATTAGCTATATGTAGAATTGAACAGTGAAAAGAGTTTTAAGGAGGTGTAGCGAAAAGCGAAAAGAATTTAAGAACATATGAACCAACCAGCCTCCTAATCCGCGCCCTCGATTTCGAAATCGGGGAGTTCGGTTTCGGACGATTGCTCCATCTCACGGAGATCATGAGTAGAAATGTCGAGGAAGTCGTTGAGATTAGGGAGCGGAAGTGAAGTGCGTGCTAAGTAAGGAATGATGCGGAAAGCACCAACAGGAGTCCGCCATACGGTACCATCGAGTTCTGCAACGATGTATGCCCCGCCGCGATTACGACGAATGACAATAAGTGGACCCATGTAACGCATGTGGTTCTTCGCTGTGAACGTTTTGGCGATTCTGGTATTTCGTGCTAGAACTAACGCGCCTGGCTGAAAGTTGTGTTCGACGATGGACTTCTCATACTTTAGGGATTGCTTGCGGATCCATTCGAGACGGTTGTTGGTGACATGTTGACGCATGGCTTCTAGATCCGCAACTCTCTTCTGTAATTCGCGTGCACGGCGCGCCAGGAGATCGGTCGTTGTTAACACGGAATCTGGAGGTGGCAATAAAAAGGTTGCTTCCTCCACGTCGAGGGGAAGCAGTGGGTGCACTCCATGAGACAAGAAATAGGGCGATGCTCCCGTGGAACGGCGGTGAGTAACCCGTTCAGCCCAAAAAACAGTATGAGCAGACGGAGACCAGTGATGCTCGTCTCCATCAGCCGCTTTAAGCAGACTTTCTCGCACATCGTAGTGTTTTCTTTCTATGACTCCGGCTGCTTGGGAATTATATGGCGATATGGTAATGTGCTGAATCCCGTAACGCTTTGCGAGGATCTCAAGAGCTTTTATGAACGGCGTACCATTATCAGTCACGATAACACGAATAGTCCCCCATCGGCAGAGAATGTCTTCGAAGATCCAGGACGCGATTGCCTCTCCTGTTTGTCGCCGTAGCTTCCTAAATTCCGGATATGCCGTTGAAGAACAGCGACCGTGTACGATGTATTTGAAGCCGCCAGAAACTGGCATCTCCATAACGTCCATATAGCATTTTGAAAATAACCCAAGAGGTTCCGCTACAACTGGCGGTATACGAAGTTTTTCGGTTTGCCGGAGTTGGCACAAGTGACACGTTCGAACGAACCATTTGACGTCTTCACCCATGCGGGTCCACCAGAATCGCGTACGTATGGATTGAAGCGTCGCATATACTCCTTTGTGTCCCATGCGGTCGTGACATTCCTGTATAACCGAAATCCGTCGATTTGGAGGTAACACAAGTCGATGAGCGCCTTGTGCATCTTTTCGCCACAGTTTTCCCGTAGCGTCGACGTAGAATAGGTAGCAGTATTGAATGAACGCTCGAAATTGAAGATCTGTGAGGTCTCTCGGACGTTCAAGTGTTTGAAGATATCCTCGTACCACTTCCATGCGACTGTCAATACGTATCGCGCGATTGGAGCGGGGCACGCTGTCATATGGGATAGGAAGATCTTCACTGGTTGAGTTGAATGAATGTACTCCGTACATGGGGTGAAGAACTACTCTATTTAGAGAGGATGGTTGAAAGGTGGTAGGGTTTATAACGTGCATGAATCCGTTTGCATGATCGATCCAATCTTCGAAGTCTCCGTCGTCTTCAGGAAGGTCTCCGGGTTGTGGCGTTCTTCTCGAAACTCCATCCGCAGCGATTCTTTCCGCGGGAACATGTACTAAAGTAAAAGTAAAAAGTAAAATCCCTGCAATCCACCGATTTATGGCAGCATTTGGTTGAACATCAGGATTGTTAATCATTCCGCGTATGTACAGGGCGTCGACTTCAACGACGAGGTTCTGTATGCCCGCGAGCCATAGACGAGTTGCTCGAAGGGATCGAAACAAGCCGTACAGTTCAAGCTTGGCTTGGCTGTATCGGGATTCCCTGTCGTTTAAGGATATGGACCCAAAACGATTAACGTATCGGATCGCGGGATTGAGAGAGTCCAATTGGAACAGTACAAACCCAATGCAGATATTGCACGAGTCGACTGCCAGCACGACAACTGCCCCATTACGGTAATTGATCGGGCGAATTGCAGGTGAGGCCACAACAGCGTCCTTTAGATCTTGCTGTGACTTAGCTTCAATAACACCAATTTCGAACGGAATGTCTTTGCGAGTGAGGCGGACCAACGGTTCTGCCAAAGTCCCGAATTTCTCAATGAACGAGCGGACAACACCAACGGTGCCCAGAAATGCACGAACATCCGTGAGTCGGAGAAGCGGTCCCCAGTTAACAATTTTATCCAACCGTGACTGGTCTATTTTACGGCCTTCATAGGAACACAGATGGCCCATTACCACTGCTTCAGACGCCGCAATGACAGCTTTAAGACCAGAGAAAGTACCACCGGCGTATGCCATACGTGTAAGGATCCGATTGACGTTTTGTAAATGTTCCCAAATAAAACGCCTTATACCAGCGTTGGCTGGAATGCACTCGAACAGTCCACCATTTAGTTCATAACGAGTGGCAGGTCCTTTGACGTTCACATCGTCTAGGTAAGGAATGGTGAATTCAGGAATTTCCGGTTGTAGCGTAAACGTGACATCCCCATGAAAAATTTGGACGGAATTGGTCCATCCCATTGGGATTGCGGTCAAACGCAACGATCCAAGGGGGGTCTGGAAGGTAGTGTAGTCTCGTGAGGTGATTGAAATGAGCCGGTGATCGTACCCAACATACATGTCCAGCAGAGCTAATACGGATCTGGACGCGTACGACTCGGCCAGGTGTTCCAGGAAGGGAACAGATGAAGAGTCTTGTATGGTTACCGCGTTAAGAGGCTGCAAATCGTGCACAATTCGCAACGAAGTGCCATCCTTCTTCACGACGGTGAACCAACGGGACCTATAGGATGAGCTTGAAGGCTCATATACGCCCGAACGAATCTTTGCCCTTACTATCTCGACGACTCGGTCCATCAACCCTGGAGGAATCGGAAGCGATGGTAATCGCCACGGTATATGCTCGACTACCGGGAACTCGACAGGAGGGAAGTATTCGGGGTTGAACTGGCCTTTTTCCTCTTCTGTCCATGCAAACACCCGTTCATGCAACATCATCAAATGATGAATCGCTTTCATCTCCTCAGGCCATAAGAATGCTGAGTCGTGCACCGTGTCGATGAAATCTTTACGTTCCTGCGTATAACGACCTGTAGGAGCAAAATCAGGAGGATTTGGATTGAGCAGTGGAAGGTTAGCTAAGGGGTCAGTAGGAAAAGAACGGACTACACGAAAGTTTTCGGGTAGGGTTGTCTGAACCGGTTGCACCCTGCGGTGCACCGGCTTATACCTCTTCTTTGAAGCAGCAAAAGTGGTGTCCGTAGGTGTGTTGGCAATATTTGCGTGTGGTTGTAACGATTTTTGATTGTGGGCGTAATTTTTTGGTCGACATTCGGATGATATAGCAGTACAATGAAGAAATGAATTATAAGTTGATGTATTATATGAAAAGAAAGCGTGTGCGTGTATAAACGCTAGGTTGAGCTGATCAACGGAGGGGGAAGGGCCAAGAGTTTCGGAGACGAGCGCCAAGGATATGGCGTCACGGAGAGTAGGGCATGCCGAATTTAGATTAGAAAAATCAATATCAACAACGATGGCGATTTGATCGCCGTCTATGCTCCCGTCAAACTCCGTGGACGGCGAAGGGTTGGTATTGTACATCATGGACCACCCTTTCGCCGTCTCTCTGTCGTTTAATTTCGAATGTCTCGCCCCTCCCCGTTGTGAAAACGAGGAGGTTCTCTTTTCACAGTTGGAATGGTGACCATCCTGTTGTTATTAGGATCCGTTAGCGTCAAGTGTTGCTCACCCGACAAAAAGTTGTGAAAGATTGCCTGTGTAAGAATTTCGAACGGTCTGCCCAACAGGACGTCGTATGCCGGAGAAGGAATGATATGGACTTGTAGGAACACGGTAATTTCTCCAAACCGGAATGGTACGTCTTTTGCTAGACCCAGCGTCAAGTCCACGCCTCTGTTTGCGCTTTGTATTTCTATTTTCTTTGTAGGGTCAAAGGCAATTCCCAACGCGTTACACACCGCGTCGGACATCCCGACGATGCTGCATCCTCCATCTGTGATGCAGTGTACAACCTTTTCTCCTATGATAGCGTTTATAGCACGGATGGTATGTGCAGGTTTGGCGACGTAAAACCCATCACCCTCTTCAGCGTTACCGAAGTGGTTGAAGTAGGACTCGAAAGTGGCGTCGGTTTGATACCGCAACTCGACCATCAATGCCTCTTCGCCACCCTCGACCAAATTTCCCTCTATACCTATGCGTTTACTAGTAACGCTCTCCTTTACTCGTCGACGATAGTCTGGGGCTATCGCGAGCAAATCTTCGTGCCTCACGGATACAGTCGAGTTAAAACCCGCCTCTATTACTCTCGACACGGCAGCCTCCGATTCGATTGGAGCGCGGTAACGAAAATTTCGTGAGTCTTCTTTTGGCAGAATCCCAATTGATCGTTCTTGTGGCGGCACATAGTTTGCGGGAAGTTTGCCAATGATTGGTTTTGGCGGTTTCGTGGGTGCAACTGGTCGAGTAGGAATAGGTGCGGACGGAGCAGGATCTATTTCAGAGAACTGTGGGTTGGGGTCGTTTCGTGTACTTCGACGGGTTTCCATTTGCAAAACTAATGCCTTTACAGCGTCCGTTTCTGATTCGTTTACGCCTGGGTTATTCATAGCAGCAGCCACTAACATTTCCGGGCCCTGGTATCCTCTTAGGGTATAGGCGGTGTGTTGGCTGCACTGAACACCAGCGTATTCATCAGGCATTGAAGACGAGACCGGTTCAAGCATCCACGTCTTTGCAGTTGGATTTTCGCGCCAGTATAACTCGAAACGCGCTTTCAAGGGCCCACGTTTATAACGATCCTCGTCCGGCAAGGAAATTCCACCTCTCATGCGCGCAAACCCGTTAGCATCCTTCTCCAAGTACCCTTTCGCTAACCAATCTTTCATTTCTTCACAGTCACGCACACTTCTGGCATCGCAGGTAGTTTTCCCGCAGAAACCACAAGAACGGTCTCGTTTTGTTTTCGGCGCTGTTGTAATTCCCGATTGGCTCTCCGGATTTCTGGATTGGTTGGATACCAACTTGTTAACAAGTAGGATGAGGGAAGACATCTCTTGCCGAAGAGTGTCTGTAGGGTCTGATGATTCAACTTTAGCAGGTACATTTGCTGTCACAGAGGTTACGGGGATCGAGACACGATCCCCCAGGCTAAAATTTCGCAAGGGAGTAGAGGCATCTGATAAGAGGAAGTGGAATGCAGTTTTGAGCTCGGACAGCGTGTAGGCTTGCCCTGCCGTCTTCGACGGATACTTGACTTGAAGCCTGGTATCCAAACGAGCGCGAACTGAGTCGGAGAAAGGTGAGACATAATAACTTGCTATTTGTACGGCTGACAAGATCCCGTTCCTTTCTAGGGACGATGATACTGCGTGAAACGCTCTGTGGTATTGTGCAAGGTCCACTGAATTCGAAATTCCCGCCTTTCGGTATTTCTCAATGACCTTATTCAGGTCTTCGATAGTAGCTATCGTGGGCAACAATGCCTCCGGATAGTTATCCAAGACTTCGGATTTGAATTCTGCCCAAGTTTTAGCGGAATCAACGTAGGTAGGCAACGAACGCCAGAAACGAGTTGTTTCGGCATCCGTATAACGTAGGGCCCCTCTCTTCTTTCCTACATCATCCGCATCCAAACCCGCCGCTGTCGCCGCCTTCTCGTATTCGTCGAAGAAGGTAGGAAGCTGTTGTTCGTCTTTGGGATCGAATTTTGGGGCTGCACGCTCGTTTCGAGAGGGGAGTGGAGTAGTCATTGTGTGATGACTAGTTGGATCTGTACTGAGGGACTGTGTATTTGACGGCCGTTCTTCTGGCTGTTGAATCGGTCGAGTATCTATCACGGTACGTTTTGTATTTGCTCGTATGAAACGACCTTTCTGATCTCTTTTTGGGATCGTAGGTTTCGCCCCTGGTCTGGCGAACGAAATATTGACAATTCGTAGGTGGTTTCGCTATTGATCAGGGTTTTGTTTCCCAAAACTGACTCTGGATGATTCCCCCTCGCGGTGGGCTCCAGATATGATGCTATCTCCGGGTCTGTAGAGGAAACGGAGGTAACGATGAGGTCGAGGGAATCAAGGAGAGTCGCTCAATGGACTAGAAAGGGTTCTGAGATACGTCAATACTAAAGGCGCGCTCCTGAGAGTGGCTGGTGAACTGGGGAGTAAGATACTACTTAATATACAACGGGCGGTACCCGCGCTATCTATAGCGGGGTGATCGATTCCTTTGCCCGCACACCTAACTGCTAGACCGCGGTGACGGTCTATGGCGGCTGACTCCGGGATATGATCACAAGGTCCTGACTATTTGTCAGAGACCTTGTGTCGAGTTTCGTGCGTGGAGGCGTACGAAGCTCGACACCGCACGACAACGAGCCCGGGAGGAGGAAATTGCAAGACAGGAAGCAGAGTTCGCTGCCGAGATGGAGAGGATCGAGGCAGAGGAAAAAGCCGCGAAAGAGGCGGAGGAGAAACGAAAGGCGGAAGAGCAACGGATTGAGGAAGAGAAAAGACAGGAAGAGGAGAGGAAGGTAGCAGAGGAGAAAAGAGTAGCAGAAGAAAGGAAGAATCAGGATAAGGTTCGGCTCGCGGAGGCGCAACGAAAGGAGAAGGAACGGGCAGCAGAAGAGGCCGCGGCGGAGGCAGAGGACGAGGAGGAGCGAAGCGTCGCATTTGCCAGGCTGGTAGAAGAGAATAAGAAGGAGAAAGAGAAAGCCGCGAAGGAGTTAGAGAAACGGCGAAACCCAATGTCTAAGTCGCATCGTGTCGATGTAGAAATTCCTTTAACGACATCCAGCCCGCGGCGGAGGATTTTTAAGTCAAAAGCCATAATTTCCGAGGAATCGGGTGATGAAGTGGTAGAGCAGCCGCGGGAGATGATTCCAAGGGGCACCAAGCGGAAGAGGACGATCAAGATGATCGCAAAGGTGAGTAGTACGCTCTTCCTTGTTCTGCTGTGTGAATTTTCTTTTATTTGTTTAGGGTGGTCCGGCCGAGGCAACAATCGACAACGACACTCCCCTTCCCCCTGACAATTCCCAACCTCGTCCCGCCTGCTCTCGTTGTGTGATGATCGGTCGACCCTCTGACTGTCGTCCACAATCGACGACCAGGCCAACACAGGCATGCAAGGTCTGTCACCAGCAAAGACAACGATGTAGCTGGTCCGGTGACAACGCCGCCCGTCGATCGCAAAGTAAACGGGTCAAACTGGATGATGAGGATGTTTATGAGGGACCCGCCGCGAGGATAGGCGAACGGAGGAGGGCTGAAGGGAACGAAGCAGCGGAGCAGTTGGCAAGGATCGCGGAGCAGAACCAGGACATAATCGGTTTGCTCCGAAAATCGATTGTCGTGCAAGAACAGATGTTAGGAATTATGGTCAGGGCAGAGAGAAGGGTGATAGAAGCAATGGGAGAAAGTGAGGAAGGTGAAAATGAAGATGGAGATGAAGATGGAGAAGGGGAAGAAGATGAAGAGGAGATTGAAGAAGTAAAAAGAAGAAAAGAGATACGCGAGGGAAAGAAGCGCGCGGAGTAAACTTCGCGAAGGACTATATTAAGTACTCTACTCGATTGCTCTTTATTTTTTCTTTTTTGTAGTTTTGTTTTTTGTTGTTTTTTGGTTATAGTTGTTGAAAATACGATGTGTTGGTTTTTTGATGTTTTGAGAGTTTCATAAGTAAGGGAAATGACGGAATGAGGATCGCGGGGGATTTCGTGAGAAAAGGGAGTTTGGTACATAAGTAATGATGCGTCGCGACGATATTCGCCGCGGGGAAGGATGTTCTTTGTATTCAGTCGTGATTAGTAGGTAAATGGTTTAGGAGTCATGAGTGAAATGATGGGAATGGTTAATACGTAGATGAACATAAGTAAAGATCAGATTGGACCAGGTTTGTGAGGGTAACGGAGGTGGAAAGCCGGGACAAGTTCGTCCGCGTGAATTTCGTTCGCGGCAACCCAGGAGAACTCTTCGTCTGTACCTTCGTATCCTGCCCAGCGAATGTAATATCGTAATGGGCATTTTTTGTATCGTCGATCCAATTTCGAATCCAGTACCTCCGCGATGTTATATTCTTCCTCGCCGTCAACCTCAATGGGAGGCGGCGGAGGTTGAACGCGATCGGGGATTGAGTTAGGTGTGTACGGTTCTAGTTGGGATACGTGGAAAACGGGGTGGATACGATTGAGGTAGGACGGGAGTTGGAGTTTGTAGGATAGAGTACCGACTTGCTCGAGTATGGTGAAAGGTCCGAGGTACTTTTCGGCGAATTTGTCGGTGGGTCGCGTTGTCCGGATGTGCTTTGCCAGCACATAAACCTGTGAATTAATAGGGAATTCGGGGTGAGTAATTCGTTTTCGATCCGCTTGCTCTTTGTATCGAGCTTGCGCGTTAGTAATTTCGTCTCGGAGGAAAGAGTGAAGCTCATCAAGATTAACCGCAAAATCCATTGCTCGGTCGGAGCGAATGTCAATTTCTGGTCTTACCGTGATATTTGGGTGATAGCCTTTGTTCGCGAAGAACAGAGATAAACCGGTGGAGGCATTAGGAGCATTGTTGTACGCGAACTCCGCGATCGGTAGGAGTTTCGCCCAATCGTCCTGTTGGTATGCACAGTAAATCCGGATGTACTGTTCCAGAGTTTGGTTGACTCGTTCCGTTTGTCCATCGGCCTCTGGGTGATATCCTGAGGTGAAATGAAGTTTCATGGAGAGAGCTTCGCCGAGAGCGCGGAAGAAGGCAGACACGAATTCTGAACCGCGATCGGATGTTACGTGGTTCGGAACTCTGTGCTTGGAGAAAACGTGATGGACGAATAACTCCGCTAATCCTTCGGAGGTGATTTTGTCGTTAGTCGGAATAAAGATGCCTTGTTTAGAGGCTCGATCGACAACGACGAGGATTGCTGTATGTCCGTCGGAGGAAGGGAGTTGTTCGATGAAGTCCATCGAGATTGAATCCCATGGTCGGGCGGGAACCGGAAGGGGTTTGAGGAGACCGTAAGGTCGGTGTCGACGGGGTTTGTTTCGTCCGCAAACTGTACATGAGCTGACATAGTCGCGAACGAATTCCCTAATCTTCGGCCAAGTGTAATGGCGTCGGATTGATTCGAGAGTCCGGTTCTGTCCAAAATGACCTGAAAGGGGGTGATCGTGAAAATATTGTAAAATTTTAAGGCGAAGGTTAGAATGGTTAGGAACATAAATGCGATTGTCAAGTTTTAGCAGTCCATCATCACCTACTGTCCAACGAGTGTTTGAATCGTCTTTTGCTAGTTTTAAGCCCGCGATTGCTTCCGGATCCTGTTCAATAGAATCACGGATAGTGGAATGGAGCGATTGCAAGTCCATTACGATCGCAGCGCGAAGCGCGGGGCCTTCTAGAAAAGTTGCTCGAAGTGAGGTAGTTAGCTGTTCATTGGTAAAGATAGGTCTGAAATTCTGCGGGTTAACTTGCGCGTAGCCGGTATCCCCCTCTTTAGGATAGACGTCCCAGCGTCTAGTGAGGGCATCGGGTTTTGCACCCAATTTACCCGGACGGAAGCGGATCACCATATTGAACTGGTGGAGGAATTCTGACCAGCGGACTTGTCGCCGCGTGAGGATTTTAGTGGTCGAGAAGTATTCGAGATTCTTGTGGTCAGTAACCACATCGATCGCGTCGCCCGATCCTTCGAGATAGTGACGCCAAGCTTTGAAAGCCTCGAAAATAGCGAGGAGCTCTTTGTCATGAGTGTCGTAGTTAAGCTCTGCAGCCTGGAAAGTTCGGGATAGGAAAGCGATTGGATGAATCTCTCCGTCCGGTAGGAGGATCGAGAGGATCGCGGCTAGCGCGTAGTCCGACGCGTCGGTTTCGACGATAAGGGGTAGGTTAGGTTGCCAGTGTGCAAGGATGGGAGCATGAACAAAGCTGTCCTTGAGTTTGTCGAAAGCTTCTTGGCACTCCTTGGACCATAACCATGATACGTCCTTTCGCGTGAGCCGCGTCATCGGGAGTACGATTTCGCTATAATTATAAATAAAACGTCTATAGAAATTAGCGAAACCTAAAAAAGATTGAACGTCCTTGACTTTTCGGGGAACCGGCCAGTCAACGATAGCTTGAACTTTGTCTTTCGACATCGTTAAGCCCTCTGGAGAAAGAATGTAACCAAGATACTCGACGGTGTCTACACCCCATTCGCATTTGGCGAGGTTCGCGAACAGACGATGTTTACGGAGTCGACGGAGAACCTCGCGGACATGTTCGCGATGAGATTTCTCGTCGTCCGAGTAAATGAGTATATCGTCGATATAGACGATAACATTAACATCTAAAAGATCAGCGAAAATGTGATTGACGAATCGCTGGAAGGCCGCGGGAGCGTTAGTAAGGCCAAATGGCATAACCTTCCATTCATAGGAACCCCAACGGGTCCTGAACGTGGTTTTCCATTCGTCGCCTTCCGCGATTCGGACTAGATGATATGCGTGAGTGAGATCGAGTTTGGTATAAAACTTAGCTTTCTTAGGAGCGTCCAAGAGATCAGAAATAAGAGGTAAAGGATAGCGGTCTTTTTTGGTGATCTTGTTAAGACCGCGGAAGTCTACACAGAGACGGAGTTTTCCATCCTTTTTCGGCACAAACAGTACCGGAGCCCCGTGAGGAGAGGTGGATGGTTGGATAGCACCTGTTTCCAAGTGCTTGTCAATAAACTCGCGAAGAGCTTCAAGTTCCTTTGAAGAAAGAGGGTAAAGGCGACCGATCGGGGGTTCGGCGCCAGGCTCCAAATCAATCTTGAGGTCGTAAGGGCGGTGCTCTGGCAGCACTTCGGAATCCACTTCGTCGAATATGTCGGCGAATTCCGCATACTCCGGCGGTAAGCTGGAAGTATCGGTTTTCGTCTCCGCGGAGTCGGGTGAGGTTGAAGCAGCTCGCGCTGAAACTTCAGAATGGATCGCTCGTAGTAAAATAGGTTCGCATTTAGCGGCCTTACATGCGCGGTTGAAAAGGACCGCGTTTACTAGAGCGATGTCGACTTCGGGATTTTCGAGCTTGGAAGCGGCCAATTGAGCGACCGAGGGATAGGTGTAGATGGGTTCAAAGAGGAATTTGTCCGTTAAAGGATGAGGTGAAGGGCGAGAGCGCGATCGAGAGGAAGGGCGCGAAGTCTTCTTCGATCGATTGGGGTGAGGCTGATCCGGCGCAGGATCAGTTAACTCCGGGGATATCTCCCGCGGAGTTGAGGACGTCGGGGTGAGGAACTCAACTTGCTTAGTGGAACGGAAAGTGATGTTTCGAGATACCCAGTCAATCAACGGATTGTAGCGGGTTAAGAAACTGTAACCTAATACAGCTTTGCAAGAGGAGTCGAGTGAGGTGACATAGAATGTCAGTAGTAGCAGCTCGCCAGAGGGAAATCGAACGTTGAGAGTAGTAGTCTCGACGATCGGCTTAGGTGACAATGAACCATCGAAAAGTCGGAGATTGATTGGGGAAATGGGTGAAGTTGGTAAACTATTAGCTTTTACAAAAAGCGAGTCAATAAAACAATCAGTAGAACCAGAATCAAGTAAAGAGATAAATGATAGCGTCGCGGCGGAGGAATCGGAATAATCGCCGCGAGCCGGTAAATCTAAAGTTAGCGATAATGTGAAAGATTGTTCGTCATATGAAAGAGTGGATGCGTTGAGTTTTACTTCCCGCGTGGTACGATCTGAATCAACGCAACTCCCGTGTCGTACCGGGGTACAGGAGCTGCTGATCAGTTTTCCGAATCCACGGAAGTCGTCTCTACGCTCTCCTGCGTCTCTCCAGCTCGGCCTCGAGTCTCACGAGCCTTCTTCCGCTCGAAATCTTCAAACCTATGCTTCCCGCCGCAGAAACCACAAAGACCCAACTTCTTCCGGCGCTCTGCCTCGCTAGGGAGGAGTTTACCGTCGGAACCTAGGTTAGCAGCGATCGACGATCGCGTCGATGCTGAACCCGTCGAAGACGAGTGGTTGCCTCCACTAGGCTTACCTTTTTTCCCGATCCTTTAGTCGAGAAGGCCGCGGAGGAGGGTGATGGAGAAGAACTTGGCGAGTTCTTCGAGGATGTAGTTGACGACTTCGAGAATGAAGTCGCAACCGTCGAACGGGCGTTTTCGCGTTTCCGCTCTTCTTCCCGTCTCCAGTACCGGTTGTCCACGCGAAGGACTTCTTTCCGGTAGTCCGCGAGATTAGCGGGCTCTGGAAGACGGGCCATTTCGTCTTTTATACGGCTTGCCAAGCCGCGTTGATATGCCCACTTAAGGGCTTGGGAGTCCCAGTTTGTAGACGCCGCGAGAGTGTTGAAACGGATATTGTAAGTCCGTACGTTGTCGGATTCCTTCATCCTCAACGTCCCGAGTTTATCCTCGGCCTCTCCCTGTGCGTCGTACATACCGAAATTGTCCTGTAGTTCCTTCACCAGCGACGCGAAGGAGGACGTCCAGGCGGGCATCTCCGCGAGATCCGGATCCAGAATGTCTGGTTCGAACCACTCCTTTGCGGCGCCACCTAGATAGGACAACGTATAGTTGATCTTCCTTTGATCAGTAAAATACGTTGGGCGGTCAATAAAGACCAAAGATAATGAAACGAGGAAACCTTTCAGTTTCCGCGGGTTAGAACCGTCGAAAACCTCCGGGTCCTTAACTTTTGACCTTGCGGTCTCTGTCGGTCCACGATTTTGATTCGTGGATAGTTCGGTGATAGCACCTCTGAGATTATCGAGGGTGCCTCTAAAGGTAGTGAACAGCTCGATGATTCGCTGTTCCGCGATGTCGGTGCGATTGCTACCTGGTCCCCCTGGAGGACTCCTAGAACGGCTAGGACCGCGAGAGCTAGGTGGTGATCCTGGTCCACCAGGACCTCCTGGTCCTCCGGGTGGTCCTTCGGGATCAGATCCCTCAGGGTCCGGTTCTTCCGGGTGGTCTGGTAAGTCAGGACTTACCTCCTCAGTTTGCTCCGCGATCTCAGGTTCTTCAGGAACCTCAGCGGGGATGAGGGATGAAGACCGATCCCGCGAGGGACCAGCCTGGGTTGTTAATTGCTGACGCATTCTGTCAGCGAGGGTGAGAGTTGTCGGAGATGGGGGGATGGCCGTCTCCAACGTTGGTATCGCCGTGTGATTGCTACGCGGCGTTCGTACCGTGATTGGTTGCCCATCAGCGGTGTAGAGTACTTGGTACTTGAATTCGGCTTGGTCTGGTGAACCAAGAGCGTGAAGATTGGATACCCGTACCGTCGCGGGTTGGCTCGGGGCTGGACCGAAAACGTTGGTACGCCTACGGGGAAGTCCCGTTCCAGAGATAGACTCGGCAAACGGCGCGAAGGCCGTCGCGTTGGTGGCGAATGGATTTGCCATTACTGGCTCCTCCTGAACATTGTCCGAGTCTGCAGTGTTGGTACGAGCACGTCTGCTCCTGGTATTGACCATTTTGGTTAGAGAGGATTTGAATGGAGGAAAAGGAAGTGAAGAGTGATGGAATACGATGTGCCGGGTTTCAGTTTAAATATACTGTTATGATCATGCACGGGTCGTAGGGATAAGTTGGATCGCGGACTATAAGTCCGCGGGGTAAAAGACCGATCACCAAGATAAATCCCGGTGAGGGTTGGGTGGACCTACGGAGAGGTAGTCGGACGTTGACGCTACTATTAATAGCGTCCCCAACACGCCGCTGTCCGAAAGCGAGGTTGAGGGTAATTCCGATCGCGGGAGGAACTCACGCGATCGTACTTAGGATGAGGTTGAGATTTAACTCTATTTGAAATACACTGTATGAGTGCGCTATCAAAGTCGATATTTAAACTAAGGACCAACTATTCTACTCTCGTAGCTTTATACTGTAATCGCTACCTAAGGGTCGCTAAGCGATAGTATCCTAGAATAGCATGGTCGTAACAGATTATCTTTGTGATCCCTCTTTTCTTATTTTTGGAGTAGTTGTGAGATCATTGATTAGTAGTGCTATGCATTGAGTCCCCAGCTTGATAACCAAAATGAGTCTTGTCTTAAATTCCTCTTGCTTGAACTCATCCACTCTTCAACTTTGCTCTCATTTCAGAAAAATGCAGTCCACTGGGGGTGCTGCCAATTAGCTTTGCCTATATCTCATTTGTTAGCTCAGTACTTCACTGTAGCTGTGCACTGTTTCTCTTTCATGCATAACTTCAAGATTTCAAAATTTCACCATCATTGCACATACATTTGAAAGCTTTGCTACACTCATGGAACATATGTGCTAGTTTGCGCATTCATCTGGCTTGAGTTGCATAGACCTGATTTTTCCTCTCCTGAGCTGCAAAATGGATACTATTTTCATTATCCTGCTTCTTTTTTTTCTTTTGTTTCCAAATTAATCACTTGGACACTTGGAGTAACAATATGAGCATCTGTGGTGAATCAATTCATTGAATCCTTTCTCTCTGCTTCCCTGTTATGTCTGCACTTCCATACTGCTGCCTCCTGGCCAGGAATAATTGCATGGACCATCGCAGCATTTCGTTCTGCTTTAGTTATTGCAAGGCAGGATGATCAAAGAGGGGTGGGGTGGGATTGTTACATCTATGCCAAAACCAACCTTGCAATGGTCCGATCAAATCGATGATTGAACCACACTGCTTTCACTTTATTGTTGGCTATGTATCTCTGGTTAGAGGATCCGATGGATCCGACGGATCCGTGCGCTTCCAGACGTGTTACTGTTATATTATGCAAGGGAGTTCACTGTCACAAAGAGGTGACAATGGCGGCAAGACTGAGCGGAAGCTTAGGCGGAAGCGGACAGATACTGATCCCAACGACAAAGTTATATTCATAAATAAGTACAGAGAAGTAAGTAAGGACATACCTGATCCCAACAACAAAGAGGTCAAGATAAGGGATCAGGTTGTGGGGACTGGCTTATATATACAAAGGCAAGGTACGGGAACAATGATGTCATACTGTATAGTTCAGGAACGAAGAATGAAGCGGAATGGAGCGGAATGGACTGGAAGGTTCCGGATCGGATATGATAGGTAAAAGTGATGGAATGATGTATTGTAAAGAAAAGGAAAATAATAGGGGCGGTTCACTTCATGACATTCACTATCATTCACACTCTACTTTGTTTTTGTTAACTAAACGCACGATCGGATCGGACCGTCCGATCCAGAGCGGATGCGGTTGGTCCTTCACTTGTAGTTAACATCTATACATTCCTTCAACTGACACTTTTACATGTGTTATTTTTATTACTCTGGTTAGCTACAAGAATTAGTACCTAAGTAGACTTGTTTCGAATTGTTCCCCAGCTTGAAATAAAAGTTACTACACCCCTTTTAACCATTACTCCTTCTTGATTACGCATAAATCTCAGATCCACTGGACGCGCGGATAGTGCAATCCTCCGGAACCATCTTAATTATTGAACTTCACTGGGACACCCAGATAGCGTATAGGGAGCGTTGCTAATAGCTTCGCTGAAGTCCCATCACACTTCCGAAGGACCGTGCAGCCAACCACAGTTCCCGCGCCTCGGATCCTCCCACGGAGCCTCGGAGCCTTGCACCCATCCTCTCCGGTTGCACGACTATAACAGGGATTAAAAAGGGACTACACAAAATTCTATCCTAGCATGGATTCAAGCAAAGAATACCACACAATATTGAGTGTATGAGATCTAAGAGTTATTCCTTGCTAACACCAGCAAAATCTAGAAAAAAAATACATCAGAATGTATAGTACTTATTCTTCAAAAGACTAAAATGTCAAACATACTTCTCATTGAACACCCACTCAACCTCATCCTCTTCAGGAACCAGACCAGAATCTGTACTGCTGATTGTAGTCAGTCCATATTCATGTCCATACCATTTAAATGCTGGAAGGTGCTCCGTTCTCTCAAACTCCTCTCCCTCAGGATCAGATCCCACAAACCAGTGCCTGGCACATCGATACCCTACTTCCCTCAACTCTAACGGAAAATTCCAAATCTCCACAACTTGAATGTCATGCTCGCTACAATATTCCCAGACCTTTTGTAAAAGCTCGCACAAAATCTGAACTTGGGTTCCATGACCATTTTCGGAACGTTCAGACTCTTCTGAGAAAGATCCACAGCGGAAACGAGTGATGACAAGAGTCCGAGGAGCAGGTGGACGGAGGTCAAGTGTCCATGTAGCGAATGCTCGAACTGTACTCAGGTCACCTAAGGGATCAGATAAAGCCACACCCCAATGAACAATTTTCTCCTTTTCCCAGAAACGCCGGAGTCGTTCGCGTTGGAAAGCCTCTACGCCACCAGATGGGAGGAACGTGAATAGAGCTTTCGTTTTTGAGGATGAGGTAGAGTTAGACGAGATGATCTCGAACCACCGGGCGCGAAGATCCTTTCTCATGTGCTCAGCATCATGCATGAGGAGCCGGTTCACTTCTTCCTGCGTTAGCCATTGCCACTCTCCTGAATGACTGTGTAGGTCAGAGCCAGTATCCGCATGCATCAAGGCGGTACTAGCGTCCGGTCTCGGACACCACCTCGTCATCCTCGTCCCTCTGATAACCCAGCCACCCGACTTTCTCAAGCGGTTCGAGTCATCGTCTGCACCGTCAGGACTACATTTGCCATAAAAATCTCCCACATCACTCCACAACGCCGAGAACGTGGCGTCGCCCATTCCCAACTCTTTCGGAGGAGCTGGGGGCGAACCCCAGATATCAGATGGGAACTTGATATTACCAGTCGAAGTGAGTTTATTTCCTGCTAGAGCCCAGTGTAATAAGCTCATCATAAGGCGAGCGTAACCTTTTCCGCGATATTGAGGAGGTGTGAATACGGAGGCGATTCCATAACATTCGACTTGCTCAATGAGAGGCTCCGAGTCCGGCTTGGAAGAAGTGTGATTCCTTCTTGCAGTCAATCCAGCTCGACGAAACCTACCAAGAAATCACGGTATCCTCGTTAGATTCATAGACTGAGTAGAACCTGAGAAGGTGCGTACGGACGTTTCACAGGAACATAGGAAATCTAATGTATGAGAATCATTTCGAGGCGCAAGGACCCTATGAGCAAATTATACCACACCACGTATGAAGGCGCTCACTAGTGATACTCACCAAGTCAAATACCTCCCCTCTCTCCCGCACTCGGAATCCTGCAAATCAATATCGCGCTGGACGTATTCATCCAAAGTCATTCCATTACCCCATGCTGAAGCGCCCGTCCTTCTTCTGGACACTTCAATTTGCTGAGGAGTCGCTGCGAATAGGGAAAGCGCAGCGGCCATTTGCGAAGGATGGTGGATGGTATAATGATAATCGATCGAATCAAATAGACGCCTTTGGCGCTTATTAACCCATTTTGTCTGATGCGAGGGATGTTTGAAATAACTACTGTAACTCAACTCAGCCATTAGCTGTCTACTAAGTATTTCCAATGAAAAACATTATTCAGAAGAAAATTCCTGGTCTGTATGGTTTTTAGTTTGCATTTTTGCAAAACTGTGGTTGCGGACTGAATTTCAGTCACTGTCCGTAATCAAAATTTGATGAATTCAAAAGTTGCAATATGCGCTTGACTCAAAAACTGTCAGTGCCCTTGGCTCCATCCTCAACCAGCCAGTTACCCCTACATACACAATTTTTCTGTGTAACTCCTTCATCCTCTCACACGGACCATCCCATGAAGGAAACGGTAGAACGGTTTTTATTTTCTGCATCTGTCAACCGAGTGTATATCGTCCGCGGCCGCGGCCGAGGCCACGTCCGAAAGCACAGAACTAAAAAAGCTATCCAGTTATTCCCTAAAAAAGGTAGATTGTACAGATACAAGAGCACAAATGTCTAGTTTTCTCCAGTCGTTCGACGATTTAGTGTCATTGAAGAAAGGAAGCCGAACGATTCCAAGCATCAAACAATCAGTGATCCCCGATGTATGCAGCAGCTTCAATCAACCTGCCGGTCCCCTCACGGGTTGTTAATATATGATTCTGCCTCGATAGTCGCGCATTTTCCTCCGCTAGCACATCAACTTGGTAACGAAGATTTCTGATCGTAAGCTCTGATTCATTGCTACTGGTCGGACTTTCCGCCTGTCCATTTGACTCTGCTTCTTGGGGGTGACCTGCAGGATTATCTGCGAGGATCGCGAGATGAGAGGTGGTGGTTGGAGTGAGAACCGAGCGGGAGTGAAAATCGTGAGAAGTATATGAGTTGAGCTCTGTCTGAGACAGAGAAACGAGTGATAATGGAGATAATGGAGACTCGGATGTTGGTTCCGTTGAGAAGGGAAGGTTTGGCAAAGATTCAGGAAGAGCAGGACTAGAATCAAAGACATGTCCATGATCTGCATTGTTCGAAGCAGGCGCTGGAGTAGCCATTGAGCCAATCAGCTTGTGAGAGGATAAGTCTCGATGAAGTGATGCAGCGGACGAAGAGTTGTGTATTTGCCAGTATCGCGGTGGAAGGGTCGGAGTTTCACCACCATCACTGAAAGGACCTTCGACAGGGACTGAATAGTTGGGTAGGGGAGTGGGCACATTAACTGGAAAATAAACATCGGGAGGTAGAAGTGGGAGAGCAAGAGAAAGATGCGTTGCGGGAGTTGGTAAAGCTACCATTCAGAGGAGAGGTAAATTAAAACACGCAGCAGGTGAAATAAGCCTCACTTCGTAGAATCTGTGAGGAATCAGAATATCCATCATCTGCGTCGATCGGAGGTCTTTCCTTCAAATCCTGCGCATATACTGTATATTCAACATGGTGTCCTTTCTGTAGCCGTCTTACCCATCCTCTCAATCTCTGACTTGGAATGCGTCGAGCGTTTGGATTCTTCCTCGTCTTCCAAAGCCACAAAAGCCCCAACATGAGAGCAATGCCGATTACACCTCCGGCTATGCTTCCGCCTATCGTTGCCTTGCTGGTTCCAACCGTATCATCTACACGATTGCTAGCAGAACTGTCATGGTTGGGGGAAGTTCCGTTAGACTGGGGAGGAGAATGAGAGCCAGAGTGCGTGCCGTTGCTGGTATTACCATTGGGAGGATTTGAGTTGGCCTCTCGGACATTGGGTCGTACGATTTTAGTATCCATGCAGGGAGGGTTTCAAAGTGGATCGCAAGCAATTTTCAAGCTCAAAGACGACTGAGAAAGCCTTCAACAGTCGGATCGAGGAGATGGAATGCTTGACTCAGTATGTCGTGGGGGAGGTACGGACGAGAGGATTCGGACGGGCGAGAAAGAAGGCGAATCGGAGGCCCTAGCATTGAACGTAGTAAGCACTTTTCTTAACTTATACGAAGCTATAGAAAGTAGCCAAAGGGACGCCACGATGAGGCAATGATATTTGGTTATTTAAGTATTTGTCTCTCACCTGAATGGGAAATCCTGGTGATATAGAGGAGATGGTGGGTTTTCTACAGCTCCGGCTTACCACACTTGGCATCAGAGCGTGGAGGCCGGACTATTAGGAAGTCCGTTATTGCTGCGAGGGATTGTGGGTATTCCCGGACGCCAATGTTGTCATTGAGACGGAAGTGCTTGGCTTCTCGATAAGTCCAGGGTACATAAGCGAATTACTCTGTAATTGTATGGACTGTGCAATCCTTTGAAATCGAAATCATTGAACGTCATGAGTATTGAGTGAGAGCTGCGGAGAGACTTACGATTGGAGTTTTGTGGTTACACGATGATACTAGAGCGGGAAGAGGCGGAAAGAGGGTATTCTTCAGGCTGTCTTGAGAAGCTGGAATCAGAATTGAAGACATATAATCTCAGTCTAATTCGTGCGTGCAAGGCGAAGGTGAAATAATTAGCTTTGGACCCTACCTTTGCGAGAGAGTTGAAATCTGTAGACAGCTCATTGAGTCTGGCCTGATCATCCTCAAATGAAGTCGGGGTACTGAGCCTGCTTCAGTAGCTCTACTTTTGCCATTCGAGAAAGCTTGATAAGAAAAATCATGAACTGTACTTGGACGTTTCGATGTACTCCGAAGGATACCACGTGCCACTTGCGCTCATGTCTTCCTCCCGACGATCAGTGTACAAACTTCCTCCATCTTTCTCCACGCTCACCTCCG
Source organism: Lentinula guzmanii (assembly GCA_027919855.1). Lineage (NCBI taxonomy): Eukaryota > Fungi > Basidiomycota > Agaricomycetes > Agaricales > Omphalotaceae > Lentinula > Lentinula guzmanii. The sequence continues at coordinate 144,490 of JANVFO010000028.1, forward strand.
TTCAACAATCTCAAGCAGCGCGGCGGGAAAAGGTGAAGCCTGCGATGCCATCTCTACTACCTGTAACCATTTATTCATAGGCGCTCGAAGAGCAAAAACGCGTGCGTACGGATGTAAGAATACATAAAGCCTTGGCTTATTCCGACTACTCTTCCTGCTCAGAAACGGGCTCTCAAATTTGACATATCTCGTTTTGCTTCACTGAAGCTAGGAGATGATGAAGACGAAGATGAAGGTGAGGAAGGAGACGGAGATGAGGAAATTGATCAAGATGGATTCAAAGTCGTGCATAGCGCGATCGCCTCGTTTGCGTCGGAGATGGCCAATACATCACCAGCGATTACTGCAAACATAACGGAATCTTCGCCTGCTCAGAACACGAAGCCCAAATCTAGACCCAAGTCCAAGAAGAAAAAGGGTAGAAAACGTGCCTCCTCGAACGCACAATGGGCAGACAAGATTATGTATGCCGAGTTACTCGAGATGCCGGATAGTGATATCGTTGCAAGCACTATGGAATTGGACAATGACTCTGACGGCCTTCCACCAGATTTACATACATCTTGGGTCGCTCTCTCGCCTGTCCCAGTCGGTAAACGGTGTCTTGCTATCACTCGGGATGGGCCCGGCCGCAATCCCGTTCCAAGGAGTAAAAAGCCTCGGAGTCCTCGGGACCACGAGTTAAATACTTCCCTTCGTTCTCGTTTGCACGGAAAACATATCTCTCTCTTCTCGGGATCGTCGTCAACGACGAATCCTGGCTCTGATAAATCCGACTCATGGTTTTTTCCTTCTCCGTTACCTCCTTCTACGATACTCGATTGCATTCTTGATGAGAATTGGACGCAAAATGGTATTTTGCATGTCCTGGATGTTTTAAGATGGAAGGGTCAGGAAGTCGGCGAGTGTGAGGCTGGTATGAGGTGAGGTCAATGACTCGACTATGTTTTCATGGCTGAAGATTATATCTACCTAGATTCTGGTGGCGCGACACCCGCTTGAATGAACTTTCTACTCTTCCACTACCTTCTCAACGCTATCCCTCACCGAATGCCACTTCTCCGCAATCGACGTCTCTGTCCATATCGTCAGTCTTATCTGACTCGACTTCACATTACACATTTCCTTATCCAACAACACTCCTCCCCGTGCCGTACCATGCTGCTCCGCTTTCTCTCTCGACTTTTATAAATGTCGTAGTCCCTGCTTCTCGTAATACTCGGAGCGTCAGTGTGAATTTGCCAATACCCTCATCATCCCTCAATGGAGATACTGAAGGTGGCGACATGGATGTCGATGTCCCTACGATACCATTAGGATCTCCGACGCAGGAACATTCAATATCTCCCGATGGTCTCCTTCTTTACCTTGCAGAAGCGTCGTATGAGAGCGGGTCGAGTCCGTTGAGTAATTGGATTCCTTTGAGGCATCTATCTTCGATATCGACATTGGATAACGAGAATATGGATGAGGATATCGCGATTCACTCCAGTCACACTGGTGATACTATAAATTCGGAGGGTCCGCTAGATCAATTCGAGCGGTAAGTGTATGGTTTGTATGTTTTTTTCTTCTTATGATTCAATCGATTGATCTTCAGACTGCTCCGTATTCGTGCTCAACGACAAGGACTTCGATAGAAGGTCGCAGAATTGACCACGGAATACAAACATCTGACCAATGATAGCTAGATGCTCAATAATTTTTTTTGAAGGAACAGCATGACCAAACCTTGCGTACGAAGAGGCTCGCATCCTTGTACAAATGGGACTGGCGCGCGCGCTAAATTACGATTATAGCATTGTACATCTGAATACATTGTCACGGAGGCTTCAACAGCGTCGCCAGCTGGGCTTACAATTAGCAAACGAGTCGCTAGTGCACTAGCTACTGAGCGTTCTCTTCCGCTACATATCTGTCTTGGTGACGATTCTGACGAAAGGGTTCTCCTTTTTTTCTTTCTGATTATTGACTAAGTATACGCTTAAGGTGTCTGTTCAGTAGCGAACCTTCGGGATCCAAGAATTCTCTCGTATCAACTACACATAAGCATTTTTGCACTTGATCACGAGAATGATTTCTCTGCGCAAAAGCGGTATCTGTATAGAGAAAATAGTACAACTTCGAGGGATGAGAGGTGGGCGAGAATGCCTTCAGGGACTGCAACCTTAACGTGGGCAGTTCGTGAATTATGATAGAGTCAGATCTATTCAGGAAATAGCCTCAAGACTTAGTATGAAGTAAGTTAGAGTAGGTTAATGTGTCGTCGATGGAACTGGACATTTCCACTGACACTCTCACTTACTGATCGGTTCAACAAAAACTCGTAATCCAATCGCTCGTAGTCTTTCATCCCAGCACACACCCCTTTCAGGCCTAACAATCTCCCATCCTTCCTCATCTCTCATCCATCTTTTCTCTTTTTCGAATCTCTCCAAGCGAAGTTGAACTTCCGAAGGAGGGAATTGGGAGGGGTCCTGCATGATCGCAAAATAATTAACATTCTCATTCATGTATGAGAATCACACTGAAACCCACCGAGTCATAAGCCTCCTTAGCTTTCTTCCACTCTTTGATGAAATCTTCTGGAATCTTACTCTCTTTCTCGCTTGCATCCGCACCAGTGTTCGGTCTCTCAATCTCATCAAACCCACCTCTCCTAGCAAACTCTCTCGCGACCCACAACCTTCTGGGCAGCTCGTTATAATACTTCTTCCGTGCCTTCTGTATTGAACCCAGCGGAGATTTAGGATTGAGGGCATCTGATTCATCTTGCGCAGCGGGAGGAGTTGCTGGCGGCAATCCGGAGGGAGCGATAGGCGAAGGAAATTCAGAGAGGGGTGACCGCAGTGAGGACTTATAGAATGATTCAGTATGTAGCGCGAAATCAAGGTCGCCTCCTTGGGGTGGGGGTGGAGCATTGAATGTCGGATTGTTCGAATTCGAACTTGGTCCGTGCCACTCCCTTGTGGCTCCGCAGACGGCTCTCCACGCGGCCTCACCTCCATCCTTGACATGCTTGCGTCGGTAGAAAAAGTCTATGAGCATGTAGGGTATTTGTGTGAATCCAAGATGATTCACAAAGGGGACGAGTAGTATGGGAGGGACTGGGAGAATGGCAGGTAGTGGGGAGCTCGACGACGACGGTGACGACGAGGCAGAAGAGAATGAGGATGAGGGCATTGTTTGATACGGTTCGTGCTCATCGAAAATACTATCATCCAGCATACTCCGTACCTTCTCCTCCCTTGAGTCTTCACCCCAGTTTGGCCTCCCATCAATGGTCGGAGGTTCTGTCCATCCTCGGACAAGCCCGGAGAAGTATTCTTTGAGAGTTGCTGCATAAAAGGAGAATTCAACCATCAGGTGTAAATCGAGCACACGATTCCAAACTGACCTCTTCCAACGATGACCGTACCGCCAGCCAGTTCTAATGCGTCCCGTTCAGCGGTCGTTGGAGCATGGTATTGCGGAGGCATAGCCATTCCTGTACTCATATTAAAGTCATGAACAAATACCCATCAGTACTACATACCTGGCTGGAACGATTCAGAGCTTGCAGACGGAGAATCCCGCTCCGCCCGTTTTCTTTTGATCTCATCAGCAATTCTCAGTGCAATATCACCGTGACGCTTGCCCGGAACCATATCATAGTCAATGGCTGCTGCGACGAATATTGGCTACAAGAAGATAATGGGTGCAATGTACATTCGGCTTGAATTATATCCAGAGACTGACCTTGATATACCTTCTGAAGTATTTCATTGCTATATCATAGTCCTCATCCCCGGGCCATTTGGTTGCATAAACGGTCAATTTACGAGGCCAAGCCAGGTGATCATCTTTCCCAAGCGCTTCAGGTCCAGCACCATCGCGCCAGCTATACTCCTCTGCTAAGCTCTTCACTCTTCCGATGTAATCCTCCCTGAGCACCCGGCATTGTCTTCTGTCATAGACATACGCTCCAATTAACGACCCGGTGACTCCAAAAAATATAAGCCAATTTCTTCCAGGAAGCTTGGGTCGCTTGAGCAGGGAAGGAGGGATGCCAGTGTATTCAAGTGCAGCGACAAGACCTGACTTTGGCTTTTGTGTAGAAGAGGGGCTCATGCGTACCAAGAGCTGAAAAATATTTGCCCAAATTGGTCGCGTCGACAGCGCGTCAAAAAATGCCGGCAAATATATGCCTGCCGACTATCACGGGCCGAGCTGGGATCATCTGGAGCACGTGAGCGCTCCTCAACCTCTTTCTCGCACCAAGATCTCAAAGTTCGACCTCATCATGCTCTGTGGTTCCTCAAAGCATACATCTTTCGGTCGGAGGGCGGTACGTGTCAATGCTAGGGCCAGAACCCCTGCTTCTAATCTTGTATACAGCTCCAACGCAAAGTCGTGGGTGAGAATTACCAGTGGTCGGCCGTGTTGTTAATTCAACTCTCATTGGATGTTGTTCATTTGTCCGTTTATCGTTTAGTCTGTGGGGATGGCGCTTGTGGTATGTGCACGCATCTTAATCTCATGCCTACATTAACCTCACACAAGCTTTTAAATCTAGGGAAAACCTCTTTATTGAATGTCTTTACCAGAGGATTCTTCACTCAAGTCTAGTTCGTGTTCCACAATTCTGCACTGGCAGTAATACTCGTGTCCTCAAACTCCGCAGCGAACCTACAGTCTTTGAAAACTATGTTCATGACATATATGTCGATGATCAACTAGTAGAACTAAGCTTATGGGATACGGCCGGTAAGCCCTTAGAATTATATACCTCGTCTCTTATTCATGCTGCTTGTTTAACGATCTTTATCTACGTCCTGTCTACTCATGCTCAACAACATCGAAACGGATATGAATTCAGGACAGGAGGAATTTGACCGTTTACGATCGTTATCCTATGCGGAAACACACGTTGTCATGATATGTTTTTCGGTGCGTAATCTTTACCGCGTTTGAGTTGTCTATTGATTGTGTCATACAAATGCAGGTTGATAATCCAATATCGTTGGAAAATGTTGAAACAAAGGTAGCGTCAGTAGTCTGGTCCGTCGACACTCTGTACTTAATTCTGCATTCCGTAGTGGCTAGACGAAATTCTAGAATTTTGTCCAGGCGTCAAGGTATGCGAGTCCCGGTTGGACCTTCATCGTCACGATCTCATTTGTTGATATTTGCAGCTAGTCCTGGTTGGTACGTTCGTCACCTCTCGTTCGCCCGAGGTTCGATTGATCTTCGTGGTTTAGCTCTAAAATGTGATCTTCGGGACGACTATTCAATCAAAGAACGACTACAGCGATTTGGATCGCATCCCGTACAATACGAGGAAGGGTTGGCAGTGGCAAGACGAATACGAGCTTCGCGGTATCTTGGTGAGGAGTTGCCGACATGGACTTGCGCTCGAAAAAACTCTAATTATCTTTATTTGCAGAGTGCAGCTCAAAGCACAATCGGGGAGTGTCTGAAGTTTTCTACGAAGCTGCTCGTGTTTCATTGAGCTCTAGAAATAGAGGCTCATCTGGCTGTGTAATTATGTGATCTCATTGCTTGATTCCATCTGTATTCGGATTCCTACTATGCACGGCCTTGCTGGTTTTCTTCCTTGCTGGTTTTCTTCCTCCTGGACCTTCATGCTGTTTCAGGCACCATTATACCATTCACAATTGTACGCGTACGCCGCTCTTAACCATATCTACTAGTACCTGTATGAATAGTCTCCTGTTTCTTTGCTCCTCTTCGGTACTCCGCGTTTGTTTCGGGTTACACGCATTACTAAACAGATACTCTATACACCTACATATTGCTTTCACAAATTATTTAACGTGTAAAGACCATTAGTACGTGCAGTGATATAAGAACTGGCAGATTAGCACGTCGGTTTCAAGTGCGCGGATGAGTTGTTTACTCGCCCAGACCATTTCTGGGTTCTTGCTGGCTCCTAATCAAGGTAACAGCACCTAAATAATAAAGCAGCCAAAGAAAGCGGAAACCCCCGGAAAAAAGAAGGGTCAGAAAAAGGGTGCAGCGGCGTGCGCCTTGTTCTCGCTACTAATCGAGACAGAGACAGTCAGCACTTGAATATCTTTGTTCTTTCTTATTCATACATCCCACTGGACAAGAACTAGTTCCTCCCGCCATACATCCTTAACTTCTTTACCGTCTAGATCAATCCGACAATCGTTCTCGCACGAAAAAATCATACACGTCCCCCATTCCATTCCCTTTTCAAATCCGCCTTTCAAATTTTTTTGAACAGCCGCGCGCCTCTCTTCATCCGTAAGTTTCTTGGTTGTTTTCCCTTCGACGTCGCGAAGGATGTTGATCAGATTCGGCATCAGTTGGCATTCGAAAATTCGTTTTCCTCTACAGGATGGACACGGTAAGAGCATTCCGGAAGTAGGAGAGTAAGTCCTTTTTTGCGGTAAGATAACTTTGAAGTCCGGTTTAGTAACCGGTAGTGGATCGGAACTAGGAATTGGGAATAACGATTCAAAGATCTTGTCAGATGAGAAGGGGAGCGGAGTCCCATGTAATTCGTAACTGTAGAAAGGTAATGCAGATATCAGAGACTCCGCGACTATTGAAAGAGAAAGCATACCGAATACATTGTTCCCCTTCGTAGCCGACACGTTTAGTAAACCGTTCAAACACTTGATCTACTTCTAAGGAATTTTCGTAAGGTTCGAAAGCCCATGATATATCCTTTCCTCCTTCTGCGGCAGGTTCCGAGACAGCAGCACTAGAGGGTATTTTGGGTTTCGGTTGTGGGGGAAGGTATTCTGATGTAGTGGAGAGATAGAGTGGGGGTGAGTATGCGGGTGCGGCTGTCCAGGCAGATTCCGACAAAGTTGTATTGGTCATTGCTGTGAGGAGTGATTGTTCCGAGTTCGTTGATTCAGTCTCTGATTCTTCGTCTTCTGATGAATAATCTTTCTCCATATCGTTGATTGAGCTATTAGCGCCAGATACTGGAGAAGGTGAATTTCCGAAAATCTGAGTGCCCAGACCAAATGGATTATTTGGGTTCGACGACATCTGAAGCTGTTGTAGAAAGTCAGTAAAACGCCTTGAAAAGATGGTTGACATGAGATTTACAGAGAATGGATTCGTTTTGGAAGCTTGCTTAGCCTGTTCTGCTTGACGTTTGGTCTCCTCTTGTGCGCGTTTACGAGCAGTTTTTGCTTCCAGTTCAGCAGCATACTTTTCGTTGAACCGTAGCCCTCGCCAGGCACGAACACTGCAAAACATATTGTCATCAACAGCTTACAACCAGGTTCATTTTCCTACTTTCTACATACCTGCCATTTTTACGCTGACAACCGGGATTCGCGCAGCCCCAGACGTAAAGAGCTCGATCCATGGGACTATTCTCAAATGGACACCACATCTGGACTAGAAGCTCCATGGGGAACGAACAAATTTTGCATTGGGATGAAGATATGGGAGGCTCGTTGGCAGGGAGAAAAGCCTTCGGCAATACACAGAATGATAGTCAAAAATCTGATTACGATGATACGTGGGTAAGACAACTCGTACAGAATGTCCACCTATTCGAGATACAGCTGCATCAGCCAGTTCATTGACTGATGTGATGGGTCCATCCGGAATGCCCAACAGCACGGACGTTTCTACCTCCGAACCAAGCTCTTCATCTGAGTCCGACCAATCCTCCTCGACCGAAGGCGCCATTTCAGTGGAAATGTATAGCTATATAACAAAGATATCAGATTCATGAACTGTGAACGATATGGGGCAAAGAAGGAGAAGAATCAGATATGCATGAATGGTATAATTTGAAAAGTCTCGTCTTGTTCTTCGGAAGACATATAACATGCCTTCGTCCGGTTCAGACTCGTCATCTAAGAAAATCATCATGTATAATGAGAGAAAACGTAAACTCACGCTATGCAATCTTGGTTGAGGAGAAAAATTGTAACGAAAAAAAGTTGAAATTTATGTGGTGATCAGATGATTACCAAGCAAAACTCGTGTCATGGCTGTATCATCTTTAGTGCAGATCAATTCACTCTGTCGTTCTTACTTTCCTCCCTCATCAAGTACATGGCCTCGGCCGATAATAGTCGCTCAGTGTCACCTCTAGTCCAAAGGACGAAGCGCAGGGGAACTGCTTTATCATGCGCCGAATGTAGGAGGTAAACACTTGAAATTCAAATTGACAGGTTGTCCTCTAGTAGCTAATTCGCGTCCCGCGTCTTATCTTTGTAGATTAAAACTGAAGTCCGTATAACTTATCCTTTCCTTGAAGTTCTATGATCCGAACTTTTCTGCTTGCTTCATAGATGTAGCCGCGTGTTTCCCTGCGGGTGGGTGAACAACTTTCTCAAAATGCAATGTAGTCGTACTGATTTTTGCACTACAGGAATTGCGTGAAGAAAGGTGTGTTCCCAGTTCGCTGGGAGAAGTTGCGTCGGATTGAAGCGATATACTTTGCTCAGGCTGCGGTGCAATATGTCCAGATGGCGCGTGATGACATTTTCCTCAGGGATATAAGACTAACATTCAATGCACTTACAGGATCTCTCACTACCGGAAAGGGAAACAGGTGTGTATAGGCTACTATACAAACTTCCCAGACTTCACCTTCTTCAAGATTCGTTCTCGCGAACACCGAAGACCTTCACGATAAAATCAGCCAACTTGCGACTCGTGTTCGCCAACTAGAGGATGCACTCGCTCATTCTCATAGCATAAGCTCCCCTCAACCACATCCATTACTGAGCGATGATCTACTACAGATTAAACGGCCACTCGAAAGAGAACGCACGGATGGTGCGCACCCCAAAGAGAAGAAACCCGACACGAACGATACAATTGATGCAATGGGATCTCTGTCAGTTCCTTTCCGTTTGTTCGTCGCATTTTTCTTATGATCCATCTAAACCAGATCAATATCCGAACGGGGTCGTTCTACTTTCTTTGGTCAAACGGCTAACTCATGGGTAAGTAAGTAAGCTTAGCTGTTTCATTGTGAGCTCATTCTCCTTGATTATCACAGTATCTTTTACGAGTAAGCTTGTCTTGATCAATCATCATCCTTCTAACGTTGACGAATCTATTCAGAACGAACAAGGTTCTGACGAAGAAGAGAAATCTCCAGGCTCCGATCTATCCATCCCTTCCGATGTTCCGTGGCTTTCTTACGCATTTCCGTTCACTCCAGCGTCATTGAACAAAGATGCAGTTCGGAACAATATTATCGCTCTTTTACCTGATCCTTCTTTGGCTCAACATTTATGTGAGCTCTATTACCGACATGCGGCATGGATGTGAGTGCGGTATTGATATATATTTTCGACCGCACTTAACTTTTCACCTAAAGGTATACTCCTGTTTCCAAACATGAATTTTACGAAATGGTCTACCGGCCTATCTATAACACTGAAACCGGTTTCCCGATCATTGGATCACACTATCTGGCCATCATGTTCATGGTCCTTGCAATAGGGACTTTGCTCGATACTGACCGGCCATCTCACTCACAAGAAGCGACACAGTACTACGAGCTTGGTAGAGCGGCATTGGCTGTAGATTCTGTCTTTGAGGAGCAGTCAATACCAGCTATACAGGCCCTGGTGTGTGCCTTCCTGCATATAAAGAAACGACTTGGATTGATTTTGATACAGCTTCTGATGTGCCATTATATGTTTCTGGACGATATCGAGGGACCGAGATGGGCGACAATGGGCATAGTCGTCAAGCTAGCGCAAAGTGTGAGTATCAGTGGATCAAAAAACGCATCAGGTGCTCATGAGGATATCGGGCTGTTTAGGTTGGACTCCGTCAGTCTAACTCCTGATTTCACACAATCCCATCTGATGATTCCGCTTCAGATCGTGATAGTGGCAAATGGAATCTGGACTCGGACGAAACGCTGCGCCGGAGGTGCTTGCTCTGGGAGATATTTACTTATGACTCTTGGCAGGTGCGGTGATTCAGTTGTCTGTTTGGTCTTCTCTGATGATCTTTTTGCAGAGCTTGACGTATGGCCGACCACCGTCCTTCGCTCTAGCTCACATCGACACCGAGAAACCATTTGCAAAAACTAAGAGTGCTCATGGTGAAGTGGAGATGTCCTGTAAGTTTCTATTTGGCACATTAAATTGGTTCAATTGCAATTCTTATTTCCGGGCTGTGTAGTTGCGGCATGGAAGCACTCATTTTGTTCAGAGTGCTTAAGTGTCGTTATGGAGCAAGCTTTTGGAGCGCGCCCTCCTTCGTACAAGGTCATACAGGATATGGACAAGAAAGTTCGCTCATTTTACGTGCCTCCGAGCCTCCAAATTCCTGGTTTTGGCAAAGCCCCTATAGGCCAGGAGCTCGAACAGCAACCGGCAATTCAGCTGATCATGCAACGCTATATTGCTTTCGCCATTCGAGAAATATGTACGTCCTTTCAGATACCCAGTTTATCAATCTTCTAACCATCCTTCTAGCGCTCTTCTATCTTCACCGAGGTTTCTTTGCTCGGGCCCTAGAAGATAGCCCTAACGACCCAATGGGGAGCAAGTATGCGCCTTCCGTGCTAGCAGCTTACACGAGTGCTTGCTCCTTTGTGAGCTTAATCGACAGTATGTTCAGGCAATACCCCGTTTTGACCGAACGCATGTGGTTCTTGTTTACACATGTATTTTCTTGCTCAGTGAGTGTTCGAATCATGATCTTCGTTCGTATCGTGACCTTTGTATCTATGTAGATCGTTTTGGGATCTATCGCGTGCAAGGTGCAGATGGCCATCGCTCCCTCTGCGCTCTCTCACCTGGACACTGCTCACAAACTCTTCCTGTCTACGAACCAGAATTCCCGGAAAGCAAAAGTTCTGGTGAGATGATCTGATACCATTCAGGCTTCCAATTCTCACATGTCCATACAGCCGATTCTTCATCGATTGAAAGAACGAGCTCACGCGGTTTTGGCTGGAATCGTTGCTGCAGGCTCACCACTATCCTCAGGCTCACCCCCCGTCAAATCCGAAGAAGACGAGCTGGCTGCCCTTGGAGGTATGACACGATTGGTCCCGAGGAAACCGTCCTCTGCACCTTCAACTCCGTCGTACTCTGGATCTAGTCCTAAATCGGATCCTGCATCTCCCTCTCCGGTACAAAGTACCATCCCAGAGCAAAGTCCCTACCATTCTCCTGATCAAACGACCACTTGGCAATATCCCATGGGTCAGGAATACGCAGAGCAGTCTCAGTATCCACACTATTCCCCGGAAGGCGACTCTTCTATGCGCTACAGTGACCCCCAGCTGCAGCATGGGATCTCCCCCATGAATGGTATGACAGATCCGTACTTTGGTTACTCCAATACTCAATACTATCGACCCGAGTACGAAAATGCTTTCAATGGCGGTCTTCAGAATGCTGGCGATTTCAATCTTCCTGTCGAGACAGGTGATTCATGGCACAACCTTGTTGCTTCGCAATATAAAACAATGTGATTTTGCTATTATGTATTTATGCTACTTACAACTAAGGCTTCGTTTTGCCTGCTGCTCATTGACTTAACGTATGTATCGTATTGCACATGTACAGTTGTATCATTATCGTACTGGTAAATGTAAATAATCATTCTTGCGCATTTAACACCTGCATGCCCGTTGAGGCTGAGGCGCGCGCCCTTTGACGTTCCGGCAAACAATGCGGCATTTTGCCACGGTTTCTGTCTTCGTTCTTCATCTTCCTCCCTTACCTTCGTCTCTCATTTCGTTTAGCATGTCAGTACCGGATGCAAGAACCCGGAGTAGGATTGGCTTGAATCCATCGAAGGTCCTGTCATCATCGTATGTGTCTACGCCCAAACCAGCAATAGTTCTTAACTAATTCGGGCACAGTATTCCGAGCCGACTTTTACCTAACTTATTGCTTTCAAATACATTATTCGTCGTGTCTTTACTCGCTGGGAAGGAATGGATCTTTGACTATGAGATAAGCGTGTTTTGGGTGACAATGAGAGTACTCGCTTGCGGAGGAGTTGGTGTCGTAGTCTGGGAGGGCTTGACTGGACAATTGTCACATAAGAAGGCAATCGAGGTGCGCCTTATTGGTATTACAGTCAAAGCATGCTAATACGTGTCCAGTGGCCAGTTCTCGGGATTGCTTCGTTACTCCTATTCGTGCAGCAAGGTTGTCTATTCACTGCACTCTTCCGACTTTCTCCTATCCGGTGCGTGCCAATTGAGGCTCAAAATTCAAAACTGCTTAGATTTATGTTTAGAGTCCTTGTTTTTACTCAATTCTCTGCGATCTGGATAGATACAATCATGAACTTCGCTGAGGTGCGCACGTCGAAGGTCCCGTTGTTTCATTCTAATGATACCTGATGTAGACACGAAAATTTAACGCCATCCTTTGCGCTCTTACTTTCGCAGCCGTCTCGGATGCGACTTTTTCTTCGACCGGCATCTGGTCTGTGCTACCAGGATATCTGGCCATCATCGGACACGGTGTGACTTCAAGCGCGTTAGACCACACGTACGGTGTTCTTAGTCCCGGACTAGGGACAACGTTCACCATAGCTGCTACCAACCTTGGCGCGTCGCTCTTTGCTCTACCATTCTACATCTTCCGAACAGTCATCGTGAGTCAACAAGTCAATAGCATCGATCCTTTGTTTACGAATCTGCAGCTTGGATTCCCAACTACACCAGTACTTCCACTCTTTTCTCTAGCGCTCATTCCCTTCATGGCATACTCACTTCTGTTCCTGTCACCAACTAACGCGCGATCGCTGAAGAATGCTTCTCCAAATCCTCGCCATGTTGCTCTCTCTTTCCCATTTTCATTTGGATGTTCTGTCATATTGGGTGCCTTGGCCTTCTCTCAGACACCGTCATGGACAGATGTTGCTACAGGCTTGTTGTTATATGTCGGTATGTGTTGCGCAGTCTTTTTTCAACGGGCGAACTCATCATTTTTAATTAGGTATGTATCCAAAGAACGCTGATAATGCAATTGCCCCACGCACGCCTACCTCGAGGCTGATACGATCCTATATGAAAACCATTCTATCCAATTCGGAGTCCCGGAAGATTTTCTATTTCTTGCTACTCAATCTGTGTTATATGTTGGTGCAGATGCTTTACGGAATTTGGACAAACAGTTTAGGCTTGATCTCTGATGGTACGCGTGTGTCCGTTTGTCACTCCTTGAGTATCACCTTTCTCATTTCTCTAGCTATTCATATGGCGTTTGATTGTATGGCTATCGGTGTAGGGTTGTTTGCCTCAGTGATGGCTACATGGGAGCCCAACGAAACCTTTACATATGGGTGAGCCACCATGTTTCTGTTTCTGTAGCATCTGTCTGACGTGTTCATTCCTTCAAGTTATGGCCGTATTGAAACATTATCAGGCTTTGCAAACGGCATTTTCCTGATTCTTATATCAATATTCATCGTTTTCGAAGCAATACAACGCATGTGAGTACCTCTTGTGCTGTCTACTCAGTTCATCCCTCTGAGTTCCCTCGCAGACTCGACCCTCCTGAGATGGACACTAGTCAGTTGCTGCTAGTCAGCTCTTTGGGTCTAGCAGTAAATCTTTTTGGGATGTTTGCCATGGGTGGCCACCATCATCATGTAAAGCTATCGAGTCGTTGGTTTCTTCATTGCTTTCTCTAATGAACATATAGGGTGGACATTCGCATTCTCATGGACACTCCCATGGTAACGAGGGACATGGACATTCACATATAGCCACCCCTGCACCTGTTTCTGCTGTGCATTCACATACGCATTCACACTCACATTCACCTCCTTCTTCACCTCCAGCTCACCACTCGCATTCTCATTCGCATGATCATCCATCTCCCCCTCATGCATCAGAGCATTCACATGCGGCGGATGATCACTCTCACTGTTCCGATGAACACAGTCACTCGCATGGTGTAGAAAATCACCAACACCATCTATCTCATGCATTTTTAAATGACCACATTGAAGCCGACCACTCTCATTCTCATTCGCAAATTCCAAACTCAAGTGTACCAGAAAAGCAAATCAAACGCAACTTCCTTGGTCCTGCTCTACACCTGAACGATGACCTGATTCCTGATTCTCCGCTTACGCCGAGCTACAGTTTCACACATGATGAGCACTACAAGACTCATCATGCTGCCGCTCATGCCCCGAATCTTCATGATCATTCGCATGCTCCGTCGCATGAAGGGCACAGTCATAACATGCGGGGAGTGTTTTTGCATGTCATGGCGGTGAGTTTATGTTACGGAACCTCCCTTCGTCGTCTAGAGCTCACGGTGCTTTTGAAAGGACACACTAGGTTCTGTAGGAGTGATTATTTCGACACTCCTCATTCAGTTTTACGGCTGGACAGGATTTGATCCTATTGCTTCTCTGTTCATCGCAGTTCTCATCGCGGCGAGTGTGTTTCCACTGGTGCTCGATACTGGAAAAGTACTTGCGTTAGATGTTGATAATCGAGCGACGGATATACAAAAAGCCCTCACGGAGGTTCGTGCTCCAATTGATTTCTGCGATAGGCATTGCTCATTGTTATGGTCAGCTATCATCCATTGAAGGCCTTTCATCATATTCTACACCCCGCTTCTGGCCTAAAGACGCGAATAGCTTGATTGGGTCAATACATATTCAGCTTGCACCGTCTCCAGCGGCGTTTGATCCTCATGGGCCTCATTCGGCAATGAAAATGACGTATGCCAGGCTGGACCGGGTGGTGGAACGAGTGGATAGTATGTTAAGGCAGAGGATTGAAGGATTGGAGGAGCTGACAATACAGGTTGAAGAGGGTCAGGTCTGAAATTGCGGTGAAAACTATGGGATGTATATTATGGTTGTGAGTCGTGACTTCTGCAGCAGCGGCAGAAAGCGCGACGTATCGGGTAACTCAGTGTAGCTGCGCCAGAAATTGGTAACGTGTGTATAGTATACGGATATCTCAGCGCCTACACAAGGATGCTTATTTTCGTTATCTTCCTAGTCCATTCGAAAAGCATCGTACCCGTCGTTGAAGTTCAAAGTGGTTTCTGGGCATACTATTGTTAGAAGATCACTGGATAGGCTAGTCTCGTTCAGAAATTATCTTCGTGAACTACAAGCGGCTAGCCAGGCTAACCCTTTGCATTTTTAACCCAGGGATATGGCGATCGGCTGGTGAGGCATAATCGCTAAATTTGTACACATCACGGTCGCTTCATCGTAAATCTTATCTTGCCAAACTGACTGTACAGTTCACACTTGACACAGTTAGATATAATCATTTTTCTGGTCGAATTTCAAGCTGAGAATATTTAGAATGAGGGAAATAATAGTCGCGACAGGTACACCAGGGTACACTGCATGCAGGCAGCAGTAGCGACAGGTAGCGGACTCACCCTTTCATCAATCGTTGTAAAATTTCACCCGATTTTTAGCCGCCCAAGAATCATACATATAAAATCTTTGCATGCCTGGTTTACTCTGTAGACTTAAAAAAAACTCTCAAAAAAATTGCCTCAGCGCTGGACGTTGAACACTACGCTTTAAGGTAAGCACTTACAATAAATCCTCATTGGAGGAGCTGACTCGCGCGTACTAGACTCGCTCTGCCTAATCGTGGAAACCCCATTCCCCCCAACATCGATAGCTTACTACCCATCGCTCGCCTTTTCCTTTGAAGTATACCATCATGCATCATTGCCCCTCTGCCACAAATTTCGACGTGAGGGTCTGGTTCACCCTGATTCTCAGTCTTGTTTCTCTTGCGTGCGTTGTCGGTATGCCGTCTCCAATAAGCCCAGTGAGTGACATTATCTCATGCACCTGCTGACTGTAAACAGCCATTCCTAGGAGGCAACTTTAACTGAGCAACGTCCCCCGACTGAATGGACAGCTGAAGTGTTCTTCTACCAGTATCAGCAGATTTCCTCCCATGAAGAAGTTGTATTGGAGGAAGTACGTAACATGCACAAGCACATTGAGGACAAGATCAAGGTTTCTTCGTTGCTCAAGGCTGGTGACACCGTAGAGGTCGGTTTCGCTAATGAAGACCCTCCAATGTTTTCTGAGAATCGGGCTGGTTTTCGGATCGAATGGCGCAATAAAGAAGAAGTGAAAAGAAGTGACGGCGTGCTCAAATTTATGGCCCACTTTCAAACGAGTCCTCCCTACGATGTAGAACTGGACTCGGAATACAAACCCATTGAAAGAGATCCCAGAACTGTAAAAAGATCGGTTTTTTAATTCCCTATTATCCTATTGACCGTTTGGTATATTCTAGGGCAAACCCAAACTCCGTGTGATGATACCACCACACAGGAGCTGAACATATTCTCTTCAGTGTTGTATTATGATCGTAGGACTTACCATCCCTGGGCCCGAACGTTCCAAGTCTCGGTTTTAGGGTATCGTCGTTTTGAACTCGGTTGAGATGTTACTCTTCATTGGTGTCACCGTTTTCGTTTTGGATATCAGGCAGAGTCATAGTATGCTTTGGATGTTCGATGTTTGATTCCTTGAAATTCAGGATTGATCATGATGCGCCCTGATGCATCTTACTAGTTAAACGTTTGTGGACGCTATTCGTTTCAAATACTTCTTGATGGTAGCCACGAAGCGCGTCTCGGTCTCGGATAGATACCACCGTATCCGAGTATTACTGAAGTGTCGTGAAAATCATGATGATGACTTGCTTGCAGGAAGTTCTCAGTCCCCTTTTTGAGACGATATACACTTCGTTGGGGTCCAACAAAGGCTTCTGGGCATAGTATCTAATGGGAATTAGCGAAATGTGAATTTGACGACTGTGTAACCCGTTAATCAAAGATTCGTACGGTCTTTGAACTTCAAGCTTCAAATTTTCAAATCCGACCCTGTCTATGGGATAGCTTTATTAGGATAGCTTAGACTTGAGCTGTATGTATCGGTCCCATGTCATCGCTGTGGGTTTCACCATATTTCTCCTTGTAAATCTCTTCTGTAGCTGAGAGCTTTTTTCAGAATATATATCGCTGCCTATAAATCATCGGTAAAGCTCGTCGTGCGCTCACTTCTTGTTCTGCTTTGAACCAAAAACTGTGTTTACGCGACTCTCAGCCCCCGGGCTCTCGAATCTCAGAACTTCAAAGCATCAATTATCGTAAAATATCACACCTTTGCTTGCCTCATTCGCTCTGGAAAATGAAACTCATTGAAATTGCCTCAGCGTTCGACATTGAAGCACAACAGTGTCAAGGTAAGCACCTTTAATCACAATGACTCGCGCGGACTAGACTCGTTCTGCCCAACTGTGGAAATCTCATCCCCCCCAACTGTAGCTTACCACCCGTTTCCTCAGACATTATCTCATGCACCTGCCAATTGGTAGACAGACATACCTACGAGGCAACTTCAACTTGAATTAAGCAACGCCCTGACACTCGTTAGACAGCTCTTCTACTAGCCTCGTACCTCTTATGAGTAGTACAGGCCCATTGACATGAGGGATAACCGCTTCTCCTGCGCAAAATACGGTCCACAAACAAAAGGAATCAACAAGTCCCAATACTTGTGGTAATAGCCGCCGACCTCCTCATTCTGCAGCTGCCTCTGCATCGCAACATACTCAAACCAGGGCGGATAATACCCAGCCCATCCCCAGTCAATCATCCACAATCTTCCATCCTCACCAGCAATGATATTCCGAGGATTTATATCCTGGTGCGTCAAAACTAGTGCCTCAGAATCATCAAATCGCTGCTTTCTCGAGGGGTGGTCTTCCGGAAGCTTATCAGCGTTATACCCCATTATTGCCCGTTCATTGAAGAAGCTTGACAACTCTGCATACGAGGAAAAAGGTCCTCGACGGGATTGAATCTGCCCAAAAATTGGCGATTCGCATTGGCGGGGTCCATCAACCCCAATGGGACCTGGCGGAGTTGTAGGGGACGCCTTCAATTGCCTAAGTTGGCGAACATAGCGGCGCAGCGTGAAAGCAACGCAAACTTTCTTCCATATTGAATACGTGGACCAGACGTCGACGAGCAATGGTCCCTTGATGTAGTCCGAGACGATTAGGTAGTCCCATTCACGTTTTATAACACGGCGAACTCGTGGAACGGGGATATTCGTCTTTGAGAATACCAGGTTCAAAGCATTGGCTTCTGAGGCATCTGACACGTCTTCGTCCATGTCTTGTGAAGCTTTGGCGACTGTGCCAGGTGTGAGCCTCTGGACGCCATATTCCGCACGCACTCTCGGGGCCTTGGGCCGAAGTTCTAGGATTTCCTCGTCTTTCATATTGTCAACGTCAGAGGGCTAACGTACGCTCTCTGTCTATTAGCAAGGAAAAGAGCACATGTAAACGAATTTTACTCACCAGGAAACTGATAGGTGGTTTGCTATCTGGCATGATGGTGGAGAGGACCGTGTCCAAAACGTCAGCTGCAGTACATAAGAGCGTGTACAGCAGCCATTTAGCCCGTCCATTGTGTTGCTTCATAGCTTTCTGCTATAAGTTTTTGTAATTGGAAAAAGAAAACAATGAAAAGGTTCATGTTTATTTTTTGGGAATTTTTGTGGGTCCTCGGAGCTTTAAAATCCAGTCTGCCGCTATCTATTTGCCTGTTCCGTAATTGAACTTGCAGGGGCTGCTACATACTGTGCGACCAAACAAGCAATGAGATAAAATAAACTCCAAAATGAACTTACTTATGGTTCAAGCAAGGGTGGCAAGGTCGGTGACTGGCGACTTTGTGACCTGACCGTGAATTCCTGACCTGACCACAGATTTCTGACTGACCTTCAATGACTGCGGCACATCAGCCGGGTGGTCCACCCGGTCTGTATACACTGCTTCACCATAAGTAATGTATGTATTGTTGCTTATTCTTCTACATACACACATGAAGTACAAAAAAGGGTGAAATCGACAAAACAAAGGCTATGAATTATACATGCACAATCATGGAAATCCCATCCCCCCAACTGGCAACATTGATAACTCGCTACCCAATACCTGCTTCACTTAGTCTTGTATCTTTTGCATGCGTCTACCAGTTTTAAACTGAATAAGTGATACCATCTCATGCACCTGCTGAAACTTCAACTGAGCAACGCTACGTCATTAGACAGCTTTTCTACTAGCCTCATACCTCTTACGAGTAGTACAGGCCCATTGACATGAAGTCTAACCACTTATGCTGCTCAGAATACGGTCCACAAACAAAAGGAATTAACAAGTCCCAATACTTGTGATGTGACCCCATGACCTCCTCATTCTGCAGCTGCCTCTGCATCGCAACATACTCAAACCAAGGCGGATAATACCCAGCCCATCCCCAGTCAATCATCCACAATCTTCCATCCTCACCAGCAATGATATTCCGAGGATTTATATCCTGGTGTGAAAAAACGAGTGCCTCAGAATCATCGAATCGCTGCTTTCTCGAGGGGTGGTCTTCGGGAAGATTATCAGCGTCATATCCCATCTTTGCCCGTTTATTGAAAAAGGTTGTCAACTCTGCATACGAGGAAAAAGGTCCTCGAAAGGGTTGAACCTGCCCAAAAATGGGCGATATGCATTGGCGGGGTCCATCAGCCCCGATGGGTCCTGGCGGAGTTGTAGGGGACGCCTTCAGTTGCCTAAGTTGGCGAACATAGCAGCGCAATGTGAAAGCAACGCAGACTTTCTTCCATATTGAATACGTGCACCAGACGTCGGCGAGCAGTGGTCCCTTGATGTAATCTGAGACGATCAGATAGCCCCATTCACGCTTTATAACACGGCGAACTCGTGGAACGGGGATAGTCGTCTTCGCAAATACCAGGTTCAAGGCATTGGCTTCTGAGGCATCTGACATGTCTTCGTCCATGTCTTGTGAAGCTTTGGCGACTGTGCCAGGTGTGAGCATCCGGACGTTATAGTCCTTATGCAGTTTCGGCGCCTTGGTTCGAAGCTCTAGGATCTCCTCGTCTTTCATATCGTCAACGTCAGAGGGCTAACGTACGCTCTCTGTCTATTAGCAAGAAAAGAGCACATGTAAACGAATCTTACTCACCAGGAAACTGATAGGTGGTTTGCTATCTGGCATAATAGTGGAGAGGACCGTGTCCAAAAGGTCAGCTGTAGTACATAAGAGCGTGTACAGCAGCCATTCAGCCCGTCCATTGTGTGGCTTCATGACTTTCCGCAATAAGTTCTTGGAATTGGAGCAAGAAAACGATGAAAAGGTTCATCTTTTGAGCTTTAAAATCTAGAAAGATGATATTAAATAAATGATGGCCGTACTTCTGAAAACCGCAAATTCCTCTCTAAAGATGCTTCATCCTGGATACTACGAAGGAACTGTAAATGTCAAATGGCGGCGTAAATTTGCGACCAAGTCGAGGCGTAAATTTTACACGTACTCAGACCAGCAAAATGGTGAAAATGGTGTAGCATTTAGTATAACAGGTAAGTAACACAGTACGACAAAGAATGAGCCAACATGGTACTAGATGGTAACACGCAAGGACATATCAGTCCCGTACAGAGGAATACAACGAGGATATTTTTTTGACTTTGTCTGCACTCCAATCATATGTGAGATTACAGACCAGATTGCAGAATGTTTCATGGAAGGATCGGTGGGATGGATCCTCTCCGTTGGCGTTCACACTCCTACCGCAGGAAAGAGCCCTTGCATAACACTTATGAAGAACCTCCATCGCATCTGCCCATCCGGTCATCAACACCCCACACCAATCAAAACCCTCGTCCCCTGCCTCGTCCCCGTCCTCGTCCTCCCCCTCCCCTTCCTCTATCACCAACACCTCTGCTAACGCCCCGTCCTCGTGCTCGTGCTCCCGGTGCATCCGACCTCCTTCCCTTGGGTTTCGGCGCATCATCAACAAGTAGAGTGTCCAAAGGTAACGCATCAGGAAGGACAAAGTATCGTATATTGTTACCCCTGATGGAAAGCGTATCGAGCGTGACGGGATCTCGAGTACGGGTTGTGAGTTTGACGGTCTTGAGATGGGTGTTCATTTGCATATCGACTCCTGAGCGATGAAAATGGTGTATGAGTGAGATTGGTGAATTGGATATGAAATTGATAGTATAACAATATGGATGAATTGTTTTTTGGAAGGAAAGATAGGGTCGGGGAAGAGAAAAAGAACACAGAGGAAACATACCAGTGATAGTACCATGAACGACAGATCCATTCTTCAACTCAGCCGTGACTGTCTCGTTATTGAGCTTCATCAAAAACCTATCCAGAAAAACAAAAAAAAAGAACCAGTCAATTATATTTGCTCTGAGTGTAAATTTCTAGGCGGACCTAATCACGTTCCTACTCCTAGAACAGTGATTCTGCCAGCAACACAGCAGATAAAGGAGATAGACACCAGATGAATACCCAAGCGAGCAAGAACATAACCAAGATGATCAACATAACGCCAACTTACCGTACGAGCTTCATTTTCGTTTTCGAGAAGATCTGATTACTGTTAGACCAAAATTTGTGAGGCTCGGTTGAATCTAGTTTTCACTTGAGTCCCAAGTAAGTCTTTGTTGCGGTCAAGAGCGCACAGTGGCTTCTCGACGATGTCCGTAAGTTGGAAATCGATACTATCGGCGTTGAAAGGTCGTTAGAGAGAGGTTGGCTAAGCCCTAACCTCATCGCACTCGAAGAATTTCCCACGATTGACGACAAACACATTCTATTGCGAGGTCCCTCACTACAAATTTATTGCTATCGAAAGTGCCCTTATGTGTAAATTGTCCAGGACAGGGACTCATCGTCGCAGGATAGCGAAATGAGGCTGAGCTTCATGGTAAGCTTGTGCACGCTTCAGTGCTCGACTCGGTCACTCGGATCAATAGCTAAAGTTGAGATATGAAGCTGATTTATTCATGTACTTGTTAGCTTGAAACATCGTACATACACCTCCAATCGATTCTTCCCAATCACCCGATGCATTCGACAAACTGCACATCTTGCAAGAAGGAGAACAGATCCTTCATGACCCTCCGGAAGGGAGTCCGAGGCTAAACTCTCTCAGCGTCGCTGGCCTTGGGTGCCCGGTGAGGCCGTTCGGATTTATGATGTTCAGTAGCAGTTTTGTCTGAATAAATAGAAGTTGGTTTCTGTCATTCAATGCTTGAGAAAAGAAAGAAAGAAACTGACCAGAGTGGTGTTTATGAGAAACATCATTGCCATTGTCCTTGGATTCATGTTCAGCCCTGGTAAACCAGTGAGGTCGGTTTGGTTTATGTTCGGGTTGACGCTGAGGAGCAACCTGCGGCTTGAGCATCGCCTCCCGTTTGTTAATTGGGGCTGCATCAAGGGAGAGCGGTTAGTTCAGCCCCTGGTCATGGTGTGCGTTTAGAAAAATACTAACCATGCTCGTGTTTGTTTGGACCTTCGATGCCACTGTCCTGAGGTTCAACCTTGGATAACCGAGGTCGCCGTTTGGGCTTTACTCCCACCTTCGATACTGGTGTAGGAGGTCAGCATTGGTCACAAATAGAAATGAAAAGAACTGACCAGAGTCGTGCTCGTTCTTACTATCACGGCCACGGCCGCTGTCCTCAGTCTCAGATCTGGGAGACCCGGGCGGTCGGTTGGACTTATGTTTAGGAGGACGCTCAGGATCAACTTGTCCTACCCTCCCCTTATTGAATGGGACTACAACATGAGTAAGCAGGAGTTGGACTTGGTCATCCAACATGCATAAGAAAGAAAATATTCACCAGACTCATGGGCTTTCTCGTCACTCCGTCTCTGCGGTTCGGAGGCGGATTCGGAGGCTCCTCGTGTTGCTGCAACGGCCCCAGCGAGTTTGCCGGCAACTCCGAGGCCAGATGTTACACCCGGCGGCCTTTTTACAACTTTGGCTAGGGCGGAACTTCTTTCAAAATGACGGGCGTGGACGCGTCCATGGGGTCTTGTGAAGCTAGATAGTACAAATGAGTCCAATGGAATGCGTGAACTTGGATAAAACGTACTTTGAGGCATCGACGGCTCCAAGAGCAGTAGACGCAAGAAGGACGAGAGCAAGGGTGGAGGAGAGCCTAGGCATGATGATAGCGTAGATGTGTGTTTTAAAGAAAGTAGGAGTCGAGCGATGCAATATTGACAAGCTAAACACAGATGACCAGCACTGTGTAGAGAATTATAATCAGTTCGTAGGGGGGAAGTTAGACCAGCTGAGCTTAAGACTTTGGCATATTGCCCAATCGCCCTTTTATACCTCTTCCTCCACCAACCGTCGTTGAGTGATTGAGTCCGATTTGGATCAATCGCGTTACTCTAGGCAAGCAAGGAGGAATGAAATCTTTTCATCGAGATTTGCGTTTAATTGGAGACGTAGGCCATTGACGGTGGTGTTGCTGTGGCGCAAAGCAACAGATTAGTACGGGAAGCTATGTATAGCCCAGCACGTACTAGAGGCGGGAGTAAGGCTTGAGCGATGCATGTTGGTTGTGAAGCTTGGCTGATTAGTTTGTCTGCGGGACGCGGACACACATTGTGGAGAACAACCACCACAGGATGGGAGGTGGCAATATTTCCATGAAGGTGACACGCCTGCGTATCCATGAGCCACAGAGCAAAGATTATCTATTTATCATTTGTTCTCATTTGTTTGGACAGCAAGAGCGGTGTTTGTTCGATCCTAATCTGTGTTTTGTTCAAAAAATATAGATGGGCTCAGTGGACTTACTAGAACCTAAGGTAACTCGAAACGAATTCAAGATTCCCATTCGATTCGAGTTTGTCCATCTCGAGTTTAGCCATGTATCGCAAGCCAATACACCTGTAGAATGCGGGAAATAGGTGGACTGCCTTGGCATGAACACTCGACTCGGAGTCCTCAAGCTACTTTTCTACAAAAACTACGGATCCCCCCCTCCCTTTCCAGAGAAATATGGCTGTAGCAGGAGTTTTTGAATATTACCAACTTTGAATGCTTGTATTCCTGGGAGTAAGCAAAGTCCTGGTGAAATGAATCCAAGCGAACTCAAAGTCCTTCCAGAGACTAGCCTCAGGATGCCTTGGCCGCCTCAGTGTAGAAAATGAATATGAAACGTGTCCCTTGAAACTGTCCATGAAATGGGTCCTTCCAGAGAATAGCCTTAGGATGTCTTACACTCACATGTCCAGTCGCGTTTGGAATCTGACAAAGAGATTTTAGATTCTAAAAAATTAGGGCAAGGGATCATTGAATTACAAATTTTATTTAATGGGAACCCCAATCAAATATGAAGGAATTGCTGGAAGATTATCACAAGGAAGACCCAACATGATAACCTCGTGTGGGAGTCGTTGTACATCATCTTTTAAATATCTCCACACGCAGAGCCGATGGAAGTGCCAAAATTCGGCTTCAAGATGCGCTCATGCCAGTGCTTTTGGCTGGAATTCGAAGTTGGTGCTCAGCGCCAATTTTAGCACAATTTGCCTGCCAGCATCTGCCAAACTCGAGATTCAGCACACTTACTTTTGTCACAATTTACAAGATTCCATCAACAATGGTGAACACAGCGCTCAAATATTGTTCAACTTCAACCATCATCACCTCTAACATTTCCATCAACTACTCCATCTCTCTCTCTCTCGCCGACTCCACTTTGAACCATCCACCCCTATTTAAACCACACGACCTGGTCAACGTTCCCTCACTTTCAGGAGTCGTAGTCGAGTGGTTTCGGATAATATGGATATCGACGAGGACATATACATAACCATCGATGACTCTGTAGCTCCGGACATCGTAATGGAAGATAAACTTGACGGCAGCAACCGCGACGACGATCCATTTGATGAGCAGAATGACATTGAGGAGGTTAAGGAGAACAAAAACATCAAAGTCCAGGACGATGAAGACAGCTGCCACGACCATTTTCCGTTAGTTTCATCTTTGGTTTTTCTTGTTTTTATCTATCTCCTCCCCGTCGTCCGCGATTCAGACGAATTGTCAGCCCTGAAGTTGATGACGATGATGGTGAAGATCCTTATATGTCGGACTCTGCTCTAGGAAAGTGGGTAAAGCTTACGAAGTACCGCAGAGAGTGGGTCTACACCGTCGACATGCACGGCCCCCTCACAAAATTTAGTGAGTTGTCGACAAACAAGGCTCAGGAGGAAAAGAAGGCAATAGGAGAGAAACATCGGGCCTTTTGGTCAGACAAGAAGGATCACGGTATGGAAGATATCAGGGATCGCTTCCGGCGATTTTCAGGTGAGTTTTTCCTTTGCGTTCAATTTTTGTTTCAGGTATCTGATGTTACACTGAAAGATGAAGTGACTTTGCGAATTCCTCGATCCCGAAACCCTTCTGGCATCCTCGAAAGTTACTCTGAGGGAGAGACTGAGCAAACGGAAAGATTTTTGGAAGCCTTTGATCGGTCTTTCTTGAACAGTAAATCGTCTCTCTCTCTGCTCCTCCGTGTTTATTTTTGGTTAAAAATTCATCGCCTTATAGGTAATTCATATCATAAAGAGTTTTTGGACCGTGCGCACTAGATTTTCCTTTTGTCGACATTTAGCTGACCATCTTTCCTTGGACAGGAAAAGGCAAGGGAAAAGAACGAGCTATTGGTTAGTACTAGTATCATCAGATGCTCTACTTACTATGGTTGTTAGGGATAGGATTTTTTTACCAGTATTTTTGATAACTCAATGAAAACTTATTGGATTAAAAATCTGAGTAGACAGATTGATTCGTAGTCCTAAAAAATGGTTCAGACCCAATTTATAGAGCTCTCCTTGCGCTCTTGGAGGTGTCGGGCGGTGACCGAGCAAAACTAGGATAGGTGCGCCCCGGGTAACAGCTTCGTCACACAGAAGCCGCTAGACGGCAACCGGCAGGTGCTCGGCAAATCAAGAAATCCATTTACGGTTCCTTTCAGGATAGAATTCGACTGTATTCGCTTCGCACTGCCGATCAACGGCAACGTGCGATTGTCACGTCGAAGAGCACCTCAGCTTCGTTCGTTTATTGCAGAGTCAATGAACCTCCAATTGCCGTCGGATTCACGGTGGTAGTTCTTCAGTACCTGTATAATATTACTATGACTTTTATGTACAGTTTGAACAGAGTTTTTTACTGTTCCTGGCATGTTAACTCAAAATCACGCTTGGACCACAGGTACTTTCCATCTACAGTTTGTGTTACCACACAGAAATCCCTACATCTAGCAGATAGATTTGAAGAATACTACTAACTGAATTTGTTTACCAAATTACAGGACCGCAGAATGCGTGGATCGCCATAAATCGATTATTTACACAAAAAGTAACCTATCCCTGTGCGATCTTATCCCTAACAACCATAGTATCGACATATCCATCCTCCCGTATCTACTATATTAATATCAGTTTCACTTTGCCAGATACGAACAACGATAAAGGAATAGATATAGATCTCGTTAGTGATTTGTCGCCAGGTTTTCCTTTCTCTTTCTGCCTCTTTCTGCTCAAAAATGAAGCAAACCCCGATTAGTTACAATGCCAATAGCCGTTCATGCGACGCCTCTTCCAAACTCCCTCAGAATCTGGATGCGAGGTTGACCGTATCACACGCGACAAGGACTTTACGTGCAAATTCAACTCATATTACCCCGACCCGAGGACAGGCTCAATCCGACGCGGTGGCTTAATGACAGTCTTACCGATGCTTACCCGTCTAATCTAGTGCATGACTCATTGCAACTTGAAGCTATCAACGCTTGATTATGGACAATGACTGGAATTCAGTCCGCGAACACGGTCTTCCAGAACCACGAGCTAAGAACCGTGAACTGTGTTCTGAGTAATGTTTTTTTTTGGAAGTAGTAGACAGCTAATCGCTGAGTTGAGTCTGTTGAGGACTGTCTCAAGCACATCAGACAAACAAAGCGGATTGGTCAATAAGCACCAAAGGCGTCTGTCTACATTCAAAGTCATTGATCGATTATCATTATACCATCCACCATCCTTCGCAAATGGCCGCTGCGCTTTCCCTATTCGCAGCAACTCCTCAGCAAATTGAAGTATCCAGAAGAAGGGCAGGAGCTTCAGCATGGGGTAGTGGAATGACTTTGGATGAATACGTCCAGCGCGATATCGATTTGCAGAATTCCGAGTGCGGGAGAGATGGGAGGTATTTGACTTGGTGAGTATGCATATGATTAGTGAGCTCTTTCTTACATGCTGCGGTATAATTCGCTCATAGGGTCCTTGCGCCTCGAAATGATCCTCATACGTTAGATTTCCTATGTTCGTGTAAAACGTTCGTACGCACCCTCTCAGGTTCAGTCTACTATGAATCCAATCCAATAAGGATACCGTGATTTCTTGGTAGGTTTCGTCGAGCTGGATTGACCGCAAGAAGGAATCACAATTCTTCCAACTCGGACTCGGAGCCTCTCATTGAGCCAGTCGAATGTTACGGAATCGCCGCCGTATTCACACCCCCTGAAAATCGTAGAAAAGGTTACGCTCGTCTTATGATGAGCTTATTACACTGGGTCCTGGCAGGAAATAATTACACTTCGACTGGCGACATTAAGTTCCCATCTGATATCTGGGGTACTCCTCCAGCTCCCCCGAAAGAGTTTGGGATGGGAACCGCCACGTTATCGGCGCTGTGGAGTGATGTAGGAGATTTTTATGGGAGATGTGGTCCTGATGATGTAGACGATGACTCGAGCCGCTCGAAGAACTCGGGTGGCTGGGTTATCAGAGGGACGAGGATGACGAGGTGGTGTCCGAGACGGGACGCTAATACCGCCTTGATGCATGCAGATACTGGCTCTGACCTACACAGTCATCCAGGAGAGTGGCAATGGCTAACACAGGAAGAAGTGAACCGGCTCCTTATACACGATGCTGAGCACATGAAAAAAGATCTTCGCGCCCGGTGGTTCGAGATCATCTCGTCTACCTCTCCCTCGTCTTCAAAAACGAAAGCTCTCTTCACGTTCCTCCCATCTGGTGGCGTAGAGGCTTTCCAACGCGAACGACTCCGGCGTTTCTGGGAAAAGGAGAAAATTGTTCATTGGGGTGTGGCTTTATCTGATCCCTTAGGTGACCTGAGTACAGTTCAAGCATTCGCTACATGGACACTTGACCTCCGTCCATCTGCTCCTCGGACACTCATCGTCACTCGTTTGCGCTGTGGATCTTACTCAGAAGAGTCGGAACGTTCTGAAAATGATAACGAAATCCAAGCTCAAATTTTGTGCGAGCTTCTACAAAAGGTTTGGGAATATTGTAGTGAGCATGATGTTGAAGCTGTTGAGGTTTGGAATTTCCCATTGAAGTTGAGAGAAGTGGGGTATCGATGTGCCAGGCACTGGTTTGTACCTTCTGGTCCTGATGAAGAGGAAGAGTTTGAGAGAACGTGGTATCTTCCGGCGTTCAAATGGTATGGATATGGATATGGACCGAGCACAATCAACAGTACGGATTCAGGTCTGGTTGTTGAGGAGGTTGAGGTTGAGTGGGTGTTTAATGAAAAGTATGTATGAGATATTATTAATAATTAGAACTCTGGCCGTACATTCTAACGTATTTTTTTGAATAGATTTTGCTGGTGTTAGCAAGGATTTCAAGGAATGAGTTTCCCGTTAACGAATGTTTTAAATGTTTTCTCAGAGTATATCTGTGTATTAATGTGGAGTCCAGGTGAAGCTATATGCCATAGGTCACTTACAGCAATGATATATTTGTTGGAAGATATGAGAGACTACCATATGGGTTTCTGACCAACATGATTTTCCCATGCTGAACTTTGACCTGACGATACATACCGTAAATTCTCAAGTAATATTTTGCACACTTTTCATAGCCCAGAGTCCTTCACTGGGGCCTTCTTGTTTGCGGCTATTCGATGGATATCAGAGGAGCTCGTATTCATAGGCTGCCTCGGACGATCAAGGAGCTGTTAGATGGCCAGAGGACTTGTCGTACGACGACGATAACAGGCCACGTCCGGTCCATCCGACGACAAAAACAAAGGACATTTGCGTTAATTGAGGACGGGAGTACGGACAGAGGTCTCCAGGCTGTCTTCAACCACGCGGACCAACGAAACACACAAAAACTCAAACAACTCACATTTGGTGCAGCACTCCGGCTTACAGGGAGTTTAGTGGAAAGTAGGGGGCCTGGACAGGACTTTGAGTTGGTTGTTGGCAAGGACGACTCTATTGAGGTGCTGGGCAAGTCTGATCCAAGTACGTATCCTTTGCAACCGAAGAATTCTTCGTCCTCGACCACTACCGCTATCTCTTCCTCTTCCGGCACCCACTCCGTCGAATACCTCCGAAATCACCTGCATCTCCGTCTTCGTACCCCGGCTATGCAGCGCACGATCCGCTTACGAGCGAGAATCAAAGAAAATTTGGAAGGGTATCTGAATAGAGAACACGGCTTTGTCTATGTCCATACTCCACTCATTACCGGGATCGATGCAGAGGGCGGGGGAGAAAGTTTTCTGGTTGGAGTTGAACAAGGAAGAGATAGCGACAAAAGCGAAGAAGAGGTACAACGAAGCCAACAGTTCTTTTCTCGCCCAGCTCACTTAACCGTGTCCTCCCAACTCCACCTCGAGGCTTTTCAAGCCGCGCTGGGTAGAGTTTACACCCTCTCTCCCTGCTTTCGTGCAGAGAGGAGCCTGACCGGAAGACATCTGTCAGAATTTTGGATGTTAGAATGTGAGTGGGGTGCGCTGGGTGATATAAAAAGCGAGGGGAGGTTCAATGGTTCCACATCTTTGGGGTCTTCAACGTCTTTTACTGCTTCGTCCTCTTCTCGCGACTTACACGGTCTCTGTACCTTCGTAGAGGATATGTTGAGGTACACAATCATAAACCTTGTTTTTCCTCACCTTTCGAGCTCGTATGCGGCCGCTGACAACTACTCAACCTCGCACTCGAGTGAAAGTTCGGAAGACAAGGTGTTATTGAAAGACGAGCAAGACGACGAGCTCTACCGAGCGGCGTTCAGCGGGATACCCTGGCCTCGGGTGACTTATATCGAAGCTGTGGGGATTTTACAGCGGGAATCCGAGTTGTACCTACAACGACGACTACAAACACAAGTGGATGAAAACAAAAACTTTTCCTCCTCCTCATCTTACTCTCCTTTATCTTCATCTTCATCTTCATTGTCTTCGTCTTCGCCCTCCTCTTCCTCGTCTTCCTCATCCTCTTCCGAAACGTTATTCAAATTCCCACCCATCCTAGGCCAGCCTCTGCAATCCGAACACGAGAAATACCTCAGTGAAGTATATTTCAAAAATTCTCCAGTGTTTGTGTTGGATTACCCGAGGGCGGTGAAGCCATTTTATATGAGGGTTAATGATGATACTAATAACGCGAGCGACGACGTTGACGAGGATGTCAATGAGGACCAGCAGCATAAAGAAGAAGAAGAAGGAGATAACGCGAATCAGAGGAACTCGGGATCCTTAGAAAATGCGGAAAAGGTAGAAACAGTTGCATGCTTTGACCTTCTCGTTCCCCATGTGGGTGAACTGGTTGGAGGGAGTGTGAGAGAGGAGAGGTATGAGGTGTTGAGGAGGAATATGGTGGAGGCTGGGTTGATCACTCCTGTTCCATCTCCATCCGTCGATACTTCTTCGTCGCCTTCCTCGTCTTCCTCATCAGCATTAGCATCGACGTTTCCGTCCTCTTCATCCTCTTCCTCGTTCTCTCCCGGCAAAGAAAATCCATATGAGTGGTACCTCGGCCTTCGCCAATATGGGTCTGTACCACATGGAGGGTTCGGGATGGGGTTTGAGAGATTAGTAGTTTGGTTGAGCGTAGATAAAGGAGTGAGTGGGGTAGGTAATATTAGAGAGGCGATAGGGATGCCGAGATGGAAGGGGAAGATGGGGATGTGATTTATATGAGTATGTATTCAGTAATTGTTCAGGAGGTTTATAATAGGTTGAAAGTATATATCCATGGGTACAGTACGATAGATATAGGAGAGGATATATGGTATAATATAGGTTTAATCATAAAAAGACAACCCCCCTCCACTCTGGATACACACCGATATGTGTGGACCTTCATTCAATGTAAACTTTTTACACTAAGTAACCAATGTAGTAATAGTACTTAGCCAGTTTGAGAAAGCCCAGAAAGAAATAATCAAAATACGCCCCAACAGTTTCTACACCAAAGTTCTTAATACTTAGTAGGGATAAGAGAGCATGATCAACTGTATTTTAAATTGAAGTAGTACTTATAATGTTAGAATTCCTTTCGTGGAGTGGCAGCAGCTATGATTACATTTACTGCAATTTCAGTCGACGTTCATCCCACCCTAGAGGCCTGTACATGAGCGATCCATAGAGCCCACAGATCTCGGGAGCTCACGATCCGGAAGCATGCCCGTTCGCAGGGCACGTCCGAGTTCATGGTGGTGGAAACACGGTAGGCTGAGCAATTGTTTTCAGATTCTACAAAAAGTGAAAACGGACTGCCAGCTATTTGTGCCTCACTATATTTACAATCTAGAGGCACTTTACAGGCAATATGGCGGCCTCATCTGCGATCCCTCCATGACAGTCGAGCCGAGCAATGTAAAATCGGTGCAGACACAGGCAAAAGAGTACTTTGGTCACGGTGTCGATGGATCTGCATGGCGTACTAAGGTTTTCATCAACCCAGGCGCACCCAATGCGCTATTCAGATGGAAAATTTGATCAAAAGCATACATTCCAATTTCCAAAAACGTTCTGGGACTCATCAAATTTGTATTCGAAGGAATACCAGCGCCTAGAGGTGAACCTATCAGACGACCGTTCGCACAGGAAAGACATCCTTGCTTTCGCGGTACCCAATCAAATGATTCGAATCATTGGGGCCGAGCTGGTAGGCTAGAGAAGTACGGTGATGAGAATATACCGCCCAGGAAGTGTAAGCCTAGGCTAGTAATAGAAAAGTGATAGTAGCAAAGCTAGTCCCATATACACAGGTGCGAGTCGACTCGAGGAAGGCTCGTTACTACTCCACTCAAACATCCTTCTTCACACCTTCTGCCAGCGCCAAATATCTGCGTCTAAACACATCTTAACATCGCCTGCGTCAAGCGAGTCACATCTGCGGTGATGAATCTCCTGGAAAATTTCCCAATCCAACAATCTTCACTGGCCGAAACGTATATGCTCTTGGCTCATCTGAAAGCTCATTCAAGCTCGTTGTAGTAGTATTTGCCAGAGGTTGACCTCTAAATTGCATCGTGGCAAGTGTAGCTTCCTTGCGGGTCATCTCATCGTGCTGGGTCAATTTTAAGCATACCAAGACAATTATAACGGTTGGATAGATCCCCTACAAGTGACGGAATTTATAGCCTCGTTCAAAATAGATAGTTGAGGGTGATTAGATCAAGCACTCACAGTGAGATGTGCGAGCATGTCGGCAACGATGATAACAGCATTGCTTGACTGGACAAAGAAAATGATGACCAGGATCTAAACAGGGAGTCGTTAGAACTCGTAGCGCAGCGCAGTATTAAGAGAAGTATATTTACCACAGCCACGCAATAAATACCTCCAGACTCTATGACCAAAAACAAAGCACTATAATACCGAGGACCACTGACAATAACGTCAACACAGAGACGCCTCATTTTTCTGCGGTGCAACCTGTGCCAGGCGAGACTTTTAGGAAATTTTCACAAAGAGAAGTAGATGGTCTACTCACCATGTCTTGAGCGCTATGACTACAACGGCATAGAGGTTTGTAAGGAAACTGAATCCGCCAAATATTGAGAACCAGACAGTGGTGACATTGCTAAAATTTGGCTGGCCGGGAGGGGATAGCGAGAACTCATAAACCATGACGCTTCCAGTGACTGAAAAATGTATAGTCAAAGCCATAATCAGAGGGGGGGGGAAGAGGGCATTCAAAGAATAAACGCGTCAGATTTTTGATTCACAGGTGATTTTTTTTTGAGCCTACCGGAGCTACCAAGCATGAGAAGACATGATAAATAAATCACTCTCCAGTCGCGACCCCAAAGAACCCATGTTCGCCATGTCACTATTGAATCACCCAGAACACACTACATAAGCACCAGTGATTAGTATGAGCTCATGGAAAGATATCACAGTGAAAGCGTACATTGATTACCTCAATAGCAACTTGGCCAAAATACAAAGGAGACCCCTGGTCGTCATACAAAGTCTCTCCCCCGTCAGCTGCTTTCTGTGTGAATAGCGCCACCAAGTTCATGCGTAGAGAGAGCGCAAGATGGACAGTGGACATAACATACATGAACACCGTCAGGATTGTCATGATAATGTTTGTTATCCCCTTCCCCTTCCGTCTTTGTCTTTGTCTGTAGATATTTCAAGTATTCTAAAAGGGCATCGATGTACTCGAGGCAACGAGGAGCACTTACAGGAGGAGATACATCGCACTGCAAAATATAGTGGTGTACATGCCTGGTACAAATCAGTAAAACAGATACTCAATTCCTTTGATAAACTCACCATGAAATATTCCTTCGCAAAATATTGATAAGAAATAAGACTCTGGAAGGGACAGCCCTGCCTTATCCAAGTCTGCCATAATAATATTTGGTGTTAAAGTCAATCAACAAAGGGAGGAACTGGGACAGGAAAAGCTGTATGAATTGGGATGGGAAGGTGGGTTACCGTGCGCCAACTACTAGCGCAAATCCGAGATACTTATAGCGGACTATGTATACGATAAACTCTCAGTCAGCACATGTCAAGTTCAATGCAATGAAAGAGATAATCTTAGCCTCTATGAATATCACTGAATGCAGAAGCTAAATCGAAGGTAAATAAACAACAAGGAACAGCAGATTTAGGAAAAACCGCCTTCGACATTGCCCATGATGAGTCATGATTCATTCTACCAGTTATGTGGTACCAGTTGGCAGTAGTAACTCAAAAGTGGCAGCGAAAATTGAGGGATCAGTAGGAACAAAAATAAACTTAGGAAACAAATAGGCGAAACAGAGTCTGTTTATACATGTACACACACTGCAAGACGATCTGGTATGAAGCGCTGGTAGTGGAACGTCGGCGTCGGACCATCGGTGCTCTACGGTCAGGCCAAGCAGCTTAGATAGTCTCACCAGCCTGAGGATACACTGCTGAAGATAAACGAGGGACTCGGAGTATCAAGCTAGAAGACTAACCACAGGGCAAATACTGGCAATTGCGAATGGACGCACACTGAACTTGAAGCATCCCCGACAATCACTGTATCAAATCGGAAATCAGAAGTTGTGGGAGTACCGATTGCGGTGCAAGAGCGTATCGGAAATGGTGAAGAAGCAGGAATGATAAGCCCTGATTAGGTTTGCCATCCGCTCCTTCTGTCACTAGATGATTTCAATTTAAAAGATGAGTGATGATGACATAGTACAACTAGCGCGAATTAGCTTGAAAGCGCCATTCAAGTTTACCACTTTTGTTCGAGAATAAGCCACAGCAGAACCCCATTCTCATTTTAGTATCCCCAACTACAAATCCTTGAAAATCTCACTAATAGGCCAGCTGGCACTGATAGACAACAGCGTTTTCAAAACAATTCTGGCTCTAGATAAATAAGCTACCTTGCAGCACACATACTACAACTTATGAGGAGCGAGAAATTCTGAAACTGGAAGATGAAGCCCCGGGGGGCCAGGATCACCTGTTGTAAATGATAACAGAGAACAGATACATTTCCCGAGGTCCTCAGCATTCAACGATATTGGTTTGGGTCAGAAAAAATAGCATACACAGGCGTAGAGTTCAGAATAGAACATTCAGGCAGTGAAGAGAATACCAACATACCGTCTTTCCAAACCAGAGACATGGGCAAAAAAAGAGATCAATGACATGTCATATGTAGTTGAGGTTCATGAAAACTCTCAGGATTGACCTGACTCCGATTGAAATAGACAGTAACGAAGGTTTGGGTCGAGGGGGAAGGCGATGTTGGTCTAGAATCTGGGGATAGATCAACACAAGAAATGAGTATATTGAAGGGGCAGTTGTGTATCTCGTATC
The DNA here is from genome assembly GCA_027919855.1 of Lentinula guzmanii. Classification (NCBI taxonomy): domain Eukaryota; kingdom Fungi; phylum Basidiomycota; class Agaricomycetes; order Agaricales; family Omphalotaceae; genus Lentinula; species Lentinula guzmanii. The sequence continues at coordinate 179,449 of JANVFO010000028.1, forward strand.
TGAGAGGCGAGAACTTTATGATACCACGGTCAGCGTCTCGTATTTACAGTACTTCACCTTGGTCCTTGATGTGTGGCAAAAACAGGGCTATGTGTAGCCCAGTTCCCCTTCTCCGAGTCTTCTTGTTCTCCGATGTAAAGCTCAGGTGATTTAGGATTATTACTTCATCTGTAAAAATGTTAGCTATCCATATTCCAACTTACAGGATTCTAAGAGGCGCCGAGTTCAACCTGTCTTTGAACCTTTGCATTTGCGAACATACGAGCGTATATAAGTTTGAGGTTTGTGAAGGAATGCCTGATTCAGATAAGACTTCGGCCGCCGAGCAGATAAGCTTGAGGATGGAAGGAGTGCGGACATGAACAATGGGCGTCAGCGTCAGATGCATAGAGTTGGACTTCTAATAAGTCACACTCCTCCTTTGAAGTCATGTTTGGATCGTAAGTACATTCTACAACAGCAAGTTTGAATGACCATGTCGCGCTATGTGACCCCGCCACGTGCTCGTAACGTTGATTGGAACGCGTCCCTGTCACAGCGTCATTATGATAGTTCACCACGACCTTCCATGGAAGACGACTATGTGGAGACTTCAGACCAGGATGAACTAGAAGAGAGTAAAGGTCTATTCTATCGACTCTGTGGTAGAGGCCAAGAATCGGAGTTATCTAGGAAAGCGAAAAGAAGGAAGGTGAGTATCTCTCAAAAGTTGCAGCTTGTTTTGCACAATGTTCATTCCAGTTTACTTGAGATCTCGCACGTATTTGAAAACGCTAACGAGGAGCGAGGCTCAACTTCATTACCCCCAAGTCAATACAAAGAGTGTTCGCCTGCGAAATCACGAGTTTCCTTCGAACAGGAGACTTTGTTTCCTGAATGCAAATCTCAATCTCCGGAGACAGATCACACAGAGTCATTATCCACGCTTTTTGAGGATCTGGCTGACTCGGGCGCGGAAACCCCTCTTACCTTTCCACCTTCTGAGGATGGGAAAACGGATGGACATGATGAAAACGAACCCGGAGATAATGAACTGAATGACTGGGAAATGTCGCAGGACCCATTGGACTTGATAGATCACGAGGATCAAGTTGGATTGCCCTCGCTTCCTCCATCTTCAGCCTCTCCGATCTTGTCTTCCGAGCATGTTGTCAAGAAAGATGCAGACGATCTGTTGAGATTTCATAACAGTCCCGAAATCTTGCCTGTATTAGATCGTCCGCCTTCGCCTCCTCTCGAACGTTCGCAAGTTCCGGATCCCCTTCCATGGTCTTCTCTACCCTTCCCTCGCCCCATTCGTTCTGTTTCTCCAGTGTTCCAACTTCAAGGCCAAAACACGGACGGTGACGCAGAACTTGCGCATGTTCTTCACGAAGATGGCACTACTAGTTCCAAAAGGAACCTCCGAAAACGCGGGGAACACCAGCGCCGTCCTTACACGTTCGATAAGTTGATATACATGCGGCAGATGAAAGACGTTCCGGAAGCTCTGGTAACGGCTCGGCATCTTGAGAACGAAAGCCGGGCGGAACGCGAACAAAGGCGTAGGGATGGATATTCATCTGAAGATGAAAGCCAGGAACAGACATATCGTCCCCCTTCTGATTTGGAAGAGGAGTCTCAGATACCTGAAGAGAGAGTTCAGCCTATGGGGACCAGTGTAGCTTCTGGCGTTGCTGATGAACTTCTTCCTTCAATGTCAGAAACCTCTGACGAGGAGATGCGAGATTTACGCCAAGAAGCTCGACGCCTTGAAAAGGAGAAGCGGAAGAAGGAGAGAGAATTGAAACGAGCTGAGAAGGAAAGAATGAGGGAAGGAAAATTTACCGTTGCGGAGAAAGAGAGGAGAATCAGAATAAAGTCGTTCCCGGTCAGAGACAAAGAACAAGGCACGGACAGCGAGAAGACAAATCTTGTTGAGGTGAGACTTGGAAAATTGCTCATTTCGCTCTTGATATATACTAAGGCAAATCTCGTACAAAGAAGCAGAGGAATGCTACTCCTGGTCCCGCCAATCGTCGCCATGTCCGCTCTCCGTCACTGGCACCGGAACCTGAATCGTCGAATTGTCCACAACCCTCGGTGGAACCTAATGAGGGGGAGATAGATATCTCTATGTTGAAAGATTGGAAATCGGATTCTCCTTTCCATGGTGATATCCAAGCCCCCAGTCATATGCAATCTCCTAATGGCCAATTTGATGATGACGGTGCGGTGGGCTTTGGTCCCGGCTCAACATCTTCTTTCCTGTCTTCACCCTCGTCTCCTCCGCTTTCCGTTCGTTCCACTCTCCGGACAGCTGCAGATTCTGGCCATGACGATGATTCTGACGACGATTCTAGTTCTCCTGATTCGAAGGAGAAACGACAACTGAAAACGCTCGGAAGGCTGTATCCCAGGTTCATGCTTCCTGCGTTTGGTGTCAATTCCAACACTCGATCGTCTAGCCAGAGTAAAGAACCAAAGCCAAGACAAAGCTCTCGTCATGTTTCCACCGATGATGATGACGATGGCGATGGTGGTCTGCGTCCGGGAATTGCGAGGATACGAGTGAGGAAAGGAAACTCAAGGCCTGTCAAGGGCGATACTGAATCAGAGGATGACAAAGGCTCAGACAAAGCTCCTACGGCTTCCGACTCTCATTCACATTCATATGCGCAACGCTCTCTTTCGTTCCCTGGCTTTTCAAATCAGCAGAACCTGCGCATACGACGCTCTGTCCAATCTCACACAGGAAAACGTAAGCTCGTTTTGACTTCTTTGGCGATGATTGATTTAACTTTTCTACAGAGCAAAAACAGGAAATTATCGAGATATCTTCTTCCTCGTCTGCAGGTAGTTCCACAGACGAAACTGACGTTGATGACGAAGAAATAGCAGATTTTCTTCAGCGAAGTGCCGGTTCTGGTCGCCCTGCTTTCAAGCCTTCACGACAAAATGTACGGACTGAGTTGTTGATTGATTATATGTTGGCGAGGAATGTGCATTTCAGGGGTTTGACTTCGAAAGAGAAAGGGAAATCAAGACAGCGGACCAAGGCAAGCGGACCAGGTTTGCACTTGAGTACGATGGGGGTCCAATCTAGCTCGATGTGGACTCCAGAATCTAAGGGTTCTCAACTGGAATTTTCACACTCAGATCATTCGTCTAGTCCTGGAAGCCACCGGCTCAATGTTGTTAGAGCTGGACAAAGTGGAGGAAGACAGAGTTCACTTTCGTTCAAAAATCATCGTCAAGTCCGAGAGCCTAGTGAAAATCGAGTGCTCAAATATGATGGAAGCAAGAATTCTGATGATGAGGATGGCGAAGACGAAGATGAAGATGACGAGACTGAAGGGGACGCCGAAGATGCACAGATGCACTCTGATGAGCAGAAATTGAAGAAGAAGAGCGAAAAGAAACTCACATGGAAACAGAAACTTAAACAGAGAAAGGAAACTCAGCGAATGCACGGTGTTTATACACATGTCGCTGATCCTGGAACGCGACTTTTGGCCACCAACGCCGGTGACCGCGGTGATTTGAAGTCAAGTACAATTCACGCGCGCGCCAGAAGGAAAGGGTCGGCTGTGAAAGGGACGGTCAAAAACTCGAAGAAGACGAAGAGGAAGGGACTCTGGAAGGATTTGGGCGTGGACGTTCACAACGAAAAACTCTTCGAGGCTTTAGCTCCACCAACTTTTCAACATCGGCCACCCCAATCCATTCCGAAGTCAACATCAACGCAACCTCAGCCTGCCAAAAGTATCAACGACACCCGAAAACGTGACGCACCTCCTCGATCCATCAGCGCTGACACGGACTTTGCACTTCTAAGTCCCGGCAAAACCTTCGGGTTCAATACGTCCATCAAACGGGGATTGCTGTATGAACTGCTACAACTGATACACTCTACTTCCTTACAATCAAACCACACGTCCGCTTCTGCCTGCGACCTGATTCGGAGCTCGAGCTATGCATCCTATAAAGTTTCTACCCTCAACCTCATCATCTCCCTGTCCAAACCACTATCAGATTTTTTACGAGACTTACCGGTTCTTTGTCAAAGCTTGGGGGATTTCATCACAGGTTTGCCGGATGTAGATGAGGAGGTAGTCGCACGAGAATGGAGGACCCTAATGAGGGGAGTCGAGGAGGTGCTTACCGGTTTTTTGAAGAGTCAAGAAGAGGAAATGAAGGCAAGACTTCTTGACACGGTCAGTGAGGCTGTCGGATATTTAATTACACAGATGCGCGCGGCCGATTTTATCAAGTCCACCATTGACATTATGACGTTGGATGTGTGCTGGTTCACAATCGAAGTGCTACTTCGTGCAGGTTTCACAGCCTCGTCATCAAAGCTGCTCTCGGATGCTTTAAGGTTACTTGTGCAGTATTTGCTGGAAGTCGATCCTGGAATCAGGGATGCTATGGCGCTGCTGAGGAATCAAAATACCGCGGAGAGGGAATTGAATGATACAACCTCCGTCGTTCAACGCGAAGCGGAGCTGTGGGTTTGCCTGATCCATGTGTTGAGACCAATTGCAACGGATGGCCCGGTTCGTGAACACCCGTTGTGGGAGTTAGCTAGAAAGGAACTTGAACGTCGTTCCTCGACTGCTCACAGATGGACCTTACAGGCTAACGAAACTGTTTGGCAAACCGTAGCCGGCCTGTGCGCTTTATCTCAGTTCTCCGAACATGGCTTGTGTAAAGACAAACCTTCTCTACCAGAAAGCTGGAAGACTGTCTCCTTTGGCCTAAAGAATGTGCAGCTGAAGGTCGATCCAGATGCCGACCATTCATCGAATTCTGCCTCGCTCCGAATAAAGGACCGATATTTCGCGTTCATTGTTCGTCGTTGTTTTTTGCTCGTCAACCGCTGGGACTGGGCGATCGAGTCATCCTTCCCGGTCTTGAATGTGATTTCTGGCGCGTTTGGGACGCGGAAATTCCGGAATCTACTCCATGAGAAGGCGGACTTTCCTGAGTTCTTGAGGACCCAGCGATGGGAGTCGTGCTTCGAATATACACGAAGGGATTCAGCCTTCGTCCTCTTTGTGAAGCTCGTTGTTCAACGGGGAATTGCACTCAAACAGTCCAACAAGCCATACGGGATGGAGAAAAATCTTACGTTAATTACACCTCTTAGCTCGGTTAAGGCGTTCTCAAAAGCAGATCCTCCTCAGGGCAACGAGTTATCGATGCTTTATAATCGTATGGCTGCAATTGCAGTTCGACTCCATTTTTCTCCCTCGAACTTTCGTTCGCGGGTCCAACAGGCCAGACAGTACTTCAACTTCCAAACATCAGACGACACTTCCAGGATGGCTTGTATAAGAAGCTTGATGTATGTGACGCAGTTGATGATATTAGAAAAGCTGCCGCTAGAGGAGACGGAAGTGAAGGCATGGTATATAGAAATCACTGAAGTATTGATCAAGGAGTACAAAGAACTATCTGGAAAGGAGGAAAGGTCACTCAATCGGGTCAGGTTCTTGTTGAATGCGGTACTGGGATCTCTAAGGCACATTCTGAATGCTTACAATGACCCCGGGATGGGAGCGCAATATCCTGACTTGTCTTTTCTTGGTATGCCAACCGATCAAACTTGCTCCGACATATGCTGATTCAATGTTTGTAGACGTGATTCAAAAAATTGGGAGGGAAGCGAGTGTTACAGACAATGCCCAAAGTGTCAGAGAACTTGGCGCGGTTATTCACACCTTCCTTTCACTGAGAGATAGGGTAGTCCCTCCTCCTAAACTTCCGCCCATCGAAGATGGTGGCGATGGTGGCGGCGAGTCGCATGAAAGTCAAGACAGCCAAGAATATGGGGACGTTGATATCGATATGGATGATCCTGCGCTCGATGCGCTTCTCGGCGGCCCAACCTTGAACGAGGGAGACAATGGGCCCAGTCCAGATATTGAATCGAAGGATAGAACGGTGGGCAAGGTAAGTCTTTCAACATTCGGTTGCAGGTCCATGGTCTCATTACTACCGTGCGCTCAGAGTTTGGGCCCTCTCACATGGCTTCTCTATCGTTGTCTAAAGAACATAATTGAAGAACTCCCCAACGGCCGAAGACCTTCGCCTCAGTATATGGAAAATGCTGACAATTGGATTGATACATGGATGCAATGTGCTAGCGTTGCCATATTGCATAGCCAAAGCATGGTCAGTGGTTGCCCTAATTCAAACGGCTGTGTTTCTCATATTGCATGCATGTAGACTTGGTTTTCGCTTTGCCTGGACGTTCGGGACACGTGGAGGGAAATTAGTGACATTCACTGGCGACGGCGGATGGATATCAGAGTTGCCTTGAATATACTCAAGAGAACTCCCATGTTTTACTCAGATATTGTCGGTCAAATTTTGAGACAAAATTCGCATTCAAACGCTAATCAAAATTTGTAGAAACTGAAGGACTATTTTATTGAAACTCTTTTCTATGCTCTCATTCCCATTCCGGGGCAAGTCACGGTCGAGCATGAATTCTTGTCTTGGATCCTCACTATTGATGGACTACGACATCCATTGTTGAGAAATTTACCGGTAACACTTCCTCCGCATCCGGAAATCCTGGCCATATCAGAAGATACCTTTGTCCCGCTGCAAGACAAGTTGTTAATGGGTAAGCGGTAATGAATGATAAGCAAGATATGTTCTGAACGACCTCAGGTCTCTTGGATAACATTGAACGATCTTTACGTGACGAAGAGAATCAAGGTGGAGATCGCATTGTCCTGGGTAACAATGTTGTAAATCAGAAATTTGGTGACTTTCTGGCCAAATTTTTTTCCAGCCTAAAAGACATGTATTTGGTGAGTATCATTTCCTGTATATTCATCAGGTGTGTAACTCCTATGTCCGTGATTTCAGAGTACACCAGAGGGATCAAAGGAACGTGAAGATTACAAAACTAAGTGCAAGGAGGTAGGCACGATGACATTTGAGGATCATCCGCGGATTGGAACATGGAGAAGGATGGCTATATGGGATGCTTGGTGGAGAGGATTGAATTAATCGAATATGTGTGTGTCCAGTGTTTCAATCGATTGAACTTTCTACATTGTTTCTGAGTAGGATGCCGATTAAAGTGAATTAAGAGCATGAAAGGGTTCTAGACACCTACCACTTCGCTTATGCCTTCGCGAAGGTTTACATAGTGCGTTATCAACGAGGCCGGACTTCACAATCCGACAAGGCTTCTAGAACCCGGGTCGAAAGCGGCGGTTGTTCACCCAAGTGAACTACTCTCCGCGGTCATGGGTCCATTTCTCTGAAGATACATCTCGAACACACGAGAGTTACAGAACCCGCACAGGTATGTGAACAAAACTTTAATCGATACCGGCAGGAGTTGATTTGCAGTCGCCATCTGTATCCACTGTTTTCCATACACACCTGGGTGCCTGCGGAGGCAGTCTTATATCCGTTCACCGTTCGTAAAGCGAGCTCTTGAGCGTTGTCCCCGATTGACGCGGTGTTTTTGTCGCCTTTGTCCAAGTTGTTGGATGTGCCAACGACATGATGCATGCAAACTCTTCGTATCTATATCGCGCTACTGTTCGGCTCTGCACAAAACACGAGCACTCATGTCTGCTCCTTGAAGAGTTCTATATCACAAACAGATACGAGGATGTCATTCACATATGAAAGTTCTGTGACAGGAGGCAGTCAGAAGGCAAGCGAGGAATCTTAATCCCATCCAGCGATAAAAGAAGAGAATCTTTCCTTGAAGTTTAGATCTGTGCGAGGGACATCGTGGTAGTTTGGATCTGTACGAGGAACATCGTGGTAGTACAGTCACATTGTGTATGAAATATCCAAGTAGGCTATCATTTTGTCAGACATATCGGATGTGAACGTCTTTTCTCCGATATACTGGACAGATATCTGACTTGCGGAAAGCATGAGTACAAGTGGAGAGTGATTCCTCTTCACCTGTATGATACGAAAGCACCGGCACATCAGGTTTTCTGACACGTTCAGGGGCTGAAGATATAGTACTGATGGTTTCTTTCGTACTTCCGACCGGAATTATGAGCAGTCCCAAATCCGCTTCTCAACTCATGGCATGTCCAAGATTGATAACTTAGTAGTTATTACAGCCGACGAAATCATAAATAACCATCATCTTGGTTTGAGCATGCAAAGGAACTCGTGAGCGAGGATAAGTGGGAGTTAACAAATACATTGTACAAGCTGGAGCGAGGGCAAAATGATTGAGGTGGAATAAATCGTCCAGAATCTCGAGCCCAAATAGAACAGTGAGAGAAAAGGCAAGACACAATGAATGCATAAGTGAAGAACTGGTCTGATGAAAGTGGGGCGTGCATTGGAGCCGGTAACACCCTGGATATTCCGTGCATTGGAACCTACTCCAAGGGCGCCAGACAATGGTCATGAGCATATACGCAGCGGATACGTTCAAGGCTTTAGAGAACCGTTTGACCGGAAGAGTAATGGTATCTCTTGAGAAGGAAAGCACAATGTTGAGAGGAAGATACTGGTGCGTGTAAATCTAGCTTACCGTGTTCAACCCTTCTTAGCAGCACTAGTCTGCGTGGGTTGCGGCTTCTTCTTTAGGATGTCGTACAGGTCAGGCGAGGCTGCGCCTTGACGAAAAGGTACGAACACGGCTTTGGGTTTGAGTGGAGCTGTGGTCCGTGTGGGTGAAGGATGATGGGTAAGAAATGGTTGAGTCGAAGAGGGTGACTGTGTCTGAGATTGAAAAGATGGACGAGGAGATTGAGAAGTCGCCGACACAGAAGAACAGCTGGTGAAAGGATGTGTCGCAAATGGATTGAAATGTGAAGGTAAAGGCGAAGAATTTGGACCAGTATTCGCGGTACGGGTTGACATGGTCTCTGTTTACAAAAAGCTGGGGGGGACTAGGTATGTGTTGAGATAATTTATAGTAGCAGAAACTAGAAGATTACGTGTTTAGAGCATTGAATAATTAGTAGAAAGACGGACAGCTGGATCCTAGCAGGGATGTGATCCGGGAGGGCATCTGACCCGGGGACACGACCAAAATGAAGCCCCGTGATCGTTATCCGTCGACGGAGAAAGACAGGAAAAACACCATTCCACATTAAAGTACATTTAAATTTGGGCCGCGTCCCGTGTAACCCGTGTATGTGTGACATAGTGTGACAGTCAGAAGTGACTGCCGACGGCGTGGGAACATCAATAGATCAGAAATTATTTGTGCCAGTAGCACATTTCGTTTCGTACTTCCTTCACCAGCTGTGGTGAATCTACCGTGTTCTTTTTGCAGTCAAACTGGAGCGTTTCACCGAATTTCCATGTTATTTTGTATGTCAAAATGGTCAAAAATCGTTCTTTACGTGAGTACAATATTTTCCTTCCTCAAGTCCTGCCTGGCGAGGCCGGCTCCGAAATTGTCATGCGAAATATTATCATCTACCCAGAACCTCAAGGCTCTGCCTCGTTATTCAGGGCCGTCGATTGTCTTTTTTACTGACCATCCTGCTCTTATCATTCTCTGCAGTCAATCCAAATCAACAACCTCCCGTCATGTCGCCTCCTCACGCTCATACGGTAACCATCGTCGCCGAAGACGACGACGACAACGATATATGTCCTGTCTGCGATGGCCAGTGCACTTGCTCCAACAATACAACATCCTTTTATCAGCAGCCCCCTCCTCCTACCAGGATATCATCTCCTGCACACGACCCTCCCAGGACCGGTCTAAAGATCAAGCTTCCACCCAATCTGCTCAAACAGAAACTTCCTCAGCCGTCCCAAGCGACATCTGGACCATCTACTTCATCTGGACCATCTTATTCTGCCCAAGGTCCCTCCATCCAAAGTCAACGGGTTCCAAAACGGAGAGGTCGCCCTCCCAAAAATTCTACTCTACGTACTGGCCCTGGTGTCGCTGGCCCATCGACTTCCGGATATCAACGTCTTAAGGCTAATCCCATTGCTTCTCGAAACAGAACCCTTCAGGGAAAAACATCGAAACCCTCCGACGCTGGTGCACGAAAAAAGGCAATCAAGAAGCGTAAACGCGTCGAATCCAGTAACGAGTCTTCATCCTCGGAGCTGACAGATATCGATCATCTTTACGCTTCGAACAGCAATCATCGCAGTGTGAACGATGAGAACGACACACATTCTATGCAATTCCCAACTTTTGTATCTGCGATATCTTCAGATTCTTCCGCTAGCAGTTCAGATAACGATTCACTTTCTGGTTTTGAGACCGATTCATCCATTGAAGCCGAGGAGGAAAGCTTTATTTTAGCCGAGGAACGTGCTCGTGTCAGACGAGAACTACTGAACGGTAGTAGCGGAGAAGAGACTATGCAAAAAAGGCGAGACACCAATTGGATCATTCGGCCTAGACAAATGAGTGTTGGTGCACCAAGTGATGTTGAAATGGACGAGGACAGCGATGCAACAGAGGACGCTGATGAAGACGATGAAGACGACCAAGAGGACGATGAAGAGCCGGATGGCGATGATACAGAGGACGTGGATGGTAGGCGTAACGGCTACGTTGGCCTTGTCTCCACTTGGTCCGATGATGAAGAGTCCAGCTTTGACGCCGACCTCTTTTTCGCTAACCTCTCAGACAAAAATTCTCACTCTTCAGGTTCCTCCACTCAAAGTGACGATGGGGATGACGGTGATTATTCCGACCTCGAGTTTGATGTATCTCAGACTGCTACTAGACTTGTCCCTCATCTCAGGCAAGGTGTCGGCATTGGTATTCCCAATCTGGCTTTCGAAGTAACGGAAGGTTGGGATGGTCAGGTCGTGTTCACGAACGGTCAGACCGAATCTTCATCTCGAGATGGGCTCCAGAGCCTTCTCGAGGCGGCCTTTTTACCTCCAGGCCCAGATACCTCGCCTTCACCCGGTCCAGATGGCGACGTTGATATGCTTTCCACCGACGCCGACGGTGAAGCGGATGAAGAAGGTTATGAACAAGATGTGGATCAGGACACTGCTGAAACTGAAGGCGAGGGTGACACAACCGACGAAGAGCTTGTTGGTGAAGACGATCTCCCGAATGAACGCGCAATGAGCTTATTCAACACTCCATTCACATTCAATCACGTCCCTTCCATCAATCCTTTATCGACATTGAGTCCCGGCAGTAGTCCTGTATCCCCATTCAGGAGACAGTCCGATTTTGCAACGGACTCTCCTCATGCCAGTGATATACTTTCTCATCAAATGCAATGGGAATCGAATGGCCTCGAGGGGGAGGAACATGAGGAAGAAGAAGAAGAAGAAGAAGACAATGCATTCGTCCGTGAACAGAGAGAAAAAGATAGGGCTGCGAGAGGAGGTTTGCCTAGAACTGGGTTTTTTGAAGTTGTTGCGCAAACAAGCCAAGTTGTCATCGACGGAGAACGAAAAGAAATCCCTTCTTCGTATCCAAGGTTCACCGGTCGGAGGGGTAAAGGGGTCAAAAGTATGTCGCTTTCCATGTCGTCTCGCGCCAGCAGGAATGGTGGTGTAGGTGGTTTATATATCAACTTCCTGCAAATAAGCTTATATGTCTCATTAGTTCGGATCTCTTCTACGCAAATCGTTCAGGCCCTCTTCTCTTCCTCCTTCGTTAACGCGCAGCAACTTTGCGTCAACATCCATTCTGCCATTATCGCCCTCGAGTGAAGTTTCGGAGGAGATGACAACTCTTTCTCCGAGCGCTGAAATAACATCTTCTGGATCCACGTCCGCATCTCAATTAGAGGATCCAGTAACGCAGCCCATGTCCATCGATCTAGACGATGTTCTGGATGCATCGTTCCTAGTAGCGACCGAGTCCACTACGATTTCTAGTGTCGTCGAGGAGCCTCCTACAGAGGCATCCGTTACTGTCAATAATTCAAACGCGAGCCCTTCGACCGAACAGTACATCAGGAGTCTCAACCGCTGGGACGTTATATCGGTCGGCGCCTTGCGCAAGACTGGTGTTTTGACTGACTCGGCAGCTGGCTGGGGTTCCGACTCTGGTCCAGACTATACTGCTTACAGCAACGTCATGAAAAGTAGTCCACTCAGTACCATGTTATGGCATAATCGAAATGGCGCTTCGAGGCAGCAGCGTTCTATGGGGTATATATTATCCCCAGAATTAGGACCTGTCCGTGACGGGGATCGCACGCCGACCAATGGTTCTCAAAAACACAATGGTTCCCCTCCGTTCAATTCCAAAAGCCGCAAAGAACTGCGTAGGGAACGAAAGCTGAAAAGAAACAGTCACAAACCTGCGAATCATCACAAACCACATCATCTTCACCATCAACACCACCATCATCCCAATTCAAAAAGTCGCAGTACAAGCTCGTTTCAGCGGACCAACTCCTTCAATAATTCGCCAGTGCCCTCACTGAGCATCTAATTGTCTCTGGGATATCCAACAAGTTCATTTCTTGCTGAAAGTATCTAACAACTGCTTCTGTAAGAGCTGCTGTGTCGTACCTCTCGGAAAAGTATAATCTCTTGCATTTCTGTTCACAATTGCATTCCATTTCCCTTGCGTGCTTCTCGCATAATGCCTGCGTTCCTTCAACTCCGTCATCTCTCTCTTCTTTTGGGTAGCCTTCGAACTATTTATCATTGTATCCACTTCAAGTTTTCCAGCCTTCACCCGCTCCTTTTGATTTTTTTCCATCACAACATCTGTTGCGTATCTTTCATGTAGCTTGTACCTCACTCGATGAACCTTCAATGAATTCCTAGTTGACTTTTATTTTTATGGATGGGAATAAGACGCGACGCGTAGTAATCATCGCGAAATCTCACGTGAGCTCCCGATCCACATTAATAATCGAGCGCTCAATTCCCTCCTTTCCCCACATCTACTTCTACACCCGCCAGAATATCTTCCTCTGTGTCAGTCTCCTGAAGTGACCACGAACACGATTACTTAACCTCAGTTTGATTATGCTAGGACGACTTAGCTCCCTAATTTTTGGCCCACCTTTCGATTCATCTTCATTCCGTGCTACCATGTCATCGGGTAAGTATGAACTGCTCTATTCACTGGTTAGAGTTCTCATAGTATCAAAACCACATGCTCTAGCCGCCAATGCGTCTACCGAGATCGCGACTTTCGCTTCAGGCTGCTTCTGGGGAGTTGAACACATCTTTCTGAAACACTTTCCACCCAAAGAAAATAAGGGTATTCTGAAGACGGCTGTCGGTTACACCGGCGGAAAAGAAACTGCGAGCAACCCCGGCTATAGGGAAGTATGCTCTGGAGAGACAGATCATGCTGAAGCCTTGAGGATCGAGTTCGATCCAACAATCGTATCTTACGCTGAACTTGTGGGTAAGTCGTTGCATTCGCTTAGCTATAGTGCATAAAACTTACCTTCCCGTTACAGAATTCTTCTATCGCACACATGAACCCACGACTGTGAACCGTCAAGGGAATGATAGAGGCACACGTACGGGCAACATTCCATTTACCTGGGGTCGTCACGTTGATTGAACTTTTCAGAATATCGTTCCGCCATTTTCACCAATACGCCCGACCAGTACAAAACAGCTCTTGCTGTGACCGAGAAAGTTCAGCAAAAACACTTCACTCCAAAGGGAGAGAAGATTGTTACACAGATTGTCGAGGCTGGTCCATGGTATAACGCTGAAGATTATCATCAACTCTACCTCTTCAAGAATCCAAACGGTTACCAATGTGCAACACATCGCCTTCACTGGTAATTATGCGAGAATTTATAGCGCTGCTGGTTTCTTGTATACTTTGTATATTGGAATAGTTACTTTGTTGTATGTCAGAAATTGAAATTGTCATTCTCTATGTACAGTAGATCCTGTGACCTTGTCAGATAATTGAATCGGAGCTCAAAAGCGTGCTCACTGAATAAACGCGTCTTTCCTTTTGTCTCTCCCTCTAGATCTGTCTCGACGCGTATCTTAGTTAGCACGCGCTTTTCTCTGAACAGTCTAGCTCGTTCGAATCGAAAAAAAAAGATGTTGGAAGCCAAACTCGCTGAAGCCAGCGTGCTTAAAAAGTTATTAGATGGTACGTGTCTTTGTAGAACGCGTCGATACGACCTTTTCGTTCTGACTTATTGGATTCAATTCATCTTCGTCTCCTTCCTATCAAATCTAGCCATCAAAGAACTCGTCACAGATGCCAACTTTGAATGCTCAGAAGAAGGCATAACACTCCAAGCAATGGACAACTCTCATGTCGCCCTTGTCGCAGTAAAACTGGTCCAGAACGGGTTCAAGAAATATCGCTGCGACAGACCAATGCCTCTCGGAGTCAATGTTGGCAGTTTGACGAAAGTGCTTAAATGTGCCAAGGATGATGATATTTGCACCCTCAGGGCAGCCGACGAAGCCGACGTCTTGAATTTGGTTTATGAAGCAAAAAGTATGTTCTTTGACACCCCGACCCTTGAGAATTTGGGTTGACAATGTCTCCGCCATTATAGACTCTGATAGGATCTCTTCATATGATCTCAAGCTCATGGACATCGATGCCGAAACATTGGGGATCCCAAAAACCTCATACGAAGCACGCATAGTGCTATCTTCCGCTGAATTTACGCGTATTGTACGCGATTTGTCGCTACTGGGTGACTCTGTGAGAATCGAAGTCAGTAAGGAAGGTGTGCGATTTGCCAGCGACGGCGAGGCTGCCAATGGCAACGTGCTACTGAAAGGCCGAGGGCCGATAGGAAAGGTAGATCGCGGTCCACAAGGCGATGACGAGGACGAAGAAGACGGTGATGGAGTAAAGAAGGAAAAGAAGCATGAGGATGACGACGATGAAGATGAGGCGGGTGAGGAAGAAGAGGGAGGAAAGAAGAAAGACAAGGCTAAAGTAAAAAAGGAAAAATCTGATGACGGTGATGTTGAGATGGACGAAGATGAAGATGAGATACAACCGGACGAAGACGGCGAAGAGGAGAAGGAGGATGAAGAGGATGAAGATGGAGACGGGGACGGTAAAAAAAGAAAGAAGAAGGTGAATATCTCCATCTCCCTACTTGCTCGTTCAAGACCTCATTCTCTTGTCCTGTAGTCCAAGTCGTCGCCGAAACCCGCCAAGAAGGCAAAAACCGTTCCTTCCTCGAAATCTAAGAAAGGGAAAGCCAAAGCTGACGACGGAGACGACGACGACGATGAAGCAGTCATCATCCAGATGAACTCTCACGTCTCTCTTACGTTCTCATTGAAGTATCTGGTCAATTTCAGTAAAAGCTCAAATCTCGTCAAACGGGTGGAGTTGTATATGAGCAACGACGTGCCACTCTTGGTGAGGAATAATTCTTGGTGCCCTATATGGTTAGACATGACATATCTTTCAGGTTTCGTATGACTTTGGTCAAGGTTATATCAGGTATTACCTTGCGCCTAAAATTGGAGATGACTAAACAACGAATGATTACCTGGGCCTTATACCTTTTCTCCACTGTCGCTGTGATTATATGATTTATAGTAGTAGATAAAATCTACGGATGCACCTACGATTCTCTTTTTATATTCTTTTCATTCATTGCATTACACAAAAAGCAAAAGCTAACTGGGTGGACATATATACTGTGTATGAGTTGTAAAACGCGAGCACGTGCTTGGTATTTTTCTGTCAAAGGTTGTCCCCGAAGAAATTACAAGGCAAGAACTCGGTGGTGTCAAAGGTATCGAATTCACATTCCGAATATAGATTGGGCGGTATTCTATAGCTTCGGGATCAATGTGAATTATACATGTATGTGTACAGGTCATTATAACTAAACTTGGAGTTCAGCCTTGGACACAACATGTTGGAGAAAGAATAGGAATCAGGATAGGTTAAAGCAAGTTTTAGATCCCGGAGATGTGGAATGAGAAAGCTGTGATGAACAATGCCAATAAACCTTTGCCACTACTAAGGTTCATTGCACTATGGGCCGCATTTGCGGAGGTGGCGGATTCTTTGCTTGGGCTCGAGCTGGTCGAGGAAGCCGAGCTGGAAGGAGAGGAAGAGGATGACGTCGAGATAGAAGACGGTGCGGCTGAAGTACTGTTAAGAGGCGATATTCGTGAGCCTGTAACTGTCACTGTTCCAGAGATGTCTGTGGAATAAATTGGAGGTGAATGAAAATTGTATCCATGTCCGAGGACAGTTGAGTGCTCACACTGATCAAAAGTCGGAAGCGAATAATTGCTTTCGAGGTAAGGTTGTGTCTTGTTTAGAGAAACCCCAACAGGAACGATGTACTGAAGACCGGTATTAGAAACCCCCCCACTCTACTGAATAGAATGACAACGCGCTACGCACCTGGAAAGCGCTTTTGAGCTGGGGATAATATTTGACTGCTTCTGACATTGTGAAGTTATTAAGTTCATGAGTCAACAGGATTGCGCCAGTCTAAAATCAAAATAGTTATTAAACGGGGACGAGAATCAAGTCGTATCGATCGCACAGAAGTGAACGCTCCACTGTTTGCCGTTTGGAGAAAATCATTGTAGTTATTTTCCACAGTTTCGTCAGTGATGGTTGTGCCATCTACACTAGCATCTGCAGTGTCGTATTTCCACATGATTGTCTGCAATCCCAGCCCGTTTGCAATGGCGCGAATCCTGTCGTCAATATCACCGTAAGGGGGCTGTCAATTATGTCCAGTTAGAGACACTGTTCCTCTGAGTTTATGCGGTGAGAACATACTCTCCAGCATGTAGGTGTGACGCCCACTGCGAGCTTTATCATTTGAATCTGTCAGAGCCGCGAATGAGTGGTCATATCATAGTAGAAATATGTTGTGTGTATGTGGGCGTACAGCTAAAATGAATTAGTTAGTGGTTGTATTGCTGGGAAGATTCAGAGACTTACTGTACCACAGTTCTGCAAAAGCATTTTCGCTTGAGACCGTTGTCACTGAAAATTCCTCGAATGAGAGCGGCCAGTCCAGACGAGACTCATGAACGTACTGTAAGGATGAGACCACGTATCTGCGTTTCTTTGTATTTGAGAAAGGGTAAAACGGTGATATTTTGAACGAGCTTACGAGCACATATCTCATGGCCTACAATCCAGACGCATGAAAAGAATGAGAACCACATTGGGATAAGGATGACTCGGCTCACCTTCAGCAAGAGCACGCTGCGCTTCCAGAGGGTAATCTGCGACGTTGGAACCGATGAAATAAAATGCTGACAGTACACAAATAAGTAGATGATTCCGGAGAATAGATGGCCAGACACTTGCTCGCTTTTTGATTTTGGCTCTGCAGAAAATCGTAGAATGCATTGTGCGAACAGTTTGGTCCATCGTCAAATCCATAACCTAAAGTTGAAGGCTTTGGAACTGATGCTCAGCCTTTGGGTCTGGATCACAGGTTGATTGATACATACTTCTGGGGCATCAGCAATATCGGGAGGTAAACCAGACAGTTTGGGCGACACGCATTGATCGTAAGTCCACCAGCAGTCCGGATCGTCAGAAGGATAGTCCGAAGACGGCGGTTGCGTCTAAAGAGTCAGTCAACACATGTAAAATTTTCAACCAAGGCCAGAAGAAAGACTGCCTTTGTATCAATATTAGTGGGGATGCTAGACGAAATTGAGTTCCACATAGCAAGCGCGTCAGCGTCATCAGGTAAGATGGACGCAGCTCCCCAAACTGTAGGAAAAGAGCCTATCTGATCATCGACAGGAGAATAGCTGTAAGGTGTACACTCCTGGTCTGCATCTGAATGGAAAGAAAGTGGTGTTGGAGAGGTGGGTTAGACGTCTTTGGCATGGAATCGACGTAAGATAGCATACCAGTAATGGCAGCCTCTCCTTGTTCTGTTGTTCGATCTATGGTAGATTGAGCATTGACTAGGAGAGTTGAGAACACTGTGAAGGAAAGTAGAACTTGAAAAGCGTTCTGCATCATATCACGGAGTTAGGAGGGAGTGTGAAAAGTTGGGGACGGTGCAACAGAGTCAACGAGCGGAGGAAAGAGGGACAGTCAAAAAACGAATGAAAAAACAAAAACGAGCAGCGAATAGGGACTTTCAAAGAGAGGGGAGAAAAAAATCGGCGTAAAGGAGGAATCGTCTATATACCTGCCAAATGTGTTGACAAACGGCTTGATGTTGCCGTGGTTGGATAAGAATCTGGAGTTGAATAAACATAAAATCAGTGGGTTTACAGTGGGAATTGCAATTCCGGTCCATTACTCTGAAATGCGGGGAAACCAGCCCGCATTGTTCGGGCATGCCAACCTGGCCACGGGCCACGACATTGTGTAGACGCTATAGGAGGTACAGGGAGGCGCTTATTTGCGTATAATCCGCACCATAGGTCTTCATAGATGGTTCATGGCTCCTTCATTCATGTCAACTAGGAAGCAAGAGAGCCCTAGAGCCTAGAGAATTGACCTTCGGTTCGTACTTTCTAGCCCAGTTAGCCTGCCTGCTACATCAGGCAAAGGAAAAAAAAAGAGTGATGCTTCATTTATGTTAATTCGGAGGCAAGAGACTCGTGGAAAGCCACGATTTGATTCGTATTGGCTGGCCCACTCCCGTCACAATTAAGTCAGGTAAAATGGAATAACATCTGAAATGATATTAGGTTCAGTTGCCACTCGGAAGTTCAGTAGAATATACATACTACATTTTATTATAGTGAGGCGTGCTTATCGACTTTTACGCATCCCCGGTGTCTACGGTATCAAGATTTGCAATTGGAAGGACTATATTTCTCAAAATTTGTTGTCCAGTGTAATGATTGGGGTAGGAAGATGCCGGAGTTAGACTGTGTTGCTGGTACAAGTCCTCTTTGTGAGATGTAATGGTTCGCAATGCTATTAAATTGCAACTTGTGAAAATTTAGATCGGCTTCAAAAAGACTTCTTGCCGGGACCGGGACATATGCCCCTGACGGCGAAGCGCCCGTCGTTGGTCCTTTTTTTTCTTGGTACATATCTTTGATTGTATGTACACATTGGAAAACAGAGTTCTCCGGAATCTTGAAAGCAAGGAGCTTTACAACAAGATTTTAGCATAAAGGAGTATCCAGTTGTGTGGCACCGATTAAAAGCGGGGAGCGCGAGGGCACATTACACATCTGTAGAGACCTGGGTACGGTCCGAGTCCGTTCACCTCCGTGGGACTGACTTGGAATCTGTTGAGCGCCATCTCTTGCTCTCAATAGTCAAATAACGGAAGAGCCCTTGGCGTAAATCGATATCAAGGAAGTATTATGTACTAAGTATTCAAGTACCGTAAAGAGGTAGTCCGAAGGAAGTCGTTATCATAATAATACGTTGATGAGCAAGGTGAAGTATAAAAGTCACTGGTAGCGATCAACCCATAGTCAATGCAGTCTGTAGAGAACACGATAACGCCACAAATAAAGCTGCCAGTAAAACTGAATCATATCCAAATTTGGTCGCACTGGTAGCTGCATTTGGGGAAGGGGAATCAATCGATGAGGATACAGAGGGGAGTGGTGATGCCGAAGATGTGGATGATGGAAGAACCGTTGTACTGTTGGGTGTGACTCGTGAGCCTGTCAACGTTCCCGAGATGTCTAGAAGCAAGTGAATATCGCAAACCATTTATGAAAGATTCGGGACTCACACTGCTCAAACGTTGGGAGTGAATAATTGGTTTCTACGTAAGGTTGAGTCTTGTTCAATGAGACCCCGACCGGTACAAGGTGCTGACAAAGTCAATTCGAATGCAAGCCAAGCAGATTTCGGATTACGGATACAT
Source organism: Lentinula guzmanii (assembly GCA_027919855.1). Taxonomy (NCBI): domain Eukaryota; kingdom Fungi; phylum Basidiomycota; class Agaricomycetes; order Agaricales; family Omphalotaceae; genus Lentinula; species Lentinula guzmanii. The sequence continues at coordinate 199,146 of JANVFO010000028.1, forward strand.
ACCTGGAAAATATTTTTGAGCTGAGGGTAGAAACTGACAGCTTCCGACATGGTGAAATTATTCAATTCATGAGTCAAAAGAATTGTCCCGGTCTAAAACGGAAATATGTAACTTGAGCATGAAGACAAGCTCAGCCCCGGTTCAAACATACCAAGTTGAATGCTCCGCTCTCAGCCTTCTGGATGAAGTCGTTATAGTTATTGACCACAGTCTGATCAGTGATGGTCTTGCCATCCACACTGGCATCAGCAGTGTCGTATTCCCACATGATAGTTTGCAATCCCAGAGCGTGCGCAATGGATCGGATTCGGTCATCAACATCACCATAGGGTGGCTATAATAAAAGCCGATCTTAAGTTGGATCGACATTGGACTTGTTTCGCGTACTTACCCTCCAGCAAGTAGGTGTTACGCCTACTACAAGTTTGATCATTTGCATCTATTAGAAAGTGTAAGCTTTGGCCAATGAAGGAGCCGTTTGGCAACCGCGTACCGCTAAAGAATGAGTTCACTGTTCAGTTGAGATCTCTTATTCAAATGAGAAGGCAACTTACCATACCACAATTCTGCGAAAGCATCCTCGCTAGAAAATGTTGTCACTAGGAACGTAGATTAGTCTAGGATTGGCCCTTCAAACAAGAAAAGAGAGTACATACTGTAAGGATGGGACCAAGTATCTACCAAATTTTCTCAGCTCATCGAGTAGAGACATATTGCGTAAGAACTCACGGGCGCATATTTCATGTCCTAAAAATCGTCAGATTGAGCGAGACGTGTAGCATTAGTTAGTCTGACATACCTTCGGCGAGAGCACGCTGAGCTTCTAAAGGCCAGTCTGCCACATTGGAGCCAATAAAGTAAAATGCTTTCCAGTAGAATCAAATTAGAATACAAACTTCCCTGGTTTGGAACGAGAATGGAGAACTTACTCGCTTTCTGGTTTTGGCTCTGTAGGAAGTCGTAAAACGCATTGTGCGAGCAATTTGGTCCGTCATCGAATCCATAACCAAGGGTAGAGGGCTGGGGGTAATTGTCAAATCGAGAGGATAGATACATGTCATAGAACGCATACCTCCAAAGCAGCCGTAACATCCGGGGGAAGCCCAGCCAGTTTGGGGGTCGTGCATTGACCATAGGTCCACCAACAGTCCGGGTCACTCGAAGAATAACTAGATGGCGGAGGTTCAGTCTGTCGAAAAATGAACTTTATTTAGGTGTTGTTTCACAATTGAGAACCTGAGTAAAAACCTTTTTGTCGATGCTTGTAGGGATAGTAGCCGATATTGAGTTCCACGCTGCGAGGGCTGCTGAATCCTCAGGCAAGATGGAAGCGGGTCCCCATACCGGAGGGAAAGAGCTCAGCTGATTCGTGACAGGCGCATAATTGTAGGGTGTGCACTCCTGGTCCGGATCTGAGTGGGCATTATCAGATATTGACGCAGATGCGTACGCGAATTACGAAGTAGAACGTACCAATGATGGAGGCCTCACCCTGCTCGGAGGTGCGGTCTATTGCAGCAGTATTGGCCAAAGGAGGGTGCTGCAGAAAGATCACTGCAAGCAGAGGTCCGAGTTGGAACAAGACCGGAAACAGCATCGTAGTCAACGGTCAATGGGAACAGGGGCAGATGAACCGTGAAGTTTGACAGACGGAGTGCAAGACTGGACGCCATGAAAATAAAAAGTGAGATATTTATACAGACCCAGAATCGGCTAATGAGACCGCTCAGGTTCGTAACTGTAAGGAAGCGAGTCTCTTTGGGGCCTCTAGTCACAGGAGGTTATTGACAGTCTGAATCCATATGTAAATGTTGAAACAAGAGATAACATCGTGCCCGTTAAAATAAATTTGAGGGGAGATTCAGCGGTCAACATAACCCGCATGAATTTTCGGAAATTGGAAGCTATTGGAATTGAGGTACTTGAAGTTTTAAAACTTGTCTTCTTCCATCGCCAAATCAATAGAGCGTGCTATCGAGGGTATGCATAGATTGTCAGAAGAAATGCGTTGACCTTGTGTAAGAGATCTCGTTCATGGAGTATGAACTTCAGTTGAACATAGCCCGACAGAGCAGGACAGCCGGTTTCTCCGGATGGTATCAAACGGCATCGACTGTTGGCGGTTGCATTAATATCCTTATGCGGAAACGGATTTGCCGAGATTTGCTGAAACCTTCGTGTTCTCTGCCGCAGAGACTTGTAGGCAAAAAGCAGCGCTGGACAGCGGCATTTTGTGCCTGTAAATATCAGTTGCTCGGCCTTTAGCAATGGGCGTGAATAAAATCCTTCCGTTAACGGTTCCCATATTTTACACTTAGCTATTGAGATTATATGGCTTTGTGAAAACGGAAGAGGGGGAGGGGTCTATAGGACGAACATGAAGGACAACAAGAGACACAATCTAAGGGGAAAAGAAAATAGGCGCTAATTCGATCTTAAATTATTTGCAGGAATGAAACTTTTGCAAGAAACGACAACATTCGAAGAAGTACGATTAGCTTAAAAAAGACAGTCAGGTTTTGCAGCAATTACATATCCAGGCAGCTTACCAAGCGGGGACAGTCAGTGGTATTTTCACAGTGGTCTGAAAGTATGGATCGTCAGATTTCGTCCTAGGAATACCGATAAACATATTCACCGCCAAACCCTAGGAGGACAATGAGAAACAGTACTAGTCAGTAAGTTGAACTCACAGAAAGACTTGTCTCCTTATACTTGACACTCATATCAGAGGCTGTTAAACGCATAGCTTCTATGGCCTCGTCTAGAGTGACGCTATAGACTCCATGACTTGCGAGGGAAAGCTGAGCAGCGGTGACCGCCTTGACCGCTAGGAAAGAGTTTTCAGATTGACAATCGTCGATAGTGACCAGCGAACGTTTGACCAACCTCCGAGACTATTCCTTTCCTGAGTGCATAAGTCAGTTTCAGTTAATCGAGTAGAAGGAGAACACAAACAATACAAGGAACTTGAACCAGGCCATCGATTGGATCGCATGTCAAGCCCAAGTTATGTTCTATAATAGATAGTATCGGTCCGACCATATACATTGAAAAACGAGAAAGAAACGGACCGATTCCGATTTCTGCAGCCTGGAACACTGTTATAATTGATTTGCATGAAAATCAAGATACAACATACCTGCAGTACTGTTTCCGGAGAAGCTTTACCAAAGATAATCAGGAAAGAGCTTGGGGGCATATACAGCAATGCTTACCACCCTAGGTGATACAACCATTAGACGAAGAAACGAGAGCATACATTACAAGACAACACACCATGCACGCTGCAAACCCACCGGCAGCCATAGAACATGCAACTGTAAAGATTCTATCAGAAGATACCAGAATCTTTTACTAACGACTGACCACCGACTTCAGCCTGACATCCCCCTTCGGCTGCAGAGATGGTACTTCCACGCTTGAACAGCATACCAATTGCCTTTACTCAAGAGAATGTGAATGTTTAGTGCCAGTCAAAGATGAGCAGCGATTGCGAAACGACTCACCGAAGCTGTAAGCAAAAAGGTCATCACACTCTTTTCTGGATCATCGCTGATGAACTGAAAGAAGGCAAATCGATCAGTGACAATATTCAGCCTAGGGGAGAAATACATATATTCTTACTTCAATGATGTATTTTAACACGGCAGGAATCACACCGGCGGCGCCATTTGTTGGAGATGTAACAATTCGGCCACCGCTAGCGTTGACTTCGTTCACGGCAATTGCGTAACAGGAAAGAAAATCGACTGCCGGGATCATTGTCTTCCTCTAAAATCAATAGTAAGGCACAAGGAATTTTCAAATTTAGAGGCACGTACCGGTGGTTCAGGCAAAAGTGGATGATCGAAAGCACCTACAACGCGGGGGGCACGTTTCGCACTTGGATTAGCGGTATTCACGCTTCTTGCACCCGCACCTGCGAATGATTCGAAGCTAGGACTTTGCTTAAACCGGACGGGATTTTCGCCTTCTGACTCAGGTGCATCTATCAAATCACTAGGAGCTGTAGGAAGGGAACCGGCTTCGATCTTTGGATCATTCGAGGGGGAGACATGACGCCAGGGTAAAATCCACGCATCAAGCGTCGATAAAGGATAGGCGCTCGCCGGCGAAGACCCAGTCGTCCAGGCAGAGTAGGAACCTTGGCAGTGACGCCCGTTTGAATGCATTCGTCCATCACGGACCATATGCGAAGGATCTGAGTTACTGGGTTCAACTCTTTAACGCCGCAGATGCAGTGGAGACTTACCTTCTGATGTATATCCTCATCTAAATACCCGAAACTTTTTTCATTGTCGTAAACAATTTGAGCAATGGTCATCTAGTGACGGAATCAGGAGGAAATGCCAGCCTATGTCAGTAAGAAGTTGATTGACAGACGTTATGTTTTTGAGTCAAGGCCAAGAGACTGTTGCCAGACTCAAAAGGGTAGGGCGGACTAGTGTCGTCATTGGAGATGGATTCGTCATGAGGTGTGAAAGGACCACTAGAAGGTTCAGATGATGGGGAACTCAATGAAGGCTCCGTCAAAGAATGCATCTGGTGAAGGCGCGCCGGGGGGACCACACTCTTGTCCACGCCTTTGTAGAAAAGGTTTTCATCGACTTGATAGCACCAAGGAATATCAGTCAGGTAGATAGTCAGTGACAAATTGAATTACCTTTTGTCTTCTCATTGACGACAAAGCCTCCTCCCACACTGTAGTACTCATTTGTTGCGAGAAGATTACCATCTTCGTCGAACGCACTAAACCTCATACCGTTAGGATGTGTCGGGAGGACTTGATCCCATCTGGTCAGAATACTATTAGTATGGAAACAACATAGTCGAATCATAACAAGAACCTCCATAGCATGTCACGGTCCATATCATAGTGAATACGGTGATCTCCACCTAGTAGCAATGACTTATCAGTGAGAATATTATTATAGCGCGACTCTATAGTTGTTGGGATAATAGTCTCTGGGTCGGAACCTTCGAGACCCAGTAAAATAGCCTGAGGGGTATGATGTCTTGATCGATGTTAGCGCCAGCACGGCGACACGAAAGTAATGAATCTAACCCTTTGCCTATAAGAAGGAATTCACAATCAAATCACACAGAACGAAGTTGTCGTCTACCTGTGGCAGCTAGAGAGCCATATCTGTCGCAGATGTCAGTGAATTACTAGTATATCAAATGTATGAATCCTCACAAATTTATTTTAACAGTGGCGACCTGGAAGGCGTAAGTCGTCGCCACAATCAGCGCATATATTGCCGGAGTGTGTTCAGTTCGCATGTCGATCCTTTAGTGTGTTTAAGAAGGAGCGACGAAAAAAAGAAGCTGACCTTTGCGAGCACATTCAGCTCCTTCAGATCTGTGATGAAGATCTTCCCGGCACGCATTGGACCAACTGTATGTGAGCTCGAAGGTCCAACTAAAGAGTGAGCTACTGTATCAGTTACGGGAAGGAGAATGATGGGTAAGTACGAGAATGCGTACCACCAATGCTGAACAGATCAAAAGTCGAAATCACTGCATGCTCAGGTAGTTGTCGTTCTTGTAGATTCTCAGGGACGCGTTCAAGCTTGCTCAAAGCTGGTCGAGCGGAGGCAAAAGGTCGTAGAAAGAAGGAAAGATTGGAACAACGAGAAACGAGCGACCTCTGACGAAAAAGCAGAGACATTGTCGTGGTAAAAGGAACGAACGAGAAACATCAATCTCAGCACTGCCAGACGGCGAGCAACCCAGCAAATGAAGTCCGAAACTATATGATAAGAGTCTCCCACGTGACAGTTTCTTGAAGCCTTTCGTCGTGACCGTCGCCGTCGTTCGATTTTCACTGCCCTTCAAATTCGTAGCGCCCGCGTATAGATCCGTATGCAAAATGTCGGCCAGATCATCGTCTCGGGAGAAAGATAGCAGGAATATATCCGCACACGCATCGTCGCCTCACCGGCAGACGACGTTACCCACAGCTGCATCATCGACGACCAACTTGGCCGCTTCTATCAATCCTACACCGCACACTATCGAGTCTATATTAGCCTTGCACGGCTCAGCACCAGATCCCAAACTCGCTGCACTAGACCAGGCTGTGTCAGAGCGCAATGTGCTCTCCTCTCAGAATTCTCAGTTATGGAAGCTCATAGAGAAGCAACGGTCAGGGTATAATCAAATCCTGAAGGAGCTTGAGAGGGTCAGGAACGAGAGGGACACCTACAAAGCCCGTCTGGCAGTAGGCGTGGGTGGTTCAATAGCTTCTGAGAAGCGCCATCCCAGTCGAGAGCGCACTCAGAAACAGAGTATCGACAGTATTGCCACTGACGGCGGCGTGTCCTCTAACAGCGGAGACCATCCTCGTCAAATTATGCCCAGATTCTACTCGGATGAATTAGGTATGTTCTAGTCTACGGCTCAAGTCCATTTCCTTTTGTTAATCATCAGCAGTCACCGCACGGACAAACATTCATAGCTTACATTCTGCACGATCTCAAGAACCCTTGACGAACTCCTCGTCGGCTTCTATTTCTTCTTCCTCAGTTGCTTCCTCAAATACTAGTCTCAATAGCTCCCAGTCAACAACGACTTCTCGTCTGACCCCACTTACTGTTCCCCCTCGCCCAGACGTTTTACCTGAACTTTCTGCTACACAGGAAACTCCGTCTCACTCATTCAACAACGCTACACCAAAATACTCCCACTTTACTCATGGCTATAACGACTCCATTGTATCCTCCATATCCTACAGTTCCAGTCCCAATAGTCAAGGAGCATCAACCAAGCATTCAGTTTATGCTCGAAAGAGTAGCTTCACTGAAAGCATCAACAGTGTTAGCACTAATGACGGAACACCAGGAAACGCCTATAGCGGTATCGCTGCCGGAGGAAGATATGACTACCCATCTCAAAATACCCCACAGACAGCTCCAGCAGAGTATTCGTCCATACCATCATATACTCCAGTGATGCCCTCCGGACATGAAAAAACTAACACTCCCCATATTATCACATCCCTCTCCATTCCTTCTTCTTCAGATCGCGACTCACATGCCTCCCCCATTTCCCAGAAAGCAAGTAACAATCTTACTTCGCTATCCCCCGCAATCCGCAATCCGCTCTCACGAGAATCACGTATATCGCTACCGGACGAAGCAAAGCAGTATATCGCAAATATGGGCGAGTCTCCAGCACCAAGTCCTGGAATAGAGACGTTCAGTAAGTCAAGCTCATCGTTATCGCAGTCTTTCGTCCCGAGTTCTCCGGGACGTGCAAAGGATCAAGAATTTTTGGACATGGAGGAAGAGAACGACGACGAAGATGAAGATGATTCTGATGGCGGTGATGTGCCGGACGAGGAGTATGAGGTTGTGGATCCTGCACGCACTCTTACCCCATCAGCTTCGGCTGAATCTTCCCAGGATCAACTGCCGGCCCAGCCAGGGTCATCATCATCATCTTTTTCTGGACCCTTGACTCAGGCGCCAGCTCGCTCGAGCAGCAATCGCCAATACGTGGCTGGATCCAGCGAATTCCCTCTTCCTCCATCCACAATGTCTCCTCACCACGCTGAGGCGAGAGCAGAAGCTGCTTACCAACGGCAGCTAATCAATGAGTCCTCAGCACCGCGCTCTAATGATAACCCCAGTCCTCACCGACTTGACACCCAAAATCTCTCACCTTCTCCCCAGAATAACGCTGCACCGGCTTCTGCTGGCTTTTTCCGTGCCCTTCCTCTGCTACCTACCGATCTTCCTCATACCAAAATCCACGTTTCGCATTCGTTCGTGCGACCGAATGATAGAGGCAAGGAAGTTTTATCGTTCATTGTTATTGTGAATCCCGGGAAAGGAAAAGATGGCTGGAAGGTGGAGAAGATGTATAGTGATGTTTTGAACCTCGATCAACGGGTGAGAAGTAGCGTCGGGAAAAGTGTGGGGAAAAAGATAGCCACTTTGCCTGAGGGAAAGCTCTGGAAAGACCATGCGCCTGCAAAAGCTGACCAACGAAAGGTATCTACTTATATCTATCCATCGTCCTTCCGTAATTGGTTCCTGACACCTTTCCGCTAGGCTGTCCTTGAGACCTATTTGCAAACTTTAATTAATCTTCCTGTCAAGCACAACGACGAGGTTATTGCCTTTTTTACCACCGATATCGTGAAGGACACCATGCGACCGGTAATGCAAGCGGGGCATAAGGAAGGATACCTGACGAAGCGGGGAAAGAATTTTGGAGGGTGGAAAACACGTTATTTTGTGTTACAGGGCCCCGTGTTGGAGTATTTCGATGCCGTGCGTCTTGATATATTTGTGACTGTTCTTGATAATCACCTTTTTGACAAACAGCGAGGCGGGACTCATCTTGGTTCAATAACAGTCACCGGCGCTCAAATTGGTCGTCAGCAACGCAACAACACCGCGCTAGACGAGGAAAAGGAATACCGACACGCCTTTCTCATCGTAGAGGCCAAGAAAGGACCGAGTGGGGTACATCCTCGACACGTTCTTTGCGCAGAGAGTGATGCTGAACGAGATAGCTGGGTTGAGATTCTTGTAAGGTACTTCACTGGAATGTACAGTGAAGAACCAGTAGCATATACTACTGTCTCTGCTGCACCCCCGTCACTCTATGCCAACGGGGTCAGTCAACCTACTTATGGTGTTCCAAGGACCAGCGTATCAGCCGACCCTCCTAGGAAACCTACACGGGGCTTTTCTAAGGATGACATAGGTGCAGAGAAACGAGCCGTCCCTCTATCCCAATTACCACAAGATGCCACAAATGCCAAGCTGTTCTCCCGTCCTTCTCAAGATGACTACAGCTACTCCTCGAGCCCCTCAAAATCCATACCTGCTACTGCTGATTATCGTATTCCTGAACGAGTACAACAAGGGCAACCTTCCAGTCTTCCGGACTCTTCGCCTTTGTCCAATCCTCCGCCTCTCGATCCCGAACAGCGTGCAAATTCCGAAATGGGTCATTATACTGATATCCAAACCTTGCGTGGACAACCACGTCAGTCGCCTGAACTGTATCGCCATCGCGGCGAATCTACCAAACAGCCTCAAGTCCCATCCCCTGTCGGGCCATTGCCGACTGAACGCGTCCCGTCACCCGAAAAGATGGATAAAGTCAAAATATCTGGCCCAATGAACGGAGCACCCATTCCCGCTGGATACAAATTTGGGAAGGATAATTCGTCAGAAACTAGTCTGACCCCGAGCTCGAGCGATCGACGTGAGAAGGCCAAATCTCGGTCGTTCTGGGGCTTTGGCAGACCTGGTGGAGGTGGAATTGGCGGTAAGCTGTATACCATTCTCAACCCTGCTGTTGTGCTTACGGGAATGGGCTAGAAAAAAATGCTGTACCTTCTGCTGCGTTCATGCCTCGCGCCGTCTTTGGGGTTAATTTGGAAGAATCGCTTGATGTTGCTCAAATTGCTAATTTACCAGCGATCGTGTTCCGCTGCATACAGTATCTAGAGGCCAAGAAAGCAGACCAGGAGGAGGGAATATATCGTCTGAGTGGGAGCTCTGCTGTGATCAAGTCATTGAAGGATCGTTTCAATGTTGGCGAGTCTTCACGAACTCTTCACAGGGGAAATCATTGACTTACAAACATCATAGAGGGCGACGTTGACCTTTTGGCTTCGGATGAATATTGGGACCCGCATGCCATCGCTGGCTTGCTCAAAAGTTTTTTGCGAGAACTCCCTTCGAGTATCCTAACTCACGAACTACATATGAGGTTCCTGTCTGTCATCGGTATGTTCATGTCTGCAAATGACCGAGTCATTTTATCGACGTCTCCTAGATTTTGTGGATCCTCAGGAAAGAATCAAAGAGCTCTCGCAGCTGATTGCATCCTTGCCCATTACCAACTATAGTCTTCTTCGTGCACTCACCGCTCATCTTATCCTCATTGTTCAAAATTCATCTGTCAACAAGATGACGATGCGTAATGTAGGGATAGTGTTCAGTCCCACTCTGGGTATTCCTGCAGGCGTTTTCAGTTTGATGCTCGGGGAATTCAATCGAGTATTCAATGTTGATGCGGGTTATACACCGGAGGAGTCGAACGCAGATCCCGAGTCTGAGCCTGACAGAAGGAATAGTATGCAATACTCTGAAGCTGCTGCTGATAAGTTACTGGGATTGTCAGGAAGATCATTGACGAGTGCGCAATATATCATTCTCATATCCGACGCATTATTAACCTCGTATCCTTCTAGCTCCTGCCGAAGAAACTCAGTCCGATACCGACGAGTATTCGATCAATGAAGATAGTGGCACAGAACCGGAGGTAGTCATTGAATCCTCGGCTGACAGTCCAGTTGGCGGGACTCGGCGAAGTCTTTCGCCTCCGGACACTCCCCTGGGTATTAGGAAAAATGGACGTGCTTCTAATCTAGCCGCTAAACAGGGACTCAACATCTCTGTTTCTGACCGAGGCCATCGATATTCACGAATGATGGGTGGTTTACCCTCTTCTCCTCGACCGCCACCTTCCCCCGGTGGGTTTTCAACATCACCTTCTCAATCGCCCGCACTATGATCTCTTTAATTTCTTTCCTTTGCGTTTTTGTGTTCTTGCTGGAAAAGCATCTGTACCGTTGATATTATCTATGCTGTATCATCCTTTTTTTTTTTTTTTTTGTCGTAACGTTTATCGGACATTGCATTCGCAACGACTGTACTCTCTAGAGACAGATTCGATCTATATACCACCCTGTCGACCATACCTAGTAGTATTTATGCACATGCCTTGAATCAGAAATTGGTCAATCACGGCTTTGACTTTGTTGTTGAATTTTTCGGTCCTGGCTGGCAGTGCTCGTGCTTGTTCCTGATTAGTGTGAATGTCAACTTGCTGTTGGTGTCTGTGCTGGTAGCGATATTTTCTCAATTTTTTTCTTACTCTCTGTGTTCCTCCATCATGACCTTCAAGCAGGCTGCTGTTCTTGCACCAGTCTCGTTCTTTCTGGGTGAGCCTTCTTTAGAAAAGGTCTAAAGAACTCGTTCTAAATGGTCGATAGGAATTCTGTTCATATGTTTTCACGTCGACTACAAGCTTCTTTGGGGAGAACTGAATGAAGCTGTGGTTGCGGATGGATTCAGTTTCTACGCTACCTTTTTCAATTCCCCACCTGCTATCAAGGTCGGTGTTGGGCGATAGACCGGCTAATGTGATTCAACAAACTCACAACAATCCATTGTAGGCGTTGTTACATGGAATGATTGGTGTAGGAGTTCTCGGGTTAGTCGCAAAATTGCACAAATGGGATGATAGTGCGATGTTCTTTGACGGTTCTAGTCTTGGTTCGTAGCATATTCGTATCTTCTGTTAGCGTTGTTGGAACTAATGATGAATTCGCTTTTTTAAGGTGTCTATGTGTTTGCAATTGCAGTATATACGGCTGTTATCTGCCCGACGATGAAGACTGTTGTTATTCCGCTAGAGGAAGATACGTATTCGGACAGGATAGAAGCTGTCCGAGTGCTTGCAGCAGCGAACGTTATCATTATGATATGTTTGGGACTGCTTCTTACGCTTCAAGTCCGCCTTCACTCTGTTTATCCGCAAATTCACATAATCTGAATGCTTTTTGCTCAACAGGCTGGACAGGTTTACGCCAAACGGTTAGAAGTCCAAGCAGCTGAGGAAGGAACCAAAGCTGTGGAGAAGGAAAAGAAGGACCAGTAGGGGAAGATAATTTTGGATTCATCTTTGAGAGGAATTCTGTGACCTGTCTATGAGTCTTGTTGGGAGTAAAGTGGCACTACTGATGACTTGTAATCGAGGATGAACCTGAGTATCATGTAACTCAGGATCCTGTGGTACATAAAGTAAGTAAGTAGCGAGTATTCGATGAGTAGAATAAAGTTGAACGTACAATTCCCACGTATATCTCTTCTTTTCATAAAACGATGTCTGCGGATTCAGTCGGTGAACCCTCTACCTCTACTGCTGGTGTAAACAAGCCTATCATCACCAAAACGCCCACTGCCAAGGGCAATTTATCCTCACTCGTCTCACCAACCACTCATGTTCAATGGAAGATCAACGAAAAGTGTCTGTGCTATCACGGGCCACTGATATACGAAGGTAAGTTGGACGGGTCTTCCTTCGCGAAGCCTTACGATATATTGAAACTGTACTGTAGCCAAAATTCTCAAGATACGCGTTTTCACCCCAGAAGATACGGAGAACGGCGAGATTGGGCCAAACTTCTTGGTTCATTACAAAGGATGGAAGCAAACGCGAGTCATTCCAATGAATTATTGTTATTCTTTTTACATTTCTAATTCGAGTCAATCAGTTGGGACGAATGGGTAACCGAGCAGCGCATTCTTAAATTTGACGAAGCAGGGATTGCGAAGCAGAAAGCATTATCACAATCAGCTCTGGCCGCTCAAAATGCTGGTGCGGCGGGGAAAATGAAAGACTCGAGTGGTAAAAGTCTGTGTTTTTTTTTGTTTCTGATGTTTTTATCTTCTGTTTTTTTTGTGGGTTTGACTGAATGTGATGATGATAAGCAGCGATTGGGAACCCTGCGGGATTGTCTATATCTGCAGGAGGTAGTACACGTTCGGGGATACGGAAAGAAGGTGCGAGAGGGACGAAAAGAGCGAGAGAGGACGATGATGGGCATAATGCTCGTCGAGCGGAGATGAAATTGAATGTACCGGAGATACTTAAAGTCCTTCTTGTTGACGACTGGGAGGCTGTCACGAAAAATCATCAACTCGTCACCCTGCCTCGCTCGCCAACAGTCCGTCAGATCCTTGGTCAATTCGAGGATCATGTCAAATCAACAACGACGAGGTGAGTCTTCGACCATATTCTACTACTCTATTGCGGATCTTTTGTTTTGACTTGTGTGCTTGTTAGTCTCCCTACTCCTGCACTTTTGACGCATACGATATGTGCTGGACTTCAGATATACTTTGACCGATCCTGTGGAATGTCCTTGCTTTACCGGTTTGAGAGACATCAGTATGCGGAAATACGAAAAAAGTATATCACGGGACCGCAGGTGAAAATCGAGGAATCGTCGGATGTTGAGATGTCGTCGATATATGGAGGGGAACATTTGTTGCGAATGTTAGGTATGGATATGAAAAAAAAAAGAAAATCTATGGTTTGGGAAGTCTTGATTTGATTGTGATCCTTGTAGTTTCGCTCCCTCAGATGGTTGCCCATTCACAAATGGACGGAGAGTCGATATCGTTGGTGAAAGAGTACGTTAATGAACTGCTGAGGTGTGTTTTTTTCTGTACTCTCTATCCTATTGTTGTACTGATTGATATCCTTTTTGTTTAAAAAAAGATATTTGGAAAGTAATAAGGACAGTATCTTTCAACGAGAGTATGATACACCGTCTGAGAGTTATGGAAACACAGTACGGTCATGAGATGATCGAGTATTGATTATGGGGCGGGGCGTTGAGAACGTGTATGTATGTATGATTAGTCTTTGCAGGAAATGATTATGAATTTGCTTGATGGTTTTGGTGGTTACTGGACCGATACTAAGTTTTCTCTTCGTGGCCCCATTTTTGTTGTGATGATGCGTTGACTGAAGATCAAAGTTGTTTTATCGGCCCGAAGCGGGAGCTGGAGCTGACATAATGCGTTACGCGTTGAGCTTGCGCGTTGGGAACCATTTCTTTCTTTCTTTCCTTCCTTCATTGACTTGGCTTCCGTACTTGACTCTTGAACGTCGATTGGAACACAGAACACAGAAGAAGATACAGTAAACAAACGCGATGGATCATTTTCCTACAAACTGGGGACGACCTGTATGTGTTTCTTTCCTTTGTTCGGTGGTGATTTGGAATGTATTCCTCTTTCTTTCTCTCGCTTTGATTTAGCGAAACGACGGATTCGATGCGTATGGGACGTATCCGATTGCGCAAAGGCCGTATAATGGATTGGGAAATGATGTGTTTTCGGAAGGAGTTCAACGTACACAGTTGAGTTTGTTGGATTGGTTGGATTGGATTGGGGGATGATTTACTGACGATGGCTTCTCCTTTTGTTGAAATAACGAGCAGACAACCGATTGTGACGGGTACGAGCGTTCTCGCTATCAAGTATAAGGATGGTGTGATGATGTCTGCTGATAATTTGGGTAAGGGATTGTGGTTTTTGGGGAAGTGGGAGATTAATATTAATTAACGGGGTTTTGTCTTTTCTCAAAGCATCGTACGGCTCTCTTGCTAGGTTCAAAGACATCCAACGACTCCATCCTGTCGGGACCAACACCATTATAGGCGCTGGAGGTGATATGTCTGACTTTCAGTATATTCAGGCGTTGCTCGATGATTTGATGGTTGAGGAGTTTACGGAGGGGGATGGGGATGGACATGCGCTTGGACCTGGGGAGATCCATGAGTATCTTTCACAAGTGATGTATGCGAGGAGGTCGAAGATGGATCCGTTGTGGAATTCGTTGATTGTTGGAGGGGTTAAGGATGGGAAGAGGTATGTGGGGTTTTGTGATTTTTTATTTTGATGATTTTTGGATTGAATTTTTGATAGATTTTTATCGTATGTTGATTTGTTGGGGACGACTTACTCTGCATCGACGCTCGCGACTGGGTATGGATCTTACATTGCGCAGCCACTTCTTCGTAAGGCTGTAGAAGGCAATGAGGATAACATCACGGAGGAAGAAGCTGTGAAGATTCTTGAACAGAGCATGAAGGTTTTGTTTTATCGTGATGCGAGAAGTTTGAATAAGGTTTGTTTGTTTTTTAAAAATGAATGACCCAAGGCTGAGGTTGTGTTTAGTATCAAATAGCAAAGATAACTAGTGACGGGGTTGCTATTTCAGAGTCAAGAAGTGTGGATACACAATGGTCGTTTGCAGATGGTATTAGAGGATATGGAGCTCAAACGCAGTAGAGATCAAAAAGAATTGTATGGCTACTTAGGACATTCGAACAAATGGAATTTGAAAACCACTAACCAAGGCCCTAGCTCTTTCCTGAGCGCCGAGGCCGACAGCATCAGTGATGAAATGGACATGCATGCCATACATCTTGGGATACGCATCCTGATTGACCTCAATCTGTGGCCAAAACGCCATAGCAGCGGGGGGTAAGCCAAAGCTGACAACGCCAGTGACATCGCTGGGTTTAACAGCGTTGGCAGAGGAAGGGAGGTAGGAAGTATGTGAAGATGTGGTAGGAGGGATAGGGAACCCGTTGAAATCACGAAGACGAGGTAAGACGAATTCGGAGAGGGTAGATATAAGGTCGTACATGGGGGGACCTTTAAGAGTGACTTTGGCACCTGCAGGCATACCCTGACGAATCCAACCACCGACTTGTTTTTTACCGCGGATGATTTCGACGCCGTTGATGGATTTGGAGGAGAGAGAGGGGATTCACCGGACAGAGCACGAAGGGCGGCGATTACGCCTAGGAGGTTGGAGCGGGAGGTTAAGGCGTCTTTAGACATGATGTGAAGTTGGATAGAGAGGAGTTTTGGGATGGTGGATGGGGTTATGAGGGTAGAAGGGATTTTGGACCATTGGGAACCGCCTACTGGAGGGTTTTTGCGGTATTTGGAGTATGGGTTGGAAGGGTCCCAGCGTAGACGAATTTCTCGTTGGTGAGAGGGGGTTGTGGTTGGGGTTTGTGAGAATAGGACATGTACATGAGGTTATCGGAGAGAGTAGAGTGGTAGTGGTCTGAGAGACGACAAGGAGAGATTTCTCGGATTTGGAGGTTTATTGGAGGACGAGGGAGTTTACGACGGGAGTCGAAAGGAAGAGGTTTGTGGATTCGGGGTGGTCTACCGAAACGGGTGGGTCGTATGAGAGGCATTGGTGGTGGACGAGGAAAAGAGAATATCTATTTGTTGTAAACAAATAAATATGGGCGTCTAATCTATCACAATGTTTAAACCTGATGAATGGATTGAACGACTCCGACGATGCGAACATCTTCCAGAACAATCAATGAAATCTCTCTGCGATATAGTCAGAGCGTTGTTGATGGAAGAATCAACGATTAGACCAGTCGCTAGTCCAGTCACCATCTGTGGTGATATTCATGGTCAGTTTTGGGATTTGTTGGAGTTGTTGAGGAAAGGTGGGGAGGTTCCAGGGACTAGTTATATTTTTATGGTGAGTGGCCAACTGGGACTTGTACGTTGGCTGATATTGGGTGTGTGTGTCTGAAGGGTGATTTTGTTGATAGAGGACATTATTCATTGGAGACGTTGTCGATGTTGTTGGTGTTGAAAGCGAGTTGGCCAGATAAGGTGACATTACTCCGAGGCAACCACGAATCAAGACAAATCACACAAGTTTACGGATTCTACGATGAATGTCAACAGAAATACGGCTCAGCGACGGTATGGAAAGCGTGTTGTAGTGTTTTTGATTATTTGAATCTGGCAGCGATTG
Organism: Lentinula guzmanii; assembly: GCA_027919855.1. Taxonomy (NCBI): domain Eukaryota; kingdom Fungi; phylum Basidiomycota; class Agaricomycetes; order Agaricales; family Omphalotaceae; genus Lentinula; species Lentinula guzmanii. The sequence goes on from JANVFO010000028.1 coordinate 215,556, forward strand.
TGGATGGGACGACGGTGTGTGTTCATGGTGGGTTGAGTCCGGATATCAGGACGTTGGATCAGATTAGAGTGTTGAGTAGAGCACAGGAGGTTCCTCATGAAGGTCCGTTTTGTGATTTGATGTGGAGTGACCCGGAGGATTTGGTGGATAATTGGGCGGTTAGTCCGAGAGGTGCTGGCTGGTTGTTTGGCGGGGTTGTTACGAAGGAGGTGGGTGTGGCCTTGTTGGTACTGGTGATTGCGTCTAACATTCAGCAGTTTAATCACATCAACGCTCTCGAGCTCATCACTCGAGCTCATCAACTTGTTCAGGAAGGTTACAAGTATATGTTTGGAGAACAATTGGTTACAGTATGGAGTGCACCGAATTATTGTTATAGATGTGGAAATATGGCGTCGGTAATGACTATACATGGGTCTGGTCAACGTACGTTTGAAGTTTATGGTCCTGCAGAAGAGAATGAGAGAGATAAAGGGTTACAGTCGAGGAGAATGGTGAGTGATTTGAGTGTGGAATAGGATGAGAATTCATGTTTTTCCGCAGAATATGCCTTATTTTGTATGATATGCAGATTTAATGATATCTGCTGCGTGTTCAGCAATAGCGTATACAGCTGCTGATGTATGTGCTGCAGGTAAACTAGGCTGTTGTTCTTGTCAGTGACTGATGTTCAGAGATCAAGTTTGAACATACCGCAACACTAGCATCAACAATCCTCAACCCTTTCGCTCCTTTCACTCTCAAATCCGGATCCACCACTCCCCACTCAGTCACTCCATACGGCGACATGGAAGCTGTAGAGACTGGATGAAAAAAGCTCACAGCGTTCGCGCGTATGAATTCGTCTAGTTCGGAAACGGAGCTGGCGTTGGTAAGGTCTTGGAGAATGTATTGTGACCAAGCAGGGGAGTTTATGAATTCACGAGAGGTAAGGATGGCGTGGCGGAGGATGTGGATGTCGATTGGTGAAGAGAGGAGGTTGGGATTGATAAGTGGAGAAGATAAAGGGTCGGTAGAGTTGATGGTTACTGATCCACTGGATTTTGGAGAGACGTTACCGATTGGGATGTTGAGGTAGTTGCCTGAAGGTGTGAATTGGCTCAGTCCGTTTTGGAATAGGAATTCAAAATGTGCAGTCTCGTTACCCGCTGCTGGGTCTCCGAATGTACGGAGAACGGTAGAGTTGGAGGGAAGTCGAAGAAAAGCGAGGTGGTTCTCGGAAGTATCGACGTTGATACCGGTTTTTGTGGTTAGCCATTGGTGGAGAAGGTGAGTGGAAAGGGAGGTGTTCCGGAGGACGGTGTCGTAGGTGAGAGTAGAGTTGACGAGATAGGTGGTGGAGACGCCGATGTGGTCAGTGAGGTTTTGACCTACGGAGGGGAGGTTGAGGAGGGGAGGGATGCCTAGGGAGGACAAGGTCGTGGCGTTGCCGATTCCAGAGTGGAGAAGGATAGAGGGAGTACCGATTGAGCCTGCGGAAAGTATGAGTTCTTTGGATGCGGTGAGGGTTTGTAAGGAATTATTATGATTGGAAAATTCAACAGTGGTGAATGTATTTCCAGAAGAGGGAAGAACTCTGGAAACTCGAGTGTGTAGGAGAACATCGAGGTTGGGTCTAGCGAGTACGGAAGGAGAGAGGTAAGCTACGGAGCTTGAGCGAACGCCTTGGTCGATGAGAGCTTGAACCCAACCTACACCAAGCTGGTCACCGGTGTTCATGTCGACGGTGAAGGGGAATTGGGAAGGGAGAAGTTGAGTGGTGTTGATGATTCGGGAATCGATAGAGCGACTGGCACCTGGGACGCTGACACCGATGTACCCGTCGAATCCGTGGAAGAGAGGGTTGAATTGGTTGGTGATGTTGTGCTTGTCAACGGGAAAGTTGAATTTTTCACTCTAGAGAACGGGGGGGTTAATTGGGGGAGGGGGAGGGGAGAGGGGGGCAATACCTTTTTGAAATAAGGAAGCATGGAATCCCAACCCCAACTGGAATCGTTGGTGAGTTCGGCCCATTTATCGATGTTTTGTTTCGATCCCCGGGTGTATACGAGGCAGTCTGGATGCCAGTTGAACTTCAATTTTGTAGGGAGGAGGAGGAGGGGAGGTACGTACTAACAGCACTAGTCCCACCTAAACCTATACCTCTGGGAAACGGCAATACACGATTGTTGAGATGAGTTTGAGGGGTGGTGGTGTAATTCCAATCCCATTGGGTGTTGGGGGTTAGTTTGGTACATAGGAGTGGGACGTTGATTGTTAGACTGTCGTTGTTACTGGCAAGAGTGGGCGCGTTAGGAGGGGGAAGGGGAAGGGGAAGAGGGACTCACGCTCCACCTGCTTCGATGAGAAGAACGGAAAAGGAGGGGTTTTCGGAGAGTCGATTGGAGAGTGCGCTTCCACCTGGACCGGCTGGGCGGAGAAAGTGTGAGTGAGTGGGGGAAGGGTTATATGGGAAGGGGGAATACCTCCGACAATGATAAAATCGTAAGAATCAGCTAAATCTGCAGAGGAGCGTAGGATTGAACAGGAGATTGGGGAAAGGAGGAGGAGGGAAAGGAGGAGGGGGAAGAGGAGGTTGGGTTTGAGAATGTTCATGGGAGTTGGAGTTGCAGCGAGATATTCAGAAAGTTGCAACGACGAGTTTATATGTTATTATATGATATTACAGAAGTTGAGAAGGAAAGGTTATAACATGTGCTACACCAGAGTATTGCATCCGATCTTTATTGACTTGACTTTATTGTTTGAGTTAGTTAAAAAATGTGTATTCCAATTCCGACACGGGGAATCGAACCCCGGGCTATCGCGTCATCGTCTGTTGTTGTTGAGAGGCGATAATGTTAGCCACTACACCATATCGGATTTAATGTTATTTCCAACATTATGTTCCATTGATAATAACAGATGAATGTCAATATACTAGACATAGATACAGTTGACTCCCTCTTAACCCATACCCATACCCCTCGGTCACAGCTCCAGGCTATGGGTTATGAGGGGGTATGGCTTAAGAGAGGGTGCCAAATTGCATAAATAGCTTTGTTTTGTGTACATAGGCATTCTATGACATAATATCAGGTGAAATAGAGTAGTAAATATACTTTAAAAAGAAAGAAATCAGTCATGAGAAGATCCTACCATGTTATGACTCTCCTTCAAGTGGGTTTAGTTTGATGGTTAAGAGATGCTAGAATACTATCAAGCTTATGGGCATAGGGCTCATACATAGGCTCCAAGAAGGCTTTGAAGTGTAGTGGGTGCTTGTAAAGATAATGAATGGGCCGTACAGGTGGTGCTCACCACTACTGTGTTGTGGATGTGCTGGTCAGATGTTTCAAGTGTCAGAAAATGAGCTTCCTTGTCTGGATTCAGTGTCACAACATAAGTGGAAGCTGTTAAGGTCATACAACTTCAGCCTGGCACAATTGATGTTGCACACCTATTACAGCTAAGGCTGTAGACAATAGAATGTACTTGTTATATCCTGTTGAATATCTAAAAGGGGTCTCACGGTATCTGTAATAAGATACTAAACTCAGTACGCGGGACGATGGGAGTCAAGCATCTATATTACCTGTAATAAGATACTAAACTACTGTATATAGGTGGTCAGTAATTGATATAAGTAATGTATAAAGTGTAGAGCCAACCTCAGTACGCGGGACAATGGGAGTCAAGCGTCTGAGGTAGTTAGCGTCCCTGTAAGATATATATACTAAGTAAGCATAGGGGGTGCGGAAGTATAAGTATGGGAGCCATATTGTACGAGGTCCGGGTTTGTAAGTAACAGTTCGTTTGTCTACCTACGGCGTATCAGTCCAACACTCCCCCTCAAACTGGACCGGGTCCCATCCTTACTGCAAAGTGCTTTGCTCTAGCGCTCGGGAGGGCCTTTGTCAATGCGTTTGCAATCATCTCCTCCGTGGGGCAATATATCAACCGAATTCTCCCATCTTCAATAACTGTTAGAGTTATGCTGAATACAGCCAAGTGGACCATCCGATGCAATGCAGTGCGGTGCAGTGCAGATTAATAGTAATGGGACGTTGATACCACTATTAGTAGTACCCTCATTAGAGTCACATGTCCCAGGTAGAAGCAGTCGGATGGAGCGAAGGATCCGATCTGAAGCGAAGCAAGTGTAATGTCTCAACTGAGTATAGACTGTATAAGTCAACTGAAGTTGATATTTAAACTGAAGTACAGCTAAGCTACACTATGGCTTAAATACTAGTCTTGTAGCTAACCAGAGTAATATGTAAGTAAATAACACATGTATAAGATGCTGACTGATGAGCATATGATCTTGGTAAGAAGTAATAATGTGTTGAAGGTCAACCTGGCACAGTTGATGTTGCACACACTATTGCAGCAAGTAGGCTGTCAGACAACAATGTGTACTCCCGGACAGTAAAGCTGTTGCTATGCACTGTTAATTACAAGGGTAGTGTTGTACTAGGGACCTTGTAGATGCTAACAGTACTCCAACAAACACTGAAAGTGAATATTGATTTGATTCCTTCTTTCTACAGTAGGAATAGGGGTTTGTTTGGTACTGTATATACGCGAATCGCATGAGGCGTGAAAAGAGGTGTCCACAATTGTGCGCCTATGCTAAAAGTAAGTGTGTAACATGTAAACTGAAGGAGAAATGAAAGAAAGAAGTGCTAACTACTGTTATAACTACTGTAACTATCTACTAACTATTGTAGCACTATAATGAACGATTGGGGAGTGTTCTAACACTACTATTGACGATTAGAGAGAGTGTTCTATCACTAAACTTAACAGAAGAGTGAGGCATTCAATGCTTTTAAACAGTTTAAACAGTGGTCTGAAAACATCACTGGGAAGAAGATTAAAGGCATCAGACATGACAAAGGGGGCGAGTTTGTCTCCAAAGCATTTGAACAGTTCCTCAAAGACTGTGGCATTGAGGTTCAGAGAACAACTCGGAATCGACCTCAACAAAATGAGGTTGCTGAGAGGCTAAATAGGACATTGGATGAACTACTGACTGCCATGCTATTGGAATCAGGTTTGCCAAAGACATTTTGGGCGGAATGCCTGGCTGCGCTTGTTTATGTGCTAAATCGATGCCCAACGTCTGCTGTTTCTGATGGTACTCCGTATCAGCTCTGGTATAAAAAGAAGCCTAAGGTTGACAACCTACGTGTCTGGGGATGCATTGCTTATGTGCATATACAAAAGGACAAGAGAAAGCACTTTGGTTCTCCTATGGAGAAGTGTGTGTTTATTGGATATCCTGAAGGTGTTAAAGGATGGAGGTTCTGGAATCCTGTTACAAAGAAAGTGATCATTAGTGAACGAGCAGAGTTTGATGAACGCTATATGTATGGCTCTAAATCACCAAACCAACCTACTCTTTGACAAGATCACATTCCAGAGGATGTCACTCCAGTTATACCACCGTCTCATAATACTCCCTCTACATCCGCACCCACTCCTGACGATGACCAACTGTTCACTCCTCCTCCTATCGAACCAGATAGTGCAGATGATGATTTACATCCTGCACCTCCTATTCTTGATCTCCCAGAACAAGAAATACCAGTATCTGATGAAGAACCAGAAGAACAGCCAATTGCTTTGAGACGTCCTGCCAGAACTCAAAGAGCTCCTGGTGAATGGTGGAAACTCAAACCAGTTTCTCGAGATCCTACTCCTGCTGATGACTCTGACGAGTCTGAAGATGAACATGGGCATGCTGCTGTGTTTGGTATTGAACCAAAGAATTACAGAGAAGCAATATGATGTCCAGAAGCATTCAAGTGGGAGGAAGCAATGAATGAGGAAATCTCTGCACATCTTGCTAATGGGACTTGGGATATTGTTGATCTACCACCTGGACATAAAGCAATTGGATCGACTTGGGTGTTTAAGATTAAGCCCAAAGCTGAAGCTGATGGCTCTATTGAGCGATTCAAAGCACGTCTATGTGCTCAAGGCTTCAGCCAAAGACCTGGATTTGACTATCTAGAAACCTATGCTTCAACCCTTCGCTGGTCTTCATTACGCATCACCCTTGCTCTAGCAGCTATAGATGATATGGAGTTACACTCTGTTGACATTTCCCATGCATTTATCAATTCTGACATTGATATGGAAATCTACATGAGACAACCCAGAGGGGTTCAAGGAAGGTGGACCAGAAAAAGTCTGCAGGCTAAACAAGTCCCTTTATGGGTTAAAGCAGTCGCCCCGTCTTTGGAGTGAAAAACTCGCAGGTGTTTTAGCCAAGCTTGGCTTTAAACGTCTCGAGTCTGATCCTTGCATGTACTTGTACCAACGCGAAGACCTTAAGGTGATTGTTCCAGTATGGGTAGATGATATCACTCTTGCTTCCAAAGATTCTGATGCAATCAAGCAGTTTGTTGCGGAACTCCAGAAGGAACTCAAACTCCGTGATTTGGGCAGTACCACCTTTCTACTTGGAATGGGAATCAGGAGGGATCGTAAAAGTCGAAAGCTATGGCTTAATGCTCAACAATACATCCTTCGCAAACTTGACGAGTTTGGCATGCAAGACTGCAAGCCTGTTTCTACTCCCATGGATCCTAGTGTGACACTGTCCAAAGATGACTGCCCTAAGACACCAGAAGAAATAGAAGAGATGAGGAACATCCCCTACATGTCGGCTGTTGGCTCTTTGTTGTTTCTGGCCCTAATCATTCGTGCAGACATTGCATACGCAACTGGTGTCCTGACTCGTTTCAACTCCTTTCCTGGCAAAGCTCATTGGCTTGCTGTCAAGCATCTCTTCCGCTACTTGAAGGGTACAATTGACTATGAGTTGGAACTAGGGCCAGATCTGTTAAGTTTAGTGATAGAACACTCTCTCTAATCGTCAATAGTAGTGTTAGAACACTCCCCAATCGTTCATTATAGTGCTACAACAGTTATTAGATAGTTACAGTACTTATAACAGTAGTTAGCACTTCTTTCTTTCATTTCTCCTTCAGTTTACATGTTACACACTTACTTTTAGCATAGGCGCACAATTGTGGACACCTCTTTTCACGCCTCATGCGATTCGCGTATATACAGTACCAAACAAACCCCTATTCCTACTGTAGAAAGAAGGAATCAAATCAATATTCACTTGTTAGAAAATCACAAGTCTTTGAACTTCAGTGATGCATGGTGAGTGTTAACGGTACTATATGAATAGGTACGTTTGCGTAGTCTACATGATATCTATATATTGTTTGGATCAACGCTAGCGTGCGATTGGGTATGAGGGCGGTACGCCCTCGGGTCCCAACTGAGTATTCTCCTGAGAAAAACGCGGTCAGCTGCGATACCCAACAGGAAGGAGTGTGCGACGCATCCAGCGACCGCGGATCCCCCATGTGTAGGAGTGCACTTTCATCGAACTGGTGGCATTGTATACTGAATGAAAGCTTGATGTATCTCCGGTTGTAAATACGGCGCCATGATTTCAGCATGTTTGCGCAAGTACAGCATGAAAGCATCGCTCTGCCATCTTCCAATGACTCGGATGGCGTCGAATGGAACTCCCCTGAGTAGGTATTCAAGCGTTGCTCCAATACGAATGCCGTGTCCTTGTAAAAGCGGCAAGTTCTTGTTGCGTGCCGCTTTGTGTATCCGTTGGATGAAGGCTGATTTCGTTAGGGCCCTGCGTCCTTGGCGTCGTCCTATGGTTTGTCCGTATGTAAAAAGGTGCTCTGTTAGCTCTGGTTTATTGGTTTCAAGGTGGTTTTTCAACCACCAATCGGGGTCTGTTCGACCTAATTGCTGGGAGAAGTATATGTCTTCACCCTCTACAGGGCTGCTTTTGGTGTGAGGAACGTGTATGACCGTGGTTTGGAAGCCGTTTCGGTCTGTAGCTGCCCGGATCTGTGCTGGTGTTACGAATTTGTCGGGTGTGAAGTCTTTGAGGGTTGGTACCGTGAGCTCGCCGACTCTGGCGACACAATAGAAGCTAGTGGTTAAACAGCCCCCGCAGGCTGCATCTAGCTGATTGTGGGGGTTGAAATCTTCGAGAATCTTAGTAATGTATTCAACCGTGAAGGGTTGTCGTTTCTTGCGCTTCGATTTGTCTGGTTGTAATCGTTCGGCTCCTCTGATGATGGTGTCTAGGGTTGGCTTATCAATATCCCAGTCAACGCCATGCATAATGTGCCATGCCCGCACTCCATGTAAATAGTTTTTGATTGATGTACCTGCATAGTTCCCAGCCATGGTTGCGATCCACGATTGTAATAAGTCTATACTGCATGGGGCCCGTTGATTCTCCTCTATGTTTCGAGAGTCGCAGAAAACATGAAATGCTAGAAGGCCCGCTGCATATGTTTCTAACGTGCTTTCTGCGAAGGCGGCCGCTACCACATTTTCAATTCTGTCACTAAATTCTCTGGGTAGTGCCAGTTCATGGCCTGAATTGTCTCGCAACACCCGTTCGTTTACGGGTTTCCATTGCGCTAGTCGGTCTCGTGCTGAGCAGCTTGGTCGCAACTGCGAGGGTGAAAGGTTAGGATTGGGAGGGTGGTGGTGGTACGATGCGATAGCTGGTATTACTGATAGATATGTCATTATGCAATTAGTACTAAAATAATATATATAACGCTACCAGGCGTGCTGGAAGGCAGATAGCAGTCTTCCTTCCTCCTCGAGCTGCCATTGATCATAACTTTGTCTGCTCTCTCTCGAGGTTCGGGGTGCGGCATCAGGGATTTTGCGATGATCTCTCTCAGCGAGTTCTGCGGATGAGAATGGGTAATCGTAATCGACGATGAAGGGTTGGAGATCGCCTGGGATTGTGATTCGTGGTAGGAGGTAGCACTCAGGACCTGTGTGTCCTCGCGAGAAAGGATCTGCTGGGTTTTCGGCACTGGGGATATAGCGGGTGTGCGCATGGAATCCGGAATCTGTAGTGATTTTGTGTATGCTCTTGAATATACCGTTTGTAGATCTGTTTCTGCTCCTGCCTGACCACCAGCCCTCGACGACTCCGATGTTGTCACCCCAGAACTTGTAATGCTTGTGTTTTGTTGCTCTGTCGGCCACGATGATGACGAGGAGGAGGTAACCGACCGCTTCTGCCCAGCCAATATCCCTTTCGTTTTGGGGGCCTCTCCAACCTGGGAGGAGTCTGTACGCTCTCCAGTAACCGCGGATGCATAGACCGATGCCATAGCTGCTACTAGCATCTGAGTATGCTCCGACATCGATGAGGTCTGCAGGTCCAGGGATGGGGGAAAAGATGGGAGCTGATAATTTTTCGATCCACCAGAGCATGTCCTCGTGCCAGCCTCGAGGCGCGTGGTGCTTTGTAAGTGGAGCTTTGTGGCTAAGCTCTGCCTCGAACTTTTCTAGCTCAATTAGGTAAGCTCTTCCGATGGGAAGGATCAGGCTGACGTGAAGTAGTTTACCATATAGCTTTCGCACTTGTTCTGAATCGTGCGTCTGTGTTCTTGACCATTCGTAAATTTCCCCAAGGTATTTCTTCCTCTTGCTAGCTGGTACTGATACCCTCATAGAGTCTAGATGCCATGTAAGACCGAAGTAAAGCGGCTCTGCTCCAAATGGTATGTCCTTGTCTGGCGCCCATCTGTAACCTAGTGGCAAACTAATCTGATCGATGTCGCAGAAAGCATACGTGAAAGCAGCGTCTTCCGACGAGCGTGGTGAAAGTTTCGAAAGATCCCGGATTGGGAAGATGAAATCATCGTCGAATTCTTCGCGCCGCCCATTGGGTAGGGTGCTGCCTAAGTGATATAACCTACCTCTTGAGTGGTGTAACCCCCCTGCTTGTCGTACTCTGCGCTGTAGCTCTGCCCTGAGTTCATTGTATTGCTCAAGGTGTTTCCTTAGTATTCTTAACCAAAGGTGGTCGTCGACCCATTTTGTGAGCGGCCCTAACCCGTGGCCTCTGCATATTTCCATGCCCGCATCAGCGAGGTGTCCAAATGTGCCACCTGACGATGACAATCCGAACATGATTCGGGTGTCGACGCAAAATTCGTCTTGGTGGCTCGCGCGGATTACTGCCCCTGGTAACTGGGATGGGTGTATGGGGAGCATTCTGTATGCCTCAGATATGTCTCTCACCGCCCCCTGTGATCCAGGTGGTAACGTCCAAATCAATCTACATGTGTTCGCGAATGTGCCATAATAACAAGGATAGAGAGTCGAGTCGATTTGAGAATTAATTGATGATATAGGACTAGGGATGTGATTCGAGGCGATTAGTGGTTTATATGGGTATGATAGATTTTGAAGTAGTCTGAATTTGCCTGGTTTGCCTGTCTTAGGAAGCATGGAAACGGGAGACGTTTGGAAATAACCTATTTCGCTCTCGATTTCCTGACGAGTGAAGGGGCCGAGCCACCGCCCAAGGCGGAGTTCGTTCTCCATGACTTGTGTGAATGCAGCAGTGGAAACGGGGTCGTTCAATTTATTGGATGGGGTGAAGGAGTGTTGGATGTCAGGGATGCCTATATGAAAACCGAAACGTATGGAATTTACTAAAGTGGGGTATTTTTTCGTCAGACCGAGCTCGGACAGCATTGACTCCCATGTCTCAGCGTTGAGCGTGGACTGGGCGTGGGCTTTCAACTCCTTCAGGACAGTTTTGAACTCCATGTGAGGCACTGGCGCATCCTGAACACCTATGCTTCTCTTGATGTGCGTGGCTAGTGCACCCGTTGGGGCGTTGCCATTCCGCGCAGAGCTCCAATCCGGCGTGGATTCCTTGGGAGATCTCGAGGTATCCGCCTTTGTTCCAATGACATAGGACCTTCTTCTTCCCGTTGCGGATTGTCGTGCGCGAGCATGTTCTAACGTCGTGTCTGTCTCTGCCCAAGCATCTGTGGCATCGCGGGAGCTGGACCTGATTGCTCTCTCGAAAGGACCGGTCGAAGCTCTCGAGGTCCTCCTCTGCTTTGACAATGCCACTTGTCCTTCTCTGGGTTGTGGTTGGATATGGACTGTGCCTTGCCCCTTTGCCGTGGCTGCTTCCTGCGACGAGGTTACTTCGGGAATGGGACTGAGTTGGCCTTGCTTCTGCGCGCATATCTGGGAAACGATGGAAGATGATGACCAGACGTTTAATTCGATGCGATTGACGTGGCGAGCGAGTAGCGTGCAAAATTTGAAAATACATTGGATTACATATACGTTACGAAAATTATCGGTCGTCGAGTGAGTCGTCGGGGGGCATAATGATTGACGGCAGTGCGAATGGTAGAGGAAAACGTGCGTCGGCAATGCGTAGCCCGATGAGGGTGGTACGTGCGGTAACAATGCGAAAAGTAGCAAGGATATTGCGAATGACAGTGATGCAGAGCGTAGCGGGAATAGTACGTGCGACAACGATGCGTGAGGTGATGATGGCGAAGGTGTCGTGGCCATGCGTGAGTTGGATTAGTCGATGAAAGGTTTGGTGATCGAGTGGTGATTCCAGGTGGGATAATCAGCAAAACTGGTAATTTTCCCGATGACAAAACCCGCACCTTTAAGGGTTTTTTCGAACTCTTCCCTTCGGACAGCTTTCCAGCAGTCTTCCAATACCTCCTTGTTCGTGACTGCTAAGTCATATGGCTTCTGTCTCTCATTTGCTTTGAACCAATCCATGCGCATCTCTGCTTGGTACAGGACAAGTGCTCGAACCCCACCCTTGGCGTTCAATTCTTCGCTGGTGTCCATGCATGCGAAGAATTCGGCGAACATCTTGACGTGTTCATTGGGCCAGTCCCCTAGTGAGAGTGCTTTCAGATATGCGCCTCTGGCTAGTATTACTTGACTCCATGTGAGTTTCGCGTCTGGTACGGCGTTGGGAGAGGCCCGAATGGAATGGGTGCCCACCAAGACCAGGGCCGAGCTGGAGGATTCGCCACCTTCGTTGGCGATTTGGTAATGGTTTGTGTCCAGCACCTCCTTGGCGCGTTCCTTGGCTTCTAGGGCGGCTTCAGGCAGGAAATACCACAGGGGTACATACTTGCGTGCCGACATCAGCTTCTCTGCGTAAGGGTGTATTCTGAGCGGTTTGCGATGGGCTCCTTCTCCTGTCACGAAACTGTAGGCGGGGATTCGTTTCTTTTCCACCTCTTTTGCCTGCTCTAGCACCCTCTCTCTGTCCTCTGTCTCCCTCTGCTTCTGTAACTCGTCCGCCTCTTCTCTCCTCCTGTCAGCTTCTTCCTGGTCAGCTAGTACTTGAGCCTGGTATTGTATGCGCAGCCTGGTGTTCACCACTTCCCATTGCCCTTTGAGGTGGCTTGCTGCTTCCTGATTGTTGGTGACTCCAGCGTGGTTGGGGTCGATTATGAGAGAGTTCCGAAAGGCGGCGTAGAACTCGTCGGTGAAATCTGGACATGGCATTAGGGCTGGGTCAAACTCGAGTCTGTTGGCCATTCCGGTGCGGTTGGTGAGGGCTAGATTTAAAGAAAGTGTTTTGAGTATATATATATATGTTTGGATTAGAATGAAAGTGTCGAAAGTTCTGAGCTGTCCTAAGAGTGCGTCTTAGGATTTTGGTGATGCGGTACTGGAAAGAACGACAGCACCGCATCACATGTCCAGTTCGAAGACTATCGTTTGCCGACTGTGTCACCAAACCGGCATGACCTTGAAACAGGAAGGAAATAAATGTTGACACTAGCTGGGATTGAACCAGCGACCACACAGTACTCTAGACTGGTGCTCTAACCAACTGAGCTATAGTGCCGTTGGTAAGAGTATGGATGTTAAGCCACATATCACTATGAGGATGGTTAGTCACTCAACTGGCCCAAATTCATGTTGTACTGAAGCTGGTTAGACTTAGTACTAGAATTATGTAACCAGGGTCCAATTGCTAATGCCAACATCACTTTCAGTGTTTGTTGGAGTACTGTTAGCATCTACAAGGTCCCTAGTACAACACTACCCTTGTAATTAACAGTGCATAGCAACAGCATTACTGTCCGGGAGTACACATTGTTGTCTGACAGCCTACTTGCTGCAATAGTGTGTGCAACATCAACTGTGCCAGGTTGACCTTCAACAGATGGTGGCTATATCGAGCCCATCACCCGTGAACGAAGACACAAAAACATAGCTTGCTCCATCGAGATCTACGTGGAGTTGAGCAGAGAGCCCAGCGTATTGAGTGATCTTTTGAACTCATATCCACATCGCAAATTCATAGACCTCAGTGTCTTTCATTGCATTCTTCATCCCGCTTCTGTTATGAACTCTCTCTTTTTCATTATCTTTTTAATACTTTAGACGCTCATTCTCTTTTTAGGTATATTAGCGCTTACAGAGCGCTTACACGAGCGTTTGTTTTACTCCTTTATCTTTTTCTTTCCTTTTATTTATGAACATGCGATAGCCTTGCTGCTTTCATATTATCATTAATTGTCGACGCGACTCTCTTGTGTCTGTCAAGGCATTGACAGATCTAGGCCGTCTACATACATTCCTTCATATTACCTCATTGTTTCATCATGGTATACAGGTGGCTTTTATTGTATAGCCTCATGGCTGCAGCACGACGTAGTTCTCATGGATTCATTTCCCAATATGTATATAAGACAGAGTGTTTTGTAGAATAGTCTTTATCTCTGATCTCGTCTATTCTCCTCTGTAGATAGACAAGTATTTGAAGACACACTCCTCTCGCATTATTCATCCTTTTTGATCTATTATCTCTGTGTGACGCCTGGCCCAGTACTGAGCTACAGAGTTGCTGACAGAAGATCAGAGATCCTCATCGACCCACCCGTCACACCCTGCTAGTCTTCGACATTTGGTTGGATACTGGACACCGCTACGTTGTAAAACACACTTTTTTCCTATCATCACTGACAAGTCTATACCTCCTTCCTCTTCCTTCATTATCCACTTCCCATTCTATAAGCTCGTCTGTGTTAAGGCCAGCGTTGGCGTAAAAACTTTTTTAATACATACCTACATCGAGACACTGTAGTGCGGCTCAACCCGTGCTGAGAGGAAAATACTCTCTCTAGTGTGCCTGACTCTTACCAAAGAGTGTAAATCAGGGCTAGTAACAGAACATCGAGTCTCTTCTTCGGAAGATTCGATAGTAGGGCCGTTGGAACGAAAAGTTTTCACGCAGACGACTCGAAAGACAACGTTGCGCGAGGAGCGAACGTAGACAGTCTTCTGGATTAACACATAACTCGACACGAGCCTCTACCCCTAAGCATTCACTCCTTCATATCCTGGCGTTCACATCAAGACCTCAGGACTTTTCACTTCCATACCCACAACCTCGTTCTACCTCTCCCGCATCTTCAGACTCGACTGTTCGTTTAGGCTCTCCTACCCCGACACCCTCATTTACAACCGAACTAGGATCAGAAATGTCTGATCCCTCCAATACCTCTATGCATGCCGGTGGTCATGTAGACAATGAAGAAGATAACACCACTACACCAATCTACCGATCCAAGAAGCCGCTATTGAAAGAGCCAAGAGTCTTCGATGGAGACATCACTAACTTCCGAGCGTGGTATTGAACACTCACCGCTTATATCTTCGAGTTGAAGAAAACTCGACAGATCGAAGATGACGATTACGCCATCAGCATTGCAGTCTCCTATCTTCAGGGAGGTCAAGCTGATATATGGGCGGAAGCATACACCAATGATCACCGAAACGAGGTCACTGGTGAATGGAATATTGGATACGCCCAATTCCTCGAAGACCTGAAGTCCAGCTTCTCGGACATCTCGCAGAAAAAGCAAGCGAGAGACAAACTCGAACACTTCCGACAAGGGAAGAAGACAGCCGATGAATTCTTTAAAGAATTCGAACTCCTGCTTAAAGAAGCAGGCTATGATAGGAAGAGCGATTTCGTTCTTCAACTAGCTGAGAGGGGAATCAGCCAAACGATCCTCAGCGACTTAGTCCGAACAAGGTCTGAAGAATTCGAATCCTATGAACAGCTAAAGAAGCTAGCCATAGGAAATGATTTAATCCGCCGACGTCTAGAAGACAGACAACGCGGATGGAAGACGGGTTGGAATTACAGCCCACAAGAAAGTCGTAGCCAAGGGACTACGCAACAGCCAAAGAAATGGGAGGGCGCAAGAATGGCAGGACCTCCTCCCACGGTAGCAAGACGCGACGGATCTGGAACAATCTTTGGAGGTTCGGGACGACCTATGGACTTGGACAGAGCAAAAGCGAACGGCCTTTGTTTCAATTGTGGTGAGAGAGGCCACATCAGCAGGAATTGCCTGAAAAAGGGCAAAGCTGCAGTCCGTAGTGTAGAATTTACGAACTATAGTAAAGAAGGAACGGACAACGTTAGTGTAGAAACTAACGTACGAAAAGTAGATATTACACCAGAACTACCAGCAGGGATGGATATGGACTCGTTCATTGCCTTAGCAAAAGGTTTTGGTTTGGGTTTTGTAAATGCTCCCCAGTAGACATAGGTCTGGAGGAGCCTAAAATAAATACTTCGGATATGATAGATAGTAAGCTGGACTTCATTATAAAAACTAGTACTGTAGAAAAACACGCTTCTACATTTACCCATAAAAAACCCGAAGTACTTAAAAAACCTATACAATACCTATGCCACACGGCAGAATGGACTGTCCAAAAGCTGAAAGAAGGAGATCTCACAAAAGCTGTTGGATTTTTAAAGAAATGGATGCCTTCCTTGCGAGTAAGAGAAGCCTCGGAGGAAAACGTCATAAAGATACGCGCATTAAACTGGAAGACAGCAGTTAGAGCCGTTCAGAGTCTGGCAACAAAGAAGAAAAGCTATGTTCGTGGAACACGCGGACGAAGCCTAAATCTCCCAGTCATCATCGAGACATTAGAAGACAATCAACAGATAGTCACACAAGGATTACTTGATAGTGGAGCAACCGGTTCATGTATTGATGGAAAGTTTGTGGAACAACATAGAATTCCGACCAAGGAATTACCCATTTCGACTCCTGTATATAACACAGACGGAACAATCAACACTGCTGGCTCTATCAGTAAATACGTCGAAGTCAGAATGACTATAGGTGATCATTCAGAACGAATGCAATTCGGAGTAACAGATCTCGGAGAAAACCATATCTTTATCGGATTAGATTGGTTAAGACAACATAACCCGAGCATCAACTGGATAAATTCCGAATTGACATTCGATCGATGCCCGACTCGATGTGGATACGATCCTCACTTCTGGACACCCGAAGATATTCAAACAAGAGCAGTACTTGGAGACGGCGAGAGGCTGTTCATATTTGACTGGGATCGATATGTACAGGAACAGGTAGATTCCAGGAAATGGACGGAAAAGAAAGCAGATGAAGAAACACGAAAACATTTTGACACTTCTGCTCTGTATGTAGAGAAATACCCAGATGTTTTCAGTCAAAAGGAATTTGATCAGCTACCACAACGACGCCCTTGGGACCATGCAATTGAACTAACACCTGGTTCTAAACCACTCGATTGTAAAATCTATCCCTTGAACCCAAAGGAACAAGAAGCGTTGGATGCATTCCTTGAAGAAAACATTCGAACCGGATGCATTCGGTCCTCAACCTCCCCAATGGCTTCACCATTCTTTTTCATTAAAAAGAAAGACGGTACCCTTAGACCAATACAGGATTATCGCAAACTGAATGAGATGACGATCAAAAACCGATACCCTCTTCCTCTTATTCAGGAGCTTATTGATCAATTGAAGGGTGCCAAAGTATTCACAAAGATGGACGTTCGATGGGGATTCAATAACATACGAATTAAAGAAGGAGACGAATGGAAAGCTGCATTCAGAACCAATCGAGGATTATTTGAACCAACCGTCATGTTCTTTGGACTAACAAATTCGCCTGCAACGTTCCAAGGATTCATGAATCATATCCTTAGAGATTTGATTAATGAAGGACACGTTATAGTCTATATGGATGATATACTCGTATTCATGAATGATTTAAAAAGTCATCGAAGAATTGTAAATCAAGTCCTTGACATTCTTCGAGAGCATAAACTTTTTCTCAAACCGGAGAAATGCTCTTTTGAGAAAACATCCATAGAATATCTAGGAATCATTATAGAGAACGGCACAATTCGAATGGATCCAAAGAAAGTCAAAGCTGTACGGGAATGGTTAATCCCAATGAAGAAACATGACGTCCAACAATTCCTCGGCTTCTGTAACTTCTTCCGACGGTTCATTCAAGGATTTAGTAAAGTTGCGAAGCCTTTAACGAAACTTACTGGGAATGGAAATTGGGAATGGACGACAACCCAATAGTATGCATTTGACGAACTCAAACGCCGGATCTGCGAAGAAGTAGTCCTTCTTATTCCCCGTAACCATGGAAAGTTTAGACTTGAAGCCGATTCATCCAATTTTGCAAATGGTGGTTGTCTATCTCAATTCGTCGATGGAAAATGGTGGCCTGTAGCGTTCCGATCTCGTTCACTCAATGAAGTTGAGAGAAATTATGAGATCTATGATAAGGAACTTATGGCAATTATGGACTCGCTCGATGATTGGCGCCAATATCTTCTTGGAGCGGAAGAACAGATCGAAATTTTTACAGACCATGCGAACCTACAATACTTCAAGAAACCCCAAAAATTGAACCGACGACAAGCTCGATGGTTTCTTGAACTTGCAGAATATAATTTCAATCTGATTCATCGACCAGGAAAAACGATGGCTAAAGCCGATATACTGTCAAGGATGACAGGTCTTGAGACGGGGGAAAAGGATAACAAGAATATCGTTCTTTTGAAACCAGAATTTTTCACTCGCGCCCTCAGCGTCTCCACACCAGAAGAAGTATTCCTGTTGGAAATCCAAAAGAATAGAAACCATATCGATCGGCTCGTGAAAGATAACCTCGATGCCAAAAATCCTGAGTGGAAAGAAACTGAAGGGATTATTGAGTGGAAAGGACGGATTTATGTACCGAAGAACAGCGTACTCAGATCTAAAATTCTTACTAAATATCACGATTCACCACTTGCAGGACATCCCGGACAGTACAAAACAGCGGAACTTGTCACTCGTGATTACTGGTGGCCAGGAATTACTCGAGACGCTGGGAAGTATGTAGAAGGTTGTGAGAAATGTCAAGCGACAAAGTCTCATCGTACTCGACCCATTGGACAGCTTCATCCTCATACCGTTCCAACTGAACCATGGGAAGTAATTGGAACAGACATGATTGGCGAACTCCCTGAGTCAGGCGGATATACTGTAATGCAATTGCAATATTCATTGACCATTTCACGAAGAGACTGAGACTAGTACCAACTCATACCACAGTTACTTCAGAAGGGATGGCAAAGCTTTATCGGGATTCTATCTTCTCCACCCATGGATTACCGCGCAAAATAGTCCACGATCGAGGTCCACAGTATCATTCGAGATTCATGAAGGAACTCTATAGGCTACTAGGCATTGAAGCGAACTTTACCACGGCATACCATCCACAGACAAACGGCCAATTGGAACGAACAAACCAAGAGATCGAACAATATCTCCGTTTGTTCATTAATTATCAACAAAATAATTGGCATGAATGGTTACCCTTAGTGGAGTTCAACTACAATGACAAAGTCCATTCCGCGACAAAAGTTTCTCCCTTCTATGCAGATACAGGAAGACATCCATACAAAGGCACGACGACTCAAATGACTTCGGATAATCCCTCAGTACAAGCTTTTGTAGACGGAATGAAGAAAATACGGAAAGAAGTAGGATCAGCTTTAGAAAAGCTAAGGTAGAGATGAAGAAGCAATACGATGGAAAAAGAAGGAAAGGTGTAGAGTATAAAATTGGTGATAAAGTTTGGCTTGAAGGAACAAACCTGTCAATAGATCGTCCAATGAAGAAATTAGGCGACAAGAGATATGGACCATTCACAATCCAACAGAAGATAGGCGCCAGCTCCTATAAACTGGAAATTCCACGTACATGGAAACATGTACATAATGTCTTCAACGAAGTCCTCCTCACTCCGTATACAGAACCCAGTTTCCCTACTCAACCCCGAAACACTCGTCCACCGCCTGTAGTTGTTGGAGGAGAAGAAGAATTTGAAGTAGAAGAAATTCTCGACTCGAAGAAAGTAGGCAGAGGCATCAAGTATAAAGTACAGTGGAAGGGATATGGTTCTCATGAACAAACATGGGAACCACGGTCGAATCTTACTAATGTCGACCAGTTACTCAAAGATTTCCATGAAAAGAACCCAACAAAGCCAAAACCCGCAATACTTCGACGCATAGAAATTCCTATTTCCATATCTCCGACGCAACTCTTCAGACCTATCACACCACTTAACACTGAACCTAATTCCGCTTCACTACCATCCGAAAACGTTCTCTTACGACAAGCACATCGTGGAACTCGTGCCCTAAGGAGAGGGTGATGTTACGAACTCTCTCTCTTTTTCATTATCTTTTTAATACTTTAGACGCTCATTCTCTTTTTAGGTATATTAGCGCTTACAGAGCGCTTACACGAGCGTTTGTTTTACTCCTTTATCTTTTTCTTTCCTTTTATTTATGAACATGCGATAGCCTTGCTGCTTTCATATTATCATTAATTGTGGACGCGACTCTCTTGTGTCTGTCAAGGCATTGTCAGATCTAGGCCGTCTACATACATTCCTTCATATTACCTCGTTGTTTCATCATGGTATACAGGTGGCTTTTATTGTATAGCCTCATGGCTGCAGCACGACGTAGTTCTCATGGATTCATTTCCCAATATGTATATAAGACAGAGTGTTTTGTAGAATAGTCTTTATCTCTGATCTCGTCTATTCTCCTCTGTAGATAGACAAGTATTTGAAGACACACTCCTCTCGCATTATTCATCCTTTTTGATCTATTATCTCTGTGTGATGCCTGGCCCAGTACTGAGCTACAGAGTCGCTGACAGCTTCATCAACAGCATAGTCTAATCAACTTACGTCGTCACTACATCGTCCTCGAGCCTCAAAATACAGCGGCTCTTTGATCAGACGCCCAATACACCCTATCCGTATTCCTCTCGATCCGCCTTCCTGCCCACACCTCAATCGCGACGCGATTCATAATCGCACCGTCGATTTCCTTTACCTCCATTGTTAATGATGTGTAGACGTCGACCTACCACTAAACCACGACCGACTACTAAACCACGATTGCGATTCATGTCCAGACGTCGACTGACTCTGAAATTACGCGCTCTTTACGCCTCGAGGCGAGCACGCGCAACGTCGTTGGCCGACAGGCCAGGATATCTATATGCGTTTGTCGATCGCGGTCGCTATTGGAAGCTGGGGATGACCTCTGACTTCGAACGCCGGAAAGCACAGTGGGACAACGAGTGTTCACGCACGCATAGGCGGTGGTTGCCCCCGGTACGGGTTATGAGAAGACAAAGAGCCGGTAAGTGTTTCAACTGTTTATATTGTGTACGTTCATTGCGTCCAAAATCACTAGCACACCTTCTACTGGAAATGAGGTCCATGGATAGGCCCAAACAATATTGCGCTCATTGTACGTATATAATTCGTTGTGTTCACTCGTCTAACATCGACTTTGGTCCAGGTCGGCGAACTCATATCGAAATCTTCGTATTTCGTGGTCATTGGAACAGGACGTGGTGAATTGTCATTCGACCACTGCTTCTGCGGGTTGCAGTACAGGTAAGTAGCTCTCTTTCTAGTATATGTGATATAACTGACATTCAAATGATTATAGTAGTGTCAAATTGTATATACATTAAATAGTAATCAGCACATAAATCTCAAGACCAAATTCTGAATGGTTTATGAACCTAAAAGATACGTAGAATAGCATACATGCGCGACCCATTCGCTAACACTGTCTGATATAGATGTTTTAGCAATCAGATTACGCTCACACCGCCGACGTGTCCCGACATCCTGACACTAGTGACAATATTGACATCCAGGTGTCTCGACCTCAGTGATGTCTCGACTTCAGTGATGTCCAGACATCTGGATGTCTAGATGTTGGGTATACATAACCTCGGCGAGATTATTTTGAAGAATCTCTTGGATTACATGAGGCGAATACAACGTGAGCATTGAGCCTTTCCTGGGCAGGAATATCGACCGAGTAATTATAAAAATGTTTGATTTTGGTTATCACTTTCTGTTACGAACTCTCTTTTTTCATTATCTTTTTAGTACTTTAGACGCTCATTCTCTTTCTAGGTATGTTAGCGCTGTAAGCGCTTACACAAGCATTTGTTTTATTCCTTTATCTTTTTCTTTTCTTTTATTTATGAACATGCAATAGCCTTGCGGCTTTCATATTATCATTAACTGTCGACGTGACTCTCTCGTGTCTGTCAAAGTGTTGACAGATCTAGGCTGTCTACATACATTCCTTTATATTACCTCATTGTTTCATCATGGTATACAGGTGGCTTTTATTGTATAGCCTCATGGTTACGGAGCGACATAGTTCCCATGGATTCATTTCCAAATATGTATATAAGACAGAGTATTTTGTAGAATAGTCTTTATCTCTGATCTCGTCTATTCTCCTCTGTAGTTAGACAAGTATCTGAGGACACACTCCTCTTGCATTATCCATCATCTTTTGATCTATTATCTCTGTGTGACGCCTGGCCCAGTATTGAGCTACCGAGTCGCTGACACTTTCCTTCATAGATTATTTTGAACTAATTTAGAATAAACTGCACTAGAAATTTCTTCAAAACCCACGTATACATTTTTATTCATTTCTCATTAATCTTAACTAAGAGATTTAATGAATTTTCGCACTATATTCATTCTAAAATACCACTATGATTATATTGAAATTATATATATTAATCAACATCTGAATACACCGGAGTTTTTGTACTAAAGCTCACTATAAAATCATGCTTTTCACCGCGGGAAAACGGTACAATCCCCGCAGTGTTTGTCGCTTCTGCCTATGACGCGACACACTAATTGTTAATGAAGGAACAATAAAAGACAATAAGCAATATAAAGGGTTTCCCAAGGCAAAATATAAGACAATAATGGTGTGGGAATCTTGGACAAATCTTGTCTGAAACCATCTGAAGCTATACAAGGATATAATCAAAGATACTGAGCTGATAATGAAAGCAAAAGCCTTGGAAATGTGAATAAGTCATCTGGATTTCAATCTGGAGTCATTTGATTCTCAATCCAGCTGGAAGACTGCCCAGTTGGGTCTGGCCTAAGCATCACAATGATCCAATCATTGATCCAGTCAGAAGATTGGTTGATTGGTCCAGCACATGCATAACAAGTGAGCATTATGCTGAATATTTTCATCAAGATTATTATGAAGACCTTCATAGCCTGATTGCTGTGAATGAGTGCATGGCATGGTGAATAGCTGGTTGATATTTTAAAGGAGTTCAGATGTTCAAAGGACATGGAAATGACTGTATAAATACAAATACCTAGTGAGTTTGATATGTAGCTAAAGTACGCCAATTATTAACTACTTTTAGTAAATACTGGTTCTTGTTTTTGAGCTCATTTAGGAGAAAGTCTCTCCCGAGTTGGTTTTCCATTCGGGTCCAGATGTGGGAGAGGGCTTGCAGACGCCGGAGAGTAATGGGGTAGGGTGAGAGAGGCGGGAATGGGGGGAGAAGGGGAGGTGGGGGATGCGGAGAGACAAAAGGGGAAGGGGAATGGGAGGGAGGACTATGATAGTTCGGAGAAGAAATAAAAGCACGCATGAGTGCGATGTATAGCGGGAGATCTGGAGGTGGAAGCGTGGAAGAGGCTCGATAGGGTTTACCAGTGGCAGGAAGACGAGTATCAGTCAAAGCATGATAAACCTGTTCATCTTTCTCTGCAGCAGAACCATGCGTCGATCTATCCTCCAATCTATCCAAAATAATCCACACTTTACTTTCCTGCCCTCTCCACGCCCACCACCGACCCATCTCGGTGTAGTGGTAGATTGTGGGCGAGAGGTTGAGAGAGAGAAGGGTACGGAGGATGTGTGTTGGGGTTAAGGTGGAGGAGTTGGTTGGGGAGGTACGCATGAATTTGAGGATGAAGGGTGTAAAGGATTCAGCGATTATAGGCGATGCGTGGCTGGTGGTGGACCAGGTGAGGGAAGGATAGGTCGAGGAAGAATCATCATCATCAAGTCGATGGCCTCTGCTAGTCCATGATTTTGGAGTTTGTAAATGATCCTCGGCTGGGTCTTTTGAAGCAAACTTGATTAATTCTTTCCAGAGAATGACGAGCTGGGAATGGTCTGGAGCGAGGTAGGCGAGTGATTGCCAGATGATGGAGATGTGCAGACGGCTTGGGAAGAGTTTGGGGAGGGTTGCTGGGAGTATGGTGGATAAGGAGCGAAAGTAAAAGTTGCCGAGGTCGAAGTCTTGGAGTTGGGCGAGGAAGAAAGAGGTTGGGATACCTTGGAGGTGGAAAAATGCGTTGAAGAGACGGAGAAGAGCGTGCAGCGAGGATGGACCACCAGACGATTTGGATTTGATTCTATTAGTCCCAAGACGGAAGAGGAGAACCATGTGTGCAAAGAGTAGATGTGAGATTGCTCTGTAAGAGTTTGGAGAGAAACGGAGAGTGTGGGTGTGTAGGAGGGTTATTGCGTTTGGCCCGCTGAAACTGAAAAAGGATTAGTTGGAGGATAAGGATAGGAATGGTTATTGGCTGACTTGGTTTGGGAACGTAGGGAGATGTAGGATAGGAAAAAGTTGACGAGGACTTTTGTTGGAGGGTAGTGGTAGGGGTTTGGAGAGGCAAGTGCGCGGGAGAAGTAGCGTAGGGTTTGGGCAAGTCCGGATGAGGTGTGTTGAATATGTGAGGAAGATATTGGGTTGACTATCTGCTGCAGATGCTCGATATACCGGTCCTTGTCAGCGATAGACGAAGACCGAAGCCGGTAGAGAAGAACAGAGTACGTTTTTGGACGGTATTTACCAGTGAAATCAAACAAGGCGAGTGCTTCTGTGAGATAACCTGCTTCTGCGAGGAACAGAATCGCGGTCGACCGCGCATAGTCGATTTGGACACGGAGAAGGAGAGGCATGAAGGGATGAAGAGACTTAAAGTATGTCTGGACGGCTTGTTCGTATTGGGAGTAGAAAGAAAGAAAAGCGGATTGGGTACTGTATCTGAAGATGGAGGGAAGGAGGTTATTGTTGGAGAATGCGGAATAACCTTTCGAGGCGAGTAAGAGTGAGAATGTGGTGTAGAATGGGAGAGAGCTGTGTGAGTTTCCGCAGAGTTCGAGGAAATTGGGATATGGTGTTGGGTTGAGTTCACGAGGCGGGTATAGAGAGAACCAGAGCTTGAAATCATCCAATTGCTTGGTGGAGGGAAGGGTTAGTGCGAATGAGGCAGGGAGGATGAATTGTGTTGAAGGTGGGATTGGGAAAGAGAGTTGGTGGAGTTCGAGAAGGAGGTCTCTAGCGGTGAAGTAGTTCTGAGTGGATAGATTGGAGATTAAGTCGTGAAGAGCGGTGAGCGATGGTGAGCTGGTCGTCGTTGTCGTCGTCGTCGTCGTCGTCGTCGTCGACGTTGTTGGGTAATCGTAAGCGTCGACAGTCTCGAACGCATCTTGCTCAGTAATGTCTAGCTTCCCAGGTTCCAATTCCCATTCAAGTTGGGGGTTGAGAGTCCCGAGAGCGGATAGGATTGGGAGGATTTTAGTTTGGACGGTTGTTTTGTCGCCTTTTCGAGCGAGGTCAACGCCTAGCTTGGACATAAAGTCGCTCATCGCCTGTTTATCTTGTGAGGTTGCAGATTGTATCTCTGAAGCGTCGGCGTGTAGGAAATAATTAGAGGCTCCATCGTAGTCTTTTCGACGGACAAGGGTTAATAATCGATTAGTGTGTATTCGACGGAAGAACATGAGTTAATCGATCCCGTGATCTATCCAAATGCTTCAAACTGGATTCATCAACAACGCTCACACCGACCTCGTTACCTGTGCGGTATATGATTATTATGGATCAAAATTAGCAACTTGTGGTTTGGATCAGAAAATTTGTGTTTGGCTACTTGAAGATTCACGCTGGACGCTTGGAGATGAGTGGAAAGCCCACGACGCTCCAGTTGTTCATCTCGCTTGGGCGCATCCAGAGTTTGGAGAGGTTCTAGCCAGTGCGTCAGTTGATAGAACGGTGAAGATTTGGGAAAAGGATAAGGGTGTATGGAAGGAAAAGGCGGTGTTGTTGGATTGTAGAGCGACGGTTAGACAGGTAGAGTTTTCACCAAGTGTGTTTGGGTTGAGGTTGGCTGTAGTTTCTGCTGATGGATGGTTGAGGGTGTATGATTGTTTGGATCAGACCAGGTTGGATGCGTGGGCTTTGGCTGATCAGGTGGAGTTTGGGATGGTGAAGAATCCGGGGTTGGATGAGCTGCAGCAGCTGCAGCAGGTTGGGACGACCTCGTCGGCTTCGACCTCGTCAACGGCAGGGGCGGCGGTCCAGGTTCAGGCTGGAGGGAGTAGGGAAGCAGATGGTGGATGGAGCTTGAGTTGGTGCAAGGATAGGTATTGGGGTCAATTGGTGGCTTGTGTTTTAGGTTCAACTGGTGTTGTTAATGTGCGCGTTCTTTCATCACCGTTTGCTTCGTTTACTTTGCTGATGACGCGTCAAGATCGTTCAATTCTCACCCTCCCGTCCTCCTCAGGTGGTTTTGAAATTGGAGGAATCGCCTGGTGTAGTGATTAGTACTGTTTCTTGGGCTCCTTCTTGTGGTCGGTCTTATCATCTCCTCGCGACTGGGGGGAGGGATGGGCATGTGAGGATTTGGAAGGTTGATGGGCCGATGATTGAGGATGAGGAGGACGAGGACGAGGACGAAGGAGAAAAGAAAAAATGGTCCGCACAGCTCGTTGCTGATTTCGATGATCATGCGAACGTGGGTGGGATGACGGGCGGTGTTGTGGGGAAGGTGGAGTGGAATGTTACTGGGTGAGTGTATATATATATATCTTGTCTTGATAAACATGGACCTTGGCTTATTGGTTATGATAGAACCATTCTGTCCTCATCGGGCTCAGATGGCCGTGTTAGGCTCTGGAAGGCTACGACAACGAGTGCGGGCAGGATATGGAGGATTGCAGGCAGTGTGGGGGTTGAACAACAAAAGCAAAAGGGGAAGGAGTGATTGTTACCTTTTTTGGTGGAGATGGTTAGTCGGGGTTGAGAGATACAAGAAAGATATCTTGGTATGAATGAGAGTGGGTTGTTGTTGATGATGGTTGAATAGAATAAGTAAACCAAACTCTGGGACAATATTGATGAGATGACTGGTTGACATGGCTAAGTTTACATACATCAATGCTAATGCTTCAACTGCCATTAACAGACCAGGATTAGTATTTTTTCCACAGAGCAGTAAGCCAAATTGAGACTTAATATATTATCAGACTGTTATATTCATGCAGGACAGTCTATTTCTTTATACATATACATACACTAATCACTTCCATCGCGTCCGATGGATCCGTTATACGTTTATCTTTCATTGCATCTGAAGGATGTGATCGCACCTTCTTTATTACAACACTTATAGTTAACATCCACACATTCCTTCATTCAACATTATTACTTCTCATCGAGATCATATGCTCATCAGTCATCTTCTTATACATGTGTTATTTACTTATTACTCTGGTTAGCTACAAGACTAGTATTTAAGCCGTAGTGTAGTTTAGCTGTACTTCAGTTTAAATATCGACTTCAGTTGACTTATACAGTCTATACTCAGTTGAGACATTACACTTGCTTCGCTTCGGATCGGATCCTTCGCTCCGTCCGACTGCTTCTACCTGGGACACGCGACTCTAACGAGGGTACTACTAATAGTGGTATCAACGTCCCATTACTATTATCCCGCACCGCACCGCATCGCATCGGACGGTCCACTTGGCTGTATTCAGCATAACTCTAACACAGACCTTTCACTTTGCATAAAACATTGATTGCAATATAAAGTTCCATTTCAGTCCAAAATTACTATAGAAAGACTGTAATTCAATGTAGATAGCAAATCAAATGAAATGAGAACTAGTATGAGAAGTTTCAGACCAGCAGAAATTCTACATGATTCTGTTGAAGGTCAATCTGGCACAGTTGATGTTGCACACATTAATTATTGCAGCAAATAGGCTGTCAGACAACAGTGTGTACTCCCAGACAGTAATACTGTTGCTATGCACCATAATTACAAGGGTAGTGTTGTACTAGTGACCTTGTAGATGCTAACAGTACTCCAACAAACACAGAAAGTGAATATTGTTTTGATTCCTTTCTTCTGTAGTAGGAATAGGGGCTTGTTTGGTCCTGTATGTATGCAAAAACGCATGAGGCGTGAAAAAGGGGGTCCACAATAGTGCGCCTATGCTACAAGTAAGTGTGTAACATGTAAACTGAAGGAGAAATGAAAGAAAGAAGTGCTAACTACTGTTATAAGTACTGTAACTATCTAATAACTGTTGTAGCACTACAATGAATGATTGGGGGGTGTTCTAACACTACTATTGATGATTAGAGAGTGTTCTATCACTAAACTTAACAAACAGGAGATAATGTCCCCCTGGTATGCTAAATTCAAAGATACTGATGTAGCACCTGCTACCAAGACTAGCCAGAACTTTTGGAAGTTTGCACCATATTTGCCTCATAAAGCTCCTCACCATACTCACAACTCCAAATTGACCACATTCCACTTCAACAGTACCTGCACAACATCAAACATGTCCATGCTGCTGCAACCATTTGGAAACAGTCTCCCACTACTTATTTCAATGCTCTGCCAATTGCATTGCACAAGCATGACTCTGGTGCCATGTCAGCACAAGTGTCATCAGGAAAACCTCAAAATTCATATTTTGACAAGTTTTGACAAATTTTGACACCCCCGTAAAATTGTGGCACATTGAGATGGATTATGGCATATTCTTGCAAAAGCTGCCAAGCTGTGAAATATTCCACAAATAATTTGAATGTATTTTTGTCTAGTACAGTCAGAGATAAAACCATGAATTGGAAGCAAAAGATCGCTATCTGAATTAAACAAGAACAATGGGCAATCCTCCAAGAGCTACTGGTCCATTCCCAATTTGCAACACAACCACAGGAATCTGGATGTAAAAAAGTGATCCAAGCCTACCCTAAATACTCCACAATTTGCCAATCCCCCTTTAAGACATACTTAATGTTGAAATTCACCATTGGTTGACCTTCAACCAGCCGATCCTGTGATGTATGGGATTTTCAACCAATCTTGTATGTTTGACAAATCGACGTTTAGTTTTCAACTGTGATGAGCCCGGCTTGTGCACCATTGCCCATTTCCGAGTCGTTGAACTAATACAGAGGACTGTGCACCATCTATCTCCTCTGTTTCTCCAATTTCTAACTTCTCTCCTTCCTTCCTCCTTCCAAAATCGTAGAGGCTCTCGAGGGATTGTTGAAAAAGTAATTGATTTGTGGGTATTGGGATCGGCGAGTTGTTGGCATTAGCAATTGGACCCTGGTTACATAATTCTAGTACTAAGTCTAACCAGCTTCAGTACAACATGAATTTGGGCCAGTTGAGTGACTAACCATCCTCATAGTGATATGTGGCTTAACATCCATACTCTTACCAACGGCACTATAGCTCAGTTGGTTAGAGCACCAGTCTAGAGTACTGTGTGGTCGCTGGTTCAATCCCAGCTAGTGTCAACATTTATTTCCTTCCTGTTTCAAGATCACTTGTGATTTTCTAACACGAGTGTCATGTGTTGGTCTCCTGAAGCAAAATTCTGAACATTTGCGGACCCATGCAACGAGGATGCAACCAGACTGTTTACGACTTGACAGGTTAATTATTGAAGAGAAATCAACTCAATGAACAATCCGAGGGGGAAGGGCCTATGAAAAACAATGACGTCGAGCACAGTCTCCTGATCAAGGATCTGTAAGCTGGAGCTCACCCCGCAGAAACTTCAGATGCCCTCCTTGTCATCCCGAACTTTTGCTTGGTTGAAACCCCGTTTTTTAAGATACATGGTCATCTACAATGCCTGTAGCGGGTCTCAAAGTCATCAATTAGTACCACAAGAGGTCAAGGGTCATTGAGCTGCCTATACTCAGCTCCAGATAACAAAGACAGCCATAAGTGAACTGGTCAATGCTATCACTTGTCACGAATGTCTCAAGTTTGGAACTTTTGAGCTTCTTTCTCTCCTACGTCAGAACTGAATCCGATGCAAACGTAAGCATGGGTAATGGTACTAGTCGCGGCGGTCAAGTCTTGAGCTGGGAAGGTCCAACATCCACATCCAATGTTCTCGATGCTCGCCCTTGGACGCATTGGACTGAACCTATAACACAGGAAACAGTCCGCCTAAACCCAGATTATGATATGGGCAATCGACACAATCTAAATTCTGCCTCGCCACATAGTGTTGAAGGTCAACCTGGCACAGTTGATGTTGCACACACTATTGCAGCAAGTAGGCTGTCAGACAACAATGTGTACTCCCGGACAGTAATGCTGTTGCTATGCACTGTTAATTACAAGGGTAGTGTTGTACTAGGGACCTTGTAGATGCTAACAGTACTCCAACAAACACTGAAAGTGAATATTGATTTGATTCCTTCTTTCTACAGTAGGAATAGGGGTTTGTTTGGTACTGTATATACGCAAAACGCATGAGGCGTGAAAAGAGGTGTCCACAATTGTGCGCCTATGCTAAAAGTAAGTGTGTAACATGTAAACTGAAGGAGAAATGAAAGAAAGAAGTGCTAACTACTGTTATATGTACTGTAACTATCTAATAACTGTTGTAGCACTATAATGAACAATTGGGGAGTGTTCTAACACTACTATTGACGATTAGAGAGAGTGTTCTATCACTAAACTTAACACATAGTACCAGTAGTATCTCCCCACAGCTCTCATCTATTGTGCCTCCTTTGGAAACATTGTTTCATAGAGCGTATACTGGCCCGGTGAGCAGTCATCTGCAAGTGTCGCGGTAGCTTAGCGTGCTAAGAGTAACGCGACACGAAATAGGAGATAATAGAAGTAACTTAGCATAGTTTTCTTAATAGCACACAGAGTAACAGTGTCAAAGAGTGAGTTCAGAAAGTCTAAGAGGACTTCGTCCCCGTACATGTTCTTGTAGCTAAGTTTATATAGTGTAAAGAAAGGTACCAAAGCAAACGGCGTCCGGGATCAGAGTTCGTACTAGATAGGGGTTGTGCTACGGTGAAGGTCCAGAGTTTGGATAGGTGGGATGCAGTTCGGAAGGGAAGGTGTGAAAGGGGTGCAGGACCTGGTTATGGCATACGCCCTCCCGGAATTCAAAGGAATTTCGATGAAATTTAAGTGCTAGATGGGCCCTCACCGGAGGGTCCATCTTCAGCTTCGTTGGTTGCTACATGGTTATCTGCGTTGCTCGCGATGTCCATGTCATTGTCTGTGGTCTCAATGATACTTTTCGTGGAATCCAGACGCCACTTCAAAATCTTCGCGTTTAGTCCCGTAGTGGTGCTTTGAGTCCCATTTTCGGATATTGCATAGCGTTCAGTTCCACGAGTCGATTTGGCTTG
The DNA here is from genome assembly GCA_027919855.1 of Lentinula guzmanii. NCBI lineage: Eukaryota > Fungi > Basidiomycota > Agaricomycetes > Agaricales > Omphalotaceae > Lentinula > Lentinula guzmanii. Next base: position 246,115 of record JANVFO010000028.1, read on the forward strand.
CCTAGTGTCCTTTCTAAGTTTCCAAAGATTCTTCCTCTGCGTTTCGCGGGCGTGTGCCATCAACCTGGCGAATAAAATGCTCTGGTCCAGGTCTGATTTAGCAAAATCAGTTAACATTGCTCCTGTCATACTTCCAGCAGTACCAGACTGTTAGAAAATCACAAGTGACCTTGAAACAGGAAGGAAATAAATGTTGACACTAACTGGGATTGAACCAGCGACCACACAGTACTCTAGACTGGTGCTCTAACCAACTGAGCTATAGTGCCGTTGGTAAGAGTATGGATGTTAAGCCACATATCACTATGAGGATGGTGAGTCACTCAACTGGCCCAAATTCATGTTGTACTGAAGCTGGTTAGACTTAGTACTAGAATTATGTAACCAGGGTCCAATTGCTAATGCCAACACAGACTTTCTACCGGGGCGAGCGAGCGGGTTTGGGGAAAGCTTTCGCAGTGTCCCTGTTTAAGCTGCCGGAGATTTTCTTCTCTTCCCAAAGGGTTGTCAGCTGGAACGGTGCGAGGAAGCATTCATAGGTTAACATAACCTGGGAGCAATGGAGACGACCATCTGTAATGTAGGAAAAATGAGTGTTGAACGTTTTTGGGATCACACAATTCAGTGTTAAGTTTAGTGATAGAACACTCCCTCTAATCGTTAATAGTAGTGTTAGAACACTCCCCAATCGTTCATTATAGTGCTACAACAGTTATTAGATAGTTACAGTAGTTATAACAGTAGTTAGCACTTCTTTCTTTTATTTCTCCTTCAGTTTACATGTTACACACTTACTTTTAGCATAGGCGCACAATTGTGGACACCTCTTTTCACGCCTCATGCATTTTGCGTATATACAGTACCAAACAAACCCCTATTCCTACTGTAGAAAGAAGGAATCAAATCAATATTCACTTTCAGTGTTTGTTGGAGTACTGTTAGCATCTACAAGGTCCCTAGTACAACACTACCCTTGTAATTAACAGTGCATAGCAACTGCATTACTGTCCGGGAGTACACATTGTTGTCTGACAGCCTACTTGCTGCAATAGTGTGTGCAACATCAACTGTGCCAGGTTGACCTTCAACAAAATAAGGAGTCCCGGTCACTGACTATGACCTTTGGTAAGCCGTGTAGATGATACACTTCATAGAAGATGAGTTCTGCGACGTCCGTTGCCCCGTAATCTGTTCGGCTAGCAACGAGGTGAACAATTCCTGTTAAATGGTTAACAATGGTTGTGATTGAGTCGAAAGCTCCGTTATGGTTCTTGCTGGAAGGCAGGGGCCCGACGAAGTCGATACCTATCACCTCCCACGGCTCCTCCGGGACTGGTAAGTTCTTGAGGTGTCCGTAAGGTTTGTGGTTAGTGGCCTTGGTCGTTGCACAAACTACGCACGACTCACAGAAACTGTGTACGTTCGACGCCATTGTACGCCACCATAAGTGATCCCTTAAGAACGCGAGAGTCTTACGAGCTCCTAGGTGAGCCAGTAGTGAGTGTGCTTCGTCGATTATTATTTCAAAGACTTCACGTCCTTCAATCCCAAATTTGGGCACACACAACAGACGACGTCTATCGAAGTTGATGTAAATTCGTCCTTCTTCCACTACGAAATTCCGAAACTGCTTAGGATTCTCCAAGACGGCATGAAACGTAGAATCGGAATTGTATTTTCCTGAGACCAGCTTAAAGAGGTCTACTCCAGATTGAGTACCAGGTAAAAGAGAGAGAAACGGAGATTGTCCAGTTGCATGTTGATTTGGAGGAATTTGATCCGCTGATGCCAAGGCTGTGGACGTAATCCCAACTGCGTCCGCGGGAGTATCTGCCGGGGCAGTAATCTTAGGTTTAATACCCATCCCATCTCCGTGATCCGCTTCAGAATAGGCTGATCCCTTAGACGCCTTTTCAACCAAGGCATTCTTTTTGTTGAAGGTCAACCTGGCACAGTTGATGTTGCACACACTATTGCAGCAAGTAGGCTGTCAGACAACAATGTGTACTCCCGGACAGTAATGCTGTTGCTATGCACTGTTAATTACAAGGGTAGTGTTGTACTAGGGACCTTGTAGATGCTAACAGTACTCCAACAAACACTGAAAGTGAATATTGATTTGATTCCTTCTTTCTACAGTAGGAATAGGGGTTTGTTTGGTACTGTATATACGCAAAACACATGAGGCGTGAAAAGGGATGTCCACAATTGTGCGCCTATGCTAAAAGTAAGTGTGTAACATGTAAACTGAAGGAGAAATGAAAGAAAGAAGTGCTAACTACTGTTATAACTACTGTAACTATCTAATAACTGTTGTAGTGTTGGCATTAGCAATTGGACCCTGGTTACATAATTCTAGTACTAAGTCTAACCAGCTTCAGTACAACATGAATTTGGACTAGTTGAGTGACTAACCATCCTCATAGTGATATGTGGCTTAACATCCATACTCTTACCAACAGCACTATAGCTCAGTTGGTTAGAGCACCAGTCTAGAGTACTGTGTGGTCGCTGGTTCAATCCCAGCTAGTGTCAACATTTATTTCCTTCCTGTTTCAAGGTCACTTGTGATTTTCTAACATGTAGCACTATAATGAACGATTGGGGAGTGTTCTAACACTACTATTGACAATTAGAGAGAGTGTTCTATCACTAAACTTAACACTTAACCCGCTACAATCCGTTGATTGACTGGGTATCTCGAAACATCACTTTCCGTTCCACTAAGCAAGTTGAGTCCCTCACCCCGACGTCCTCAACACCGCGAGAGATATCTCCGGAGTTAACTGATCCTGCGCCGGATCAGCCTCACCCCAATCGATCGAAGAAGACTTTGCGCCCTTCCTCTCGATCACGCTCTCGCCCCTCACCTCATCCTTTAACGGACAAATTCCTCTTTGAACCCATCTACACCTACCCCTCGGTCGCTCAATTGGCCGCTTCCAAGCTCGAAAATCCCGAAGTTGACATCGCTCTAGTGAACGCGGTCCTTTTCAACTGCGCATGTAAGGCCGCTAAATGCGAACCTATTTTACTACAAGCGATCCATTCTGAAGTTTCAGCGCGAGCTGCTTCAACCTCACCCAACTCCGCGGAGACGAAAACCGATACTTCCAGCTTACCGCCGGAGTATGCGGAATTCGCCGACGTATTCGATGAAGTGGATTCCGAAGTGCTGCCAGAGCACCGCCCTTACGACCTCAAGATTGATTTGGAGCCTGGCGCCGAACCCCCAATTGGTCGCCTTTACCCTCTTTCCTCAAAGGAACTCGAAGCTCTTCGCGAGTTTATCGACAAACACCTCGAAACAGGTGCTATCCAACCATCCACCTCTCCTCACGGGGCTCTGGTACTTTTTGTGCCGAAGAAGGATGGAAAACTCCGTCTCTGTGTAGACTTCCGCAGTCTTAACAAGATCACCAAAAAGGACCGCTATCCTTTACCTCTTATTTCTGATCTCTTGGACGCTCCTAAGAAAGCTAAGTTTTATACCAAACTCGATCTCACTCACGCATATCATCTAGTCCGAATCGCGGAAGGCGACAAATGGAAATGTTAAGTTTAGTGATAGAACACTCTCTCTAATCGTCAATAGTAGTGTTAGAATACTCCCCAATCGTTCATTATAGTGCTACAACAGTTATTAGATAGTTACAGTACTTATAACAGTAGTTAGCACTTCTTTCTTTCATTTCTCTTTCAGTTTACATGTTACACACTTACTTTTAGCATAGGCGCACAATTGTGGACACCCTTTTTCACGCCTCATGCGTTTTGCGTATATACAGTACCAAACAAACCCCTATTCCTACTGTAGAAAGAAGGAATCAAATCAATATTCACTTTCAGTGTTTGTTGGAGTACTGTTAGCATCTACAAGGTCCCTAGTACAACACTACCCTTGTAATTAACAGTGCATAGCAACAGCATTACTGTCCGGGAGTACACATTGTTGTCTGACAGCCTACTTGCTGCAATAGTGTGTGCAACATCAACTGTGCCAGGTTGACCTTCAACAGGAAAACCACGTTCAGGACCCGTTGGGGGTCCTATGTGTTGAAGGTCAACCTGGCACAGTTGATGTTGCACACACTATTGCAGCAAGTAGGCTGTCAGACAACAATGTGTACTCCCGGACAGTAAAGCTGTTGCTATGCACTGTTAATTACAAGGGTAGTGTTGTACTATGGACCTTGTAGATGCTAACAGTACTCCAACAAACACTGAAAGTGAATATTGATTTGATTCCTTCTTTCTGCAGTAGGAATAGGGGTTTGTTTGGTACTGTATATACGCAAAACGCATGAGGCGTGAAAAGAGGTGTCCACAATTGTGCGCCTATGCTAAAAGTAAGTGTGTAACATGTAAACTGAAGGAGAAATGAAAGAAAGAAGTGCTAACTACTGTTATAAGTACTGTAACTATCTAATAACTGTTGTAGCACTATAATGAACGATTGGGGAGTGTTCTAACACTACTATTGACGATTAGAGAGAGTGTTCTATCACTAAACTTAACACCGTATCGGGGGCAACCACTGCCTATGCGCGCATGGACACTCGTTGTCCCACTGTGCTTTCCGGCGGTCGAAGTTCGAAGTCATTCCCAGCTTCCAATCGCGACCGCGATCGACAAATGCATATAAAAATCGTGGCCCGTCAGCCAACGACGTTGCGCGTGCTCGCCTCGATGCGTAAAGGGCGCGTAATTTGAGAGTTGGTCGACGTCTGGACATGAATCGTGATCGTGGTTTAGTAGTCGGTTGTGGTTTAGTGGTAGGTCGACGTCTAGACATCATTAACAATGGAGGTAAAGGAAATCGACGGTACGATTATGAATCGCGTCGCGAGTGAGGTGTGGGCAGGAAGGCGGATCGAGAGGAAAACGGATAGGGTGTATTGGGCGTCTGATCAAAGAGCCGCTGTATTTTGAGGCTCGAGGACGATGTAGTGACGACGTAAGACAATTAAACTATGCTGTTGATGAAGCGGGATGAAGAATGCGTATGAAAGACACTGAGGTCTATGAATTTGCGATGCTTCATTCTCGTCTTTGTCTTCAGCCATGTCTTTCGATTCATCATCTTCCTCTGTACTTTCTTTACCAAAGAGTGAACCAACATCTGACTTTCGACTACGAGTGCTGCGCATACTTCGTACACTTCTCGGCCTCAATACGCTAACCCTAGAGTCTCCAGGTCCAGGTGTGTTACTTCGTGTGAGAGTCGGTATATTGGGTATCGCGGGCATGTTAGGCATTGAAGCAAGCTTCAAACTCTTAATAGAAAAACTGCTCTCCTTGGGATCTATCGTCTCTCTCGAATTGGTCGTTGTCTGACTTTGCAGATTTGGATGGTTCCAGGGAGCAGCAGCCTGCGCAGAACTCGGCGCGGGCGTCACTGGACCAGAAGACTCCTCTCCACCAAATCCAAACCCGCTGGGAAGAGAGCCGGGGAGGGACAGGTTGACGTTCATACTCTTGAACAAACCCCCAAAACCTCCAATGGATGAATCCATAACACCGGCCATGCTGGTGAGAACTTTACTTGCAAAGGAGGACAGCGCAGAAGCTTGTTGTTCCACATGGTTACGGAGGGTGAAAGAAGAAGATAACACGGGTGTGGTAGGAGAACTTCCATCCTTTGATGTAGCCGAATAATGCGAGCTCATTGAAGCGCGACGACTGCTAGGTCTACCCCCAATGTTGATAGGCAGAGTCATGGGGACAGGTATAGGCATTAGGCCGTTTTCAGGTAGGACTGCATTGTCGCGTGCTGACACAACGCCCTCCAGATCCAAATTTCCGATGAACTCAGCAACCGCCATTAGGTTGACAAGGCAATATGCTTGCTCGCCAGCTGCACTCGACCTATTTTGCAACGATGCTTGGAATTTATGTGTGAAAGGGAAGCGTTGGGTGAACAGTAGATGTGATATCAGGCGAGGAGGGTTTGAGATAACGACGGAAAGGATGAGAAGCTTCCCTGCATCTACATCCATCGATCGAGAATCGAATACAGCTCGAGATACACGCACGGAGTTGGATCGTTTGCCGGAGGGCTGAGACTGAGAATTTTGCCCTGACAAGTTGGTATGTCTTTGTGATTGAGATTGCGACTGGGGGCCATAGTGCGGTTACAACTGTGTTGATGAAGTATCCGAATTGGGATGTCGCCGATACAGGTTCGTCTCACACGATGGTCGTCTTACTCACTCGCAGAAGAGCCAGCAGAGCCCCCTAAGAATTCCATCAAGGCTAGAACAACGCTTGCAGCTACTGAAGAGGAATTTGATAGCAGTAACATGAATGGATTGAATGAGGGGCTGTCGATATTCAGAAGCCTAATCGTCGAAATATCAGCGTCAATCAGTTAATCAAAGATTTATGCAGACCTTATCAACCTCTGCAACCTGTTCCTGCGTTCTTAACAACTGCTTTTTCAGAGTAGAACAACCTCCTCAACATTGCGGCTGGAAGTCATGCTAAGGACGATACTCATAGGGTTTCGACGCACATCCATATCAGAGCTGCAAAAATTTCAGTATATACCAAGGAAAATGTTACTTAATTCAACATACTTGCCAACGATTTGCAAAACGTCCATGATGAGGCCGTCAAGATTGTGTTCATGTTTAGAACAAAGGGTTTCCAGTCGATCGAGAACAATGAGCTTGACGTTGTTGTCCAATTCCTCAATGATCGAGGAGATAAGGGTGTTGAAGGTCAACCTGGCACAGTTGATGTTGCACACACTATTGCAGCAAGTAGGCCCGCCGAATCACATTCTTCTGAACCATCCTCGTTCAATTTTGTTCAAGTGAGGCTAAAGAGACAGCGATGGTTCACACGACCGTTGAAGACTAACGACCCGTTGATCGTCAGTCTGGGATGGAGAAGATTTCAAACAATACCGATCTATTCATTGTACGATCATAGTGTTAAGTTTAGTGATAGAACACTCTCTCTAATCGTCAATAGTAGTGTTAGAACACTCCCCAATCATTCATTATAGTGCTACAACAGTTATTAGATAGTTACAGTACATATAACAGTAGTTAGCACTTCTTTCTTTCATTTCTCCTTCAGTTTACATGTTACACACTTACTTTTAGCATAGGCGCACAATTGTGGACACCTCTTTTCACGCCTCATGCGTTTTGCCTATATACAGTACCAAACAAACCCCTATTCCTACTGTAGAAAGAAGGAATCAAATCAATATTCACTTTCAGTGTTTGTTGGAGTACTGTTAGCATCTACAAGGTCCCTAGTACAACACTACCCTTGTAATTAACAGTGCATAGCAACAGCCTTACTGTCCGGGAGTACACATTGTTGTCTGACAGCCTACTTGCTGCAATAGTGTGTGCAACATCAACTGTGCCAGGTTGACCTTCAACACATAGCATTCGGATGCGAATGCTCGATTACACACCGGAACACATGCATTGTTATGGAACATTTTGGGGACCTGGGGTGCTTCCTAATACTGGGTTTTGTGCGTTCAATACGGTCGCTGATGGCGCAGAAACAGGAGGGTTTCGAATCTCTGCCACTGGCGTCGTCCTTTCTCTCGCTAGCACACTTCTCAGATTGTCAAAAAGCTGAAATTGACGGGAACGCCGTTCAATATATTCAAAAACATGGCTTTCATTAAGGGGATGTTCAGTAGTGCGTTGGAGGGAGCGAAGTTTGAGGGAGCGAGTGTCAAGACGGTTAGTGGAGTTCGAGGTGTGGTTAAGAAGGCTGTCAGTGCAGGAGGCTTAGGTGGGGATGGAAAACGGAAGGGAGGAAAAGGAGGAGATGGAGCATTTAGGGCAGCGGTTGAGGATAAGTTGTTGATGAGTGGCGAGTTGAAGTTTGATCTTTTTTCTCTGCTCAAAGTCTCATTCTCTTATCTGTACATAGACATCGTCTTTCTCCGCGCATGGTACTCGGTACAACCACGAAAATTCTACGCACCGGTCACTTCTCTTCTTCTACCTTCCCAAGCTCAAAACTCACCGTCCGACATTGGTGAAACACCATTTCGAACAAAACAAACATGGACTGGCATGCGTCTAACCGGAACCGTCCGTCGCTCGCTCGGTATCAAGATGGCTTTGAACGTGAACTCGACGTACAGGCACAAACTTGAAATCGAGCAACAACGAATGGAAGATTTGCACCATTAGTCATACCGAAGAGTTTACAGAAGCAACTACCGTATAAAAGCAAGCCGAAGCTCATGCTCAAGCAAGGCGGAAGCGGTAGCGACGACAAGAGAAAACAAAACTATCTTCAAAAGTGTGCAGTGGTTCTCGAACCAGACCATACAGTTTGCTCGCCTCTCTTCAGCTGATCCCAATTTGGTCCCGACTTCCACCTCTCTTGAGCCTACATTGATTATTCCCGAGCATGACAGCCCTGGGCATTCGGAGATAGGTCTCTGAGAAGATAAAATTCCGAGACGTGTACCATTGCTAATCATTCTGTTGTATCTGTTTTTTCCATTCCAAGCCTATTGACCATTTATCTTTTTATCTTTTTTATCTATCTTTTCACGGCTGACTCACGTTCACAACTGGTGCTTTTCACGAACCATACGAAACCTTTCTTCAATTGTACTTCTTCATCTATGTTTGTTTATCTTATATTGCTCTACATATGCTCAGTCTATCTCATGTATCGTTTATGCACTACCTCTTGGAACAATGAATGTTTATGTGTTTAGGCCTCCAAGCATGTGCACTGAAATGGTAGGATGACAAGCTGAACAGCTCCATGCAAAAACATACTTGCTATTGCTAACCCGATTTATCACATCTCTGTAGCCGAATCAATCTTGACCTGACAAATTAATATCTGGGTTCTGGTTTTGGAATGCCCCAACTTCAATTTAACACCAACGTGCTGTTTCTTCTCATGCTTCTTCAATTCACATTTTGCCTTGTTGACAGCTGCAAGCAGCAACATGCAGCGACTAAAACGTGAATGTAGTAAGCATTTAATAGGAGGTGAGCATTTAATAGGAGGTAAGTTTGATTTATCTTACAATTCTCCCTTTCTTCTTTGTGCGCTGCTATGGGCCCTGATTTCCTGGAAGATACAGCATATATTGGTGTTCTACAGTCTATCAATGACCGTGGAACTTTGAACCAGGCAGCTGAGCTTCTTGATGATCTAGAGGAGGCGCAAGATCATGTTGATCTTGAATTTGATTCTGCAGAGAACGTTGGCACTGATGACAATGAAAGTGCTGCTTTAGATATGCCTGAGCTGATGGCTAGCATCAAAGAAGTTTCCAAAGGAATCTCTGAAAAAACTGCACAAGAATATGCACGGTAAGCTTGCAATTGAGTTCTTTATACTTGTCTAACATGGTCTGGTTACAGCTTAATCAAGCAGTGCGAAACATTTGTTCATGAACGCAAACTAGTACTAGAAGAATTTAAATTCTTCTGTGCAAAGCCTCATTCTCAGTCTGCTCAATGTCTTGCCGCTTGGATTATGCATTAGTAAGTAATGACATTCACCATAGCATTTTTATTTTCAACTCTTTAGCAATCAGTTGTGATGAAATAAATCTTGATAATACAGCAAAACATCCTTTCATTGAACGGGCAACATTTACGCATGCTCAAAAAATGCGAGCAGCAGCAACGTTTGGATTTGGCCGCATTCATGGCTTGGGAATGCAAGCCTGGCATCAAAGCGAGATAACTGGAAAATGGCTTGGAAACCCATCTGTGTCTGAAACTTTGTCATCCTACATGTTAAGTCTCCGTCGTCGCAAGGTTAGTTATTCTTTTGTTTACCTCATTCCCATATCAATTGAATTTCTCGAAGACTCAGAAGGGAGAGACAGCAACAAGTGCACGGGCTATCGCTTCTGTAAGTGCAAGGTCATAGAGTACTTTTTGTTCAACATGCCTGAATCGTTCAAGGATTTACTCTTCCAACTTTACCATTTCAACAGCCAGCCACACTTTCAGAAACTCCAAGAATATGAACCCAGCTCACGAAATGCTCAAAAAAATCGAACTGACTGGGCTGGCCCTTGTGCTCGTTCTATTTTGAACCTAGGCTATTCAATTGCATTTTGTGGATTGCTCCGTGTTGACGAATTATTGAAGATACAACTACATGATATCAAGATTGAGAATGCCAATGAGCATCTAAAGCTGACTCTGCATCTTCCATTTCGGAAGACCAGCCAATTTGGTGGTGAGTTCCTCTTGCTGATAAGTTAAAACTTTTTTAGATTATAATTTGTGGCCAGACATCAAACCATTTGTGTTCTGGGAAATGCCTGAACAATACTCCCACCTCTGTGTTGTCCGTGCATTTGCACATTGGATATCTCTGGCAGAAATAAAAGAGGGATATCTCTTCCGAAAAATCCGTGCTAATGATCGCATTGCAGAAGAAAATGAGCCAATGGTGAGTCTTATTTTATATTGGATTTCTCTTACTCTAATTTATTACAGACATCAGAACAATTCCTTGAGATGTTTCGAAACAACCTCATTGATGTTCAAGTAGATCATATACCGTATGGAACTCATTCATTCCGGCGGGGAGGATGTCAGTGGCTATCTGTAGAGCGACGCTGGCCACTACGTCAGATTTGTGAATGGGGGGGATGGAGCCAGGAGTTTACTCACCTCACGATCGTGAAGTATCTAATTTCATGGAATGACAACCCAACTGTCAACCGTGATGACTTTTTCAACATGTCCAGAGCTCCAGCTATTGCTTGTCCTACATGTAACCGAACTTGTCACTGTGCTTGAACCTGTCTACAACGTTCTGTAATTCACAAACTTATATATTTCTCTGATAATTTACTGCACAAATACTATAGGTTGATTATGCTACTAGTCGACTTCCATGGTGTTCTTCAAAGCAAGGTAGCGATGAGCGATTGCCGAAACATCAACCATTACTTTACCACGATTTGAAAAAAACTTGTGAAAGTTATCGCCATATTCCAACTTTGCTGTGTCAGCAAGCTCCTTATTATGAATGGCTCGTTCCTCCCGCAGTGCATCACATATGGCCTTCCAATTATAGCGTTCACCTGTTGCTGATGTAAATCTATCCCAGAATACCTCAGGGGTGCTCAAGCGGTATTGCTCAATGATAAACTAATAGGGAGGAGTCAGGAATGTGAAAGGTTGAATAGATATTTGCTCACCTTCCATTCGGTCCAAATCCCTTTGATTCCTCTCCACCGTTTATCTTTTTTGCCACCATAAACATTGCGCCAGTACCGAAGAGCAATGGGAACACCGTTGATAGACAAAAGCCTGGTGCCACAGTCAACAGGGTCCCAGTTGGGACTTTCATCATCCCATACGCGATCGAGCCGAGAAATGTTTGTAGCAAATGAAACCTGATTGGGAGCACGAACATCAGACTGCTTGAAGGTAACAGTCTTCCCATCTGCGATTTTGAGCACAAAAGTTTCGTCACCCTCTGAAGGGCTTGTGGGATTAGAGAGATCTAAAAAAAGTTGTCAGTTTCATGACTTTTGACGGACAAATTAATCACCTCTTATCTGGTCAACTGGAGATGTATGAGCTGCGCTTGAGAATATATTGTCCAGCAGGGCATTTGATGACAGAGTAGTAGATATCGATGAGGTAGGAAGTGAAGTCAAACGATGTGAGTTATTTCTGAGGAGGGCAGGTGTAGACGGAGTAAAACATGGAGGAGAACTGTCTAAAGCATCGCGGGATGCCGCTGACACAGGTAGAGCAGGTGGTGATGAAGCAGAAAGTAGCTGTGGTAATACTGGTATAGGCAAGCTAGGTGCATAACTTGGCCAGCTTTGAACAAGAGCACCTACTATGCTAGTGAGGTCATCAATCTTTCGATTTGTTGCCTGAAAGTGGTCGCTAATCACAGCCTATAGAGTAGATTAGGAGCGTCCCATACAGAATTGGTAGGTAGAAGTGCACCGTATCTGAAGCTTGTGCCTTTGCTTCTGCTCTTGCCTGAGCACGTCTAGCAAGCTCATCTGGAGGGATGTAGGGATGTGTTTGTATGTATTCCTTGGCCTACAAGGACACAGAAACTATAAGCATAACAAGCGACAAAGCATAGAAGACTTACCCATTTCACAAGATCATTTTTTTCTTCCAACGTCCTCAGGTCCTTGGAACGGCGCACCACCATGGTTGTCTGGCCTAGGGACGTGCTACTACTTGTGATGCCCATGAGGTCATTCCGGCGCAACGTTGAGAGTTTTTCCTTTGATTTCTTGGGCTTTGATTTGTTTCCTTGCTTGTTGTCTTTTGTCGAAGAATGATTCTTGGTGATCTTGCCATCACGCACCCCTCGATGACTTCGCTTAGCACCTGGAATTAGTCTTGAAGACTGGTGAGTAATGAATGAAGCAACAGGCATCAAAGGACATACGTCTTCCACCGTATAACGTGTTCACTAAACCCAGCTAACCTTTCACGCAGAACGTCCATCTTCTCATATGAACTCAGTTGATAAGCCTTGCAGAGCTGGACAAGGGCCGGTCGTCTAGATCCATTGCTATTGTAGCTGATCAACAAGAGAAAATAGACAACAGAATACACGTACATGTCATGATACATAGTGTAGAAAGTACCAGTTTCTGAGTCATAACGTTCAGGGAGCAGAAGTGTATTTGGAGGTTGAGGTTCGGCAGGCCGTCGAAAGCAGATTTCATCACCTCCAACGTTGACAGACTCTATGCACTTGTACTGTTGTTGGTCAGCATCCATCGAGAGCAAGTGACGTTTCAAAGTGGTAACAAAAGCGACAAGAAAGATAAAAAGAGCAATGACTAGCCCCTGGCTGTTGGAGAGGATGGCGAGCGTGTTCCAGGCAACAACGACGACGTTGGTGGAGGCGGTGGTTATGGTGGCCGAAGGTGCAAAAGAGCTCGCGGCGGCGGCAGCGCCATCTTCGATCACGCTATGGAATGTGTTTGTCAATAAACAGAATGTATTGGATTAATGGTAAGTATGGAGGTGTGGAAAAAGGGAGGGAAAACGGCCAGCGACCGGCGAATGGTGAAAAGAACTGAAAACCATGATCACGTCATGCGTTATTAGACGGAATGGAAAGGTATTTGCGGCCGAAACAAAAACGTATACCCGATCAAAACCGACCGGGCCTAATCACCCGAACGTGACACCTGCGTCTTTCCTCAGAGAGAAGTAGAAGCAGCAAGCAGAAAATACAATGCTATAATATACACCTCTTACCAACAAACACACATCCAATCCTTCTGACATTCCCAAAACGCGCCACCACCACCACCTTCTTCACTACCACCTTCGCTACTCGCCCCACCCCCACCACTGTCCACAACACTCTCAACAACGACAAGTTCCGTCCTTGAGCCTTCGTCCGGTCGCTGCCTCATCTTGACCTTTTGCCCCTTCCTTGGCCCGTACAAAATAACGGCGGTAGCGTCTTGGGTGGCTGGAGCAACAGGGAGGAGGTATTTTATTGGGAATGAACGCTCAGATTGGGAATCTTGTTCCGAAGAGGGCTCTGGCTGGCCCTGGATCTTGATTAACGCCGTCTGCTCAAAATTATCACCCACCCTGGACGCAGCGAGGACTCTGGCGTGGAGACCTTCATATGCACCGTCGAGGTACTTGTCAAGTTTGGTCCCGAGGATGTGGATGCGGAGGAGAGAGAGGTGCAGGGAGAGAGAGGGGTCAAGGAGCCAGGTTGGGGAGGGCTCTGTCGGCAATGTTAGTAAGAGAAAGAGAAAGAGAAGAAAGGGTTTATACTTACGATACTCATCCCTCATATCGATATCATCCTCGTAACCTCTCCCTCTCATCATCCCAGGAGGCATCATACCTGGCGTCGGAGCCGCGTTTGACTCGTAGTCTGAATATGTTGGTGCTGGTGTGGGAGCGGCGTATGGGGCAGTGTGTGATGAGGATGAGGATGAGGTGAGGTGAGCGTAGCCTGGTGTGGACGGTATAGCTGGTGTGGGGGCGTAGGCAAGTCCAGATGGTGTGGGGCAGCGAATGCAGGTGTTGGGGCATTCTGTAATTAGGGTTAGAGAGGTTTCGGGGGGAAAAGAGTGAACACTGACCCAAGAACTCGAAGAAGAAATATCAGCACCCCATCCTCCAATGCCTGAGCCACTTCCAGCGGGAATTGGGGATCCCCATCCTCCTCCTCCGTCTTTGTGAGTATCGTTATCTTCATTCCTATCGCTATCCCAACGACCTGGTGTAGCTCCACCCCAAGAATTACTATTGCTATTACTATTGTTAGTACTTGTCGAGTTTTTATTCGTATAAGGATTCGGTGTCCTCCCTCCAACGTTCCAAGCCGGAGTCTGACCTCCTCCTCCCGAGCCTCCTCCAGAGGAGAGAGTATAGGGATTAGGAGTTTTACTACCGACGTTCCAAGCAGGAGTTTGGTTTCCAGCACCGGCATTGCCATGGGCGTATGGGTTTGGTGTCTTGCTCCCAGTGTTCCATGCTGGAGTTTGGTTGCCTGCGGCGTAGGGGTTGGGTGTGCGTCCACCACCGCCTGGAGCTCCGCCGCTGCCTGCACCTGCACCGAAAGGAGTACGACCGCCTGCACCGAATGGGGTACGACCTCCGGTGTTGCTTCCCCAGCCGGGAGTTCGACCTCCACTGCCGTTGTTGTTTCCCCAGCTGGGCGTACGGTTACCAGAGGAGGGAAAGGAGGAAGGAGGACCCATCGAAGAGTACGGATTGGAGTTATTAGAGTTGGTAGGTTGACGTCGCCAGTTCGCACCTGGTCCTTCGACTGGTTCAGTTGTTCCGTTTGGTCTATGGTAGAGGAATGAACCAAAAAGTGGTGAATCAAAATCGAGAAATGTAAGGAGGGAGAAAGAAACTGACAGCTTTTTATGCAATTTCCCTTTTTCGATACTTATAATCTTATTCCCTGTGTTGAGTTCTACTCTGGCGAGAGCGGTGAGACCGACTCCGTTGGTGTCTTTGACGATGCCTACGTAGCCTTTGTGTGGGCCTTTGATGACGACGACGTGTGCGCCGATGAGGCGGTCTCTTGGGCCTCGACCGATTGCAGAGCCTACAAGTCCGCCTCCCCCGAGGCTGCTCCAGAGGGATTAGGTCCAAGACCCTGTGCGCCTCCAGCGGCGGCTGGGTTCATCTTCGTCAGGTCAGCTCCAGGAGGGAGTTTTCCTGCCCCCAAAGCTCCTTTAGGCGTAATAGAAACCAAACCCCTCGCCCTCGTCACAAACACTCCACCGTTCTCAGCAATATCCCTATTGAAAAGAAACGCAAAATGGGATTGGTGGATATGCAGTACACGGCCTTTTCGTTGTTCGCCTTCTGACTCCTTCATCATATCCCCTACCCGGATCTCAAATCCATGAGAGTCTGTTGCGATTGAGCGGAGAGAGTCTGATTTGTCTTTTTTGAGGGAGATTTGGTGGGGGTGGACGAGACGGGATTGAGAGTGTTGGGTGAGGATGAGGAAGGAGGATTGATGGGTTTTGTAGATTACGCCGACGGTTTGGAGGCTGAAAGAAGATTAGAGAGAATGAGATTGTAGGGAAAAGAACGTACTCGAGTTGGACGAGGTCGTGTAGTTCGTATTCACCTACGATGTTTGTAGTGTTCCCCACCTCTGCAGCTTCTCTAAGGTCTTTCGAAAAAACAGAGATTTCCTGCATGGACATGTCAGAAATAAAAGTGACGATCGTGTTTTCGTTCATCGTCCTTGAATTATTTGTATCGGCGACAGAGACGACGAGACCGGTCTCTCCAGTGTTTTTGCCTTGCATGACTTTTACGTGGTCGCCTGGTTTGAACCGTTTCCTGACAGAACGAGCGGGAAGGTCAATTTTCTGAGAGTGCAAGGCAGGATCGAGAGCGATGATGGTGAGAGTGTCGCCGTGAATTTCTTGAACGGTACCGTGCAAACCAGCTTGTTCGCCTTGAAAGACTTCGACGTGGTCTCCTGGCTGGAGAACGGCCAAGGCAGCTTTTCGAGAAGCTTCGGCGATGATGGAGAGGTCGACCATGGTTTCCTCGAGGTTGGTGTTGTTCGAGGAGAACATGGTGATCTCGTCCAGAGTAGGATTGACGTCCTCGAGGATGATAGAGTTTAGTTTGATGTCTTTTTCGACAAACCCGTCTTTGTAGGTGTCACCGAGAAAGACAAAGACTTGGCCTCGTTTGGAGACAGCGTTTCGGCCATAGACTTTGATTACCTCTTCGAAATTGAATAGCCGTTGGGGGGGTCTAGAAGAAGATGAAGAGGAAGGATTGGTGGTGTTCGGGGCAGGATTCTTCTTGCGCTTTCGACCTCCTCCATCGTCTTCTCTAGGGTTCAAGTCGATTCTAGGCACAAACCTTACCCCAACTTCTTCACCGTTCTCGGTAACGTCGACGACCTGGGCTAGATCACCTGCGTATTTACCTCTCTTCAACCTGACCCAAGTACCTGGAACGATTTTTTCACCTCCATCAACCTTTTTAATCATCAACAGCAAAGCCATTTCGTCTATTGGAACTAGATGAATTCCTCTTGAAGGATATACACCGACAAGTCCGTTGCACGCCTGGCTAACTTGCTGTGCAGACCTAGCCTCGACGTAGATCATGCCAGGCAAAGAGTCCCGCTGGAAAGCAGAAAGAATCGAGACTGGTTTATTCGTATACTCCAAATCCAATGATTTCCGCATCAGAGAAAACACAATCTCTCGTTCCCGACCTGGTTTTACTCGGACTTGCCACAAGGACGCATCGTGCACGGAAGGCATCAATAACCTCTGAGGAATCTCACTCATCTCGCCTGTGAACCGACGATGACCTCCTCCCCTCGTCCATATCTATCTGCCAACTCCCGAGCGATCTCTTCTGCGGATTTCTCTGCACGATATTCTTCTGCCTGACGACGTTTGTCGACTCGGGCGTGGTGTCGCCCAGAGAGGTCGTCCTCGTCTTCGTCTTCAGGGAGCGCGCCTTCTTTGGTAATAAACCCTGCTTCGCCTTCAGAGGACAAGTCCTCATCTTCTTCTTCCTCGTCTGATACTTCAGCTTCAATATCGAGGAATCGACTCAGCGCGTCTCGCTTCTGTCGTTGTTTTACACGTTTAGGTTTTTTTCGACTGCCTTCGTTTTCGACATCTTCACTTCCCTCGCTGTCCTCTTCTTCTTCGTCTTCTTCGTCGTCGTATAGCTTTCGTCGTGGCGGTGATTCGTTGTCGGACATTGTGGGTGTGGAAGAGGAAGCGAGAGATTGAGGGCTTGATTTCGGTAAATGCTCAGATTGGTACTATAGCAAATCTGAAATTGTACTTTTATGTGGTCCAGTAGTGTAGAGGTTATCACATGGGATTCTGATAGCTGATTTTCCCATAACCCAGGTTCGAGTCCTGGTTGGACCTTTTTTTTTGTCACAATTGAATTGGTGATTACCTAATGTTCTTATCGGATTCCTATAAAGCCCTTCAAGTTGATTTGCTTCTTGGGAGTCAACCACGATAACAGTCGTTAACACCCCCGGTACGTCTTTTTTCCTCTAGTCTTCAAGGCATTTGCTCATCTCTTGTTCTTTATCTTATGCAAGAGGTTTCTCTGGCTCATGGAATCTGTCTGCGGCTGCGGTAGTTTCAGCTTCCTATCACAAGAGTGCTAGGTTGGTCAACTTACCGTAGATGCCAAATTTAGGTCCTTTCCATTGGAAGGATCCAAATCTGGTATCGAGTTTTTGGAGCAAGCTCGGTGTTGTATGTGTTTCTCCTGTCGTACTAGCTTTGATGGTGTATAACTTATCAAACTCATCTTTCAATCAGATGCATCAAACGATGCATTTGAACCTCCTCACTATCATGTCTGAATCGATAAGGAGGAGGTTATGAGAAAAATCAATTAAACCAGGTCAACGATATTACGTCTTGGAATCGCTTAGTCAAGGAAAGTGGTTCCGGGGTGGTTTGGTCAAGGAGAGGGCGAGTGAGTGCGGTTCATTCGATAGGGCGCAATGTCACAGTTGTTAGGCATCATGAATAGATTGTGTTTGTGTCCTCATTTGAGTCGAGAGTAGTTTTGAGGTGCATGTGGCTCATGGTGACAGCGAGATGTGTGCAAGTGGTACGCGTGTAATTATAATGCACGCGAAACACACGCGTTATACAGTACTTCTGAAGGCCAAAGATTGCATTGATTGTTTCCCTGGTGTTTTTGCGAACTTTTAAAGCGTAGAAAAAAAGAAGTCCAGGTAATACAATCCCACGGATCAACACTCCATCCATTTCCTTCATTCCACAGCTCCAGAGCACCTGCACTAGCACGCAAATCCAACTCGCGACGTCGGTGGACTCGAGGAGATGTGACTGGCCAGGAACATAGAGTATATGATTCCCAGCAAACCTGACGAATCCCTTGTCCAAATACTAGTAGTGATTGACTCTCGCATTTGGCACTACCATACCATACCACACCGTACAGCGTTCGAGAGCGTCAATTATATAGAGAATTCGGATAGGATGTCTGTGGGGAGAAAAGAGACAAGTAGTTGAACTACTATAATAGGTTGTTGGAATGATATGTACAGAGACAGAAGAGTTCGGGTCCTACTTGGACTGATTAGTTAGGCTTCCTAGATCGAGTGAAGTCATGGCTTGGTTTGAACGATGTTATAATTCTAGTCCGGTATTGCTTAGAAGAATCCATAGTGAGTTATTGACATTTTACATCGCAATCTCGGCGTTTGAAGAATAACGAGAGTAAGTTGTACAAATATAAGCGCCTGCCAGCGTCAACTGATATAACAATTCCCACAGCTTCTCTCTGTTCTCTTCTCTCCTTAGGAACATGCCTTTAAAGCTAAAAGGCGCGTCGACGCCTTCCACAGAACCATTCTCCTGGGATGATCTACCCTCTCCTTCTCCACCACCACCAGAAATCTCGGCCGTCACCGAACCCACTACAGTTTGGCTTCCAGCCCGGGACATGAAAATATTCGGTGCTCGACCACTATCATCCACGTCGGAAATTGGCGTGGTGAGGTGCAAGGATTGCGATAAACCGATATTGAAAAGTGCTGCTACTGAGCATGCAGGTGCGTTATACGCCTTTATTACCTTCAATAAATACGACTGAGTTGCATTTTCCACTTTAGCCAACTGCACTCAAATCCGGAACATTGCCATGATAGCCCAAGCGAAGAAACGAAAAGCTTCGCCCTCATCTGTTTCACTTCCTGGTGAACCAGCTTCGAAGAAAGTGAAGAAATCTGCTCTGCCCAAGGTCACCAAAGGTCGAATGAAAGGTCCTGTAGACTATGACAAGCAATGTGGCGTCATCAACGACAAAGGTCTTCCCTGTTCCCGCTCACTGACATGTAAATCCCATGCGATGGGTGCCAAACGCGCTGTTCAAGGTCGAAGCAGACCTTATGACGATCTCCTGCTGGATTGGCAGCGTGAGCATAATCCGAATTTCGTCGAGCCTGTAAAGAGAGAGACGAAGAAGGAGAAGAAAGAGAAGAAGGATCGGGAGAAGGCAGAGAGGAAGAGGGCTATTGAGGAGGCTGCGGTCAAACTTGGTTTGGATCCGAGTAGTAAGGAGGGCAGGAAGGCTGGTGCAGCAGCTACCGGACATGTCATCTCCACCTCGTCTAAGCATGGACCATCTAAACGCGCCCAGGCCGCAGCCGCAGCCGCAGCCGCGGCCTCTGCTAATACACTTGATGATGCCGATAATGAGAACTACGATGACTTGGACTCGGAAGCCGAGGTAGATGATCTTGTTGGTGCTGTGAGGCAAGCGAGGACGCTAGGCGTTATTGCCCAGCCCCTCGCTGTTCCCGCCGATGCTGGTAGCTGGTTTGTCGAAAGGAGGGAGAGGTTTCGGTTGGCGTACCATATGATTGGTGTTGCATTGAACCCGGCAAAGATGTCTAACAGGCGAACTTTCACTTGAAGCTTGCGATTTGGACTGGAATTATGTCCTGCATCTAGACCGGACTCCTGGACTTTTTCTTCTTCTGCCTTATGACCACACTATCTAAAATTCGTTAATCCTAGGATGGTAAATTATTCACAATTGTACTGATATTACAGGCAAATGCATTGCTCCATTGAAGCTACGGAAAGGTTCTCTTTGTGTTGATGCTTGAGACCAATATGCGGAGACAGCATGTAATTATATAGATGGTCCTTGTTTTTGGTTTTTGGTGAGCGCTGTCAATCTTCAAAATTTTCGAGGTAATGGTTTCTGAGCCTGCATCATCCTCGTCGAGTGCTCCACTTCACAGACATCATGGCAGGGACTAGGATATATGTGGCCAGTTGCACTGAATCACACTTGAAAAACCACCTCCGTTGTCAAGCATAGCAATTGCTATTTGATCCACGACCACGAGTATTCGCGCGCACGGTTAGTTTCATGGCTTTGAAAACTCCTCCCATGGCCGAACTATCCGGTCTTTCGGTCCTATCACCTGTGGCTTCTGGCTATGCATCTCTGGACATGTCGATGATGATTTTCTTCCCGCCGTCCGTCCGGGGAACGTATTATGCCGTGGCTGTAGCTCAAAGCGGGTTCTACGTGATGGGTAGCCTTCTTTCAGTTGTCTCCTTGACAGTCTATCAGCAAGACCAAGCCTCACTGTTGCCGCAGACCAATTAACTGGAGTCTGTAATTGCATTTCTAAAGCTTATTTGTTCACTACAGTCCATTGGATCTCGTCGATTTACCGTGGTAGGCTGCGTATATTCCAATCAAGCGAGAAAGGTTGAACTCACATTCCGGTCTTCGTCTTGGAGTCGAGTACCGAGCTGTTCCTCTACAATCAATGATATCAAGCTACCGATGCTGTTCATTGTCCACAGAGTCGAGTAACACCGGAACTTTCTTTTTGAATGGAAAATTCAAATTCAAGTGAGTTTCAGTCACCTTCTCTTCCCGGTTTTTATCAAAGTTTTCGAATTTGTATTCAGTATGACCGACCATTCCATTCACAGTATCCCCCTTGTATTTTAACGCTGAAAATACTTTAAAAGCACTCGAGGACCAAGTGCAAGATCCCCAAGTTCAGCTGGTCTAACTCTCCATTCTCTACTACACGGTGCTGGTCATTCGTGTCATACTTCCTGTTTATCCTCATTCTTGCTTGTATCACGTCTTCACTTCAACCATGCCTAGACTCTCCTCCACCCTTGCTGTTGCTATTATCGCGCTAACTGCTGTCAGCACCGTTGATGCTCTAAGGTACTAAGATTTAATCCTCTTCGAACGAGCAGCTGTATTGATACCAATTGCCTCCATAGCCTCTCAACTTCGAACGAACGCGTCTACTCCAGACATTTTTCGCGTCACTTCCCCGTCCCACGTCACACTAACAAGCACGACGTGGCAGTTTCTGGGCTCGAAACTGTCGGAAAGGTGGCTGTTGCTGGAGCGGAAATGCAAGGCGCTTCGGTATCTGAACCTCAGAGACGAAGTGATGTAGGGAACGGAATTCGAGCGACTGGGGCTAGTGCAGAATTTCACGAAGGTTATGTCGTTCCGGCACCCACGGAAGCTACTGTTACTATAAAGAACGCTCGTGAGTCCTTACTGTTATGTTGCTCTCTCTTTCTGTACACCAATCTGAAGGCGGCTTACACATACTCCAGCACTCGACAGTAGATCATTCGGTAAAGAAGCAGCCAAATTCCTAGGCCACGCAGACAAAGCTGCTGAAGGTGCCGCCGCGGTGGGAACAGTTGCGGACACTGTCTCAAGTCGTTCTCTTTTAGATTCGCGCGATCTTGACCACCATGATTCCAGTAAGTTTTCACTTTCAATTTAGACGCAGCAATCAACAACGATTTGCTTACTATCCTCCTTTTAAACCTAGTATCGCTCAGTAAAAGGAGGAAGAACAAGAAGAAGAAGGGGGGTGAACCTGCTGAGGGCAAGGAGGAGCACAAGGAGGAGCACAAGACTATAGAGGAGCCCAAGAGTAATGAGAGCTCTGGTTCTGGTACCAACAAGCACGACGTAGCAGTTGCAGGATTTCAGGCTGCTGGGAATGCTGCCGCGGCCTTCGCCGGCACGCAAGGGTCTGGATCTTCCACTCCAGAGTAAGGACGTGTGGAAAGTTTGTAGAACGGAAGTCAGAGGATCAAGTTGTATAAAGCTAAAGATTGAAATCAACAAACTATTTGCTACCATGTTTTTTGCGCGCGCCTCTCTATAAATCTCGAACATGTAACGGGACACTCAAGCTAGTGACTGGAAATCACCAGGGGAAGAGAGCTGACAGTTGATGAACACGGAGCGAACCCAGGCTCAACATTTTCCATCGAGGTCGTCTGCATTGCAAGGCGAAACCTAGAAACTCATTGTATACATGATCCTATGACTCGTCTTGAGTCAGTGGGCTGATTTATATCGAGCTTCAGTACTCGAATATAATATTTTATATTCGTAGCAGTGCAAGTTGCACATCAACCTCAGATACATCATGAAGAAATGCACGTTTTCGTAAACCGTGAGTCATGGTATGCGCTCAGGCTGTCACTCTTTGAATTTCTTCACCCCGTTCCCAATATCATCGCGTCAACACTTCCTTCACCCTTACCCTCCATTCCGAGCTCTACGCTCTTCCTGCAATAGAGACCCTCTGCCATTCTGGAATTATTTAGGGTGAAATTATTTATTCACTAAGCTGAACACAATTCTTACTGGTCGCGTCCGAGCGTGTTCTCATGAATTGGATGTAATTATTTTTTTTCTTACCTTAGTCAAAGGTAAAGTATATAGGGATGAATATACAGTACCAGACATTCGACGGGTCCGAGATTGAACAGTTTGAACGCTATATAACGAAGTGGCTCAGATAGCAAAATATCCAGATCAAAATTCTAACCATGCTTAGCCTTTCATACCTTGCCCTTACTTTGTGGATGTCTACCCAAATCTCATTTGGGGAGCCTTTGTCTCTTTTCGAAGCGACTTGCAATAACTTCGCAACTCAAGTAGCGAGCTCCGTCGCTAACACCACGATCTTTTTCGCAGACACTGTCCCTACCGGGACAAATCTGACCTTCCCGGACCAAGATCCAACGTGTGCTTCGACGACGACCTCTCAGGTTGTCCTTGCGGATATGTGCAGAGTCGCTTTGAATGTGTCCACCTCGGCGCAGTCAGGGATTACAATGGAAGTATGGCTCCCTAGGAATTGGACTGGACGATTTTTGAGCACGGGAAATGGCGGACTAGGCGGATGTATGTATAAGCTCCAATCTCTTACTTAGAATTTGAACTTACTCCTCATGCTCAGGCATCCAGTACGTCGATTTAGCATACGCAACGGCGCTCGGATTCGCTACTGTAGGTTCCAACAACGGGCACAATGGAACTAGCGGTGCATCGTTCTATCACAACCCGGAGGTCCTTGCTGACTTTGCCTATCGGTCGTAAGTCAGCTCTACTAAGTCTACACAAGGTGTAATGATATTCCTCACCTACAGCATCCATACGAACTCGGTGGTTGGAAAGGAAATCACCAAAATGTTCTACGGCGTACCTCACAATACGTCCTACTACCTGGGATGCTCTACCGGTGGTCGTCAAGGCTTCAAATCCATGCAAGACTTTCCTGATGATTTTGACGGAATACTCGCTGGTTCGCCTGGCATTAATTGGAATTCGTTGATGTCTTGGGAGGACTACATATACAGCGTACTCGGAAATGCTTCTTCTCCCACCTTTATTTCCAACGATCAATGGCTTGGTCTTGTTCACCAGAACATTCTGAAGCAGTGCGACTTCATCGATGGTGTCGTTGACGGTATCATCGAAGATCCCAATTTGTGCGACTACAAACCAGAAGAGTTAATCTGCAGTCCTTCGAGCAATACCTCAGATTGTCTTACAGCAGAACAAGTACATGCTCTTCGATTGGTGTTCAGTCCTCTATACAACTCCAATGGAAAGCTGATGTATCCGAGGCAGCAACCTGGAAGTGAAAATGCTGACTACATCAGCGAAATGTACGGCGGAGAGTTGATACAGTTTTCTGCAGTACGCACATCCTCTCCAGTGACTCACCAAAGGTTTTTGATATTATTTTTGATAGGACTGGTTTCGCTATGCAGTCTACAACCCTTCCTTCGACCTCTCAACGCTGAACGTCACTGACTGGACTCATGCTCAAAAGCTGAATCCGTTCAATATAGATACATGGAATGGAAATTTATCTGCCTTCAGATCGCGGGGAGGGAAAATGCTTACTTACCAAGGTCAAGCGGACATGATAGTGTCCCCCATCAACATGGAGCTCTACTACGCCCATGTCGAGGGAACAATGAGCCTTCGACCGGACGAGCTAGACGACTTCCTACGATTCTTCCGCATAAGCGGGATGAGTCACTGTGCAGGGGGTCCTGGAGCATGGGAAATAGGCCAGACTTTACCTGGAGCAAGCGGAGAGTTGAGTGAGGAGACGTTGAATCCTGAGCGGAATGTACTTACCGCACTGGTCAAATGGGTGGAAGAGGGTGTCGCGCCGGATACGATCCTGGGTACAAAATATGTGAATGATACGGAAGAGTTGGGGGTGCAATTCAGTAGGAGACATTGCCGGTATCCACTTCGGAACACATATAACGGGACAGGTGATAGTATAAATCCTGATAGCTGGTTCTGTCAATGAGCGATATAAGCTCCAGTATGAGATAGAAGTAGATCAGTGGTTGTGTAATGTTGCGCACCTAATTTTGGTACTTGAACATTTTTGTAAGGAAATTAGCGAAGTCTGTACTTGAGCGCAGATGCGAAGGGTACTGCGTGTAGGATGCCGGACCAACGGGCTTGCTGTTTTCGGCTGCGCAATGCGGCGGACGGTGTTGACTGATTTATCAAGATTTATCAATTGCAGTGGCAAGAGCTCCACTGCGACAGTTGGAATAGCTCCTCACTGATGGCAGTAATTGACAGATTCCTCGAGGCCATGAAGAGATTGGGGACCATTTCAGGCTTTCAAGCTGCGCGAAATTTGGGATTTGAGGGGGCGTTGAGTAAATAATTATATTGCTCTACGAAAGTTATATATGAACTGAAGTAATTTCAAATAAAATGAACTTGGAATTAAAGTCTACAGACTATAGCCTATGATGTAATGTTTTTAGGGCCGAAAGTTCGCATGATCGTGTTGTCAAGAAAAAAGCATTGGAGAGGCCAAGCAGTCTTGTCCTTCCTCCCATCATGGCCATGGACGATGACAAGGCAAGATTGGGCCCAACCTCAAAACAACACGACTATGCTCCTAATGCTCCCCCCATCTCATCGATACCCAGTGCTACGAACACTGACCAAGTTCATTCCGATACCGACTCTACCGACACAGCGACCAACTCTGACGACGAATTCAACTGGGATGAAGACGATGACCCTTCAGCCTCGAGAAACCATGAAAAAACAAAAGCGAAACGAGGAAGAGCCATTTATCTTGCCTTCATGAAATTGGCCAGGCCGGTCCGGGTCTTTCTACTAGGTGCTTTAGGCGCAGGCATCCTAATCACACCTCTGCTCGTCGTCCAACTCAGGTTCAAGAGCAACCCGGTTAGACCTCAAGTTCACGTATGGAGCTTATGGCTCAGTATCATTTGGGCTGCAGGTTGTGTGACCTACCTCGTTGTCGACGCCATTCCAGCTCTCGTGATATCTATCGTTGTGTTGTTCGGTGGACAGGTAGAGCGTCTGAAGATTCAACTTGAGGTATAGCTTCATGTCACTCTATCCAATTCCAAATCATAATCTACCTTCCAGCTCACTCTTGCGGTTTCCGGCTGGCTCAAACTTGCTCTAGACATTTCTTGGGCATGGATCTCACTTTCCGTCCTCCGTTCAATTTACAAACCGTCCGGCCACTACTGGGTCATCGTTAACCGCGTAATGCAGGCCCTCTTCTCGCTTGGCATACTGCTTCTGGTTGAAAAATTATGCCTCCAATTTATCGCAATCAACTTTCACCAAAAGGCATTGGCAGATCGTTTGACCGAGAACAGGCTTGGTCTAAGAGCTCTGGATCGGTTATCGAATGCGCAGCCCGTCGTAACAAATAGGAAAAAAGCACACATGAAGAGAGGGCACAAGAGTGCAGGTGGCAGCGTTGATCTCAACCACGCAGTGAATAACGATGGATCCCCTGTGAAGGAGAAACATCACCATAATTCCCGCTCGGCGGAACGAAAGAGGAGGAGAGGGGCTATGGCTAGTATCATTGTTGATCAGGTGAGTTCTCGCACAAAGTTTACATCTAGCAGGATGTATCCTCCGGGTATCTTGCGTTTGGCGCATCCTAAGATCTATTCCTCTGACTGATCATCGAACTCATCAGGTTTCCGGTGCTATTGGCCAAGTCGCACTCAAGAACAGCAAGTTTAATCGTGAGAACGAATTCGGTAGCTTGTCCTCTGCAAGAAGGTTAGCAAGGAAGCTCTTCGGTGCGCTAGGAGACAAAAGAGATTTCCTAATTGTAGAAGGTATGTTTGTAGCAGACTGCGGTCGTTCAAAATGTCCACATATCAAACCGTATTTCATCTAGATTTCGAGCCCTATTTCCGTACCACTGCAGAAGCGCACGAAGCATTCCATCTCTTTGATAAAGATGGTAATGGCGACATATCCAAACGCGAAATGCGCGAAGCCGTCCAACGAATATATCGTGAACGCAAAGACCTTGTTACTTCCCTCAAAGACGCTGGCTCAGCTGTCGCGAAGCTCGACGCAGTCCTCCTTGGTCTCGTCCTTATCATTCTGATCTTCATCTGCCTCTTAATTTTCAATCCAAGCGACACCATCGAAAGCTTAGTCCCAATGGCGACAATCGTAGTTGGATTCAGTTTCATCTTTGGGAATTCAGCTGCGACGTTGTTCCAAAGTTTACTGTTCATCTTCTCAACCCATGTCTTTGATGTAGGAGATTTAGTGATGATCGATGATCAGGTGTGTAGGGGAAGAATTACTGTTCGAGAAGCCACTCGCTAATGGACTGGATGATGTCAGTATCTGTTCGTGAAGGAGTTTGGACTATTCTCTACAGTCTTCCGCCGTGTTGACGGTCAGGAAATCATTGCTCCCAATTCCCTATTAGCTAGTTCGAAACTGGTGCATAATATTAGGCGGAGCGGTTCCATGTGAGTTTGATTTCCTTCCTCCCTGCTCATCTTTTTGAAACTTTTGCAGGGCCGAAACGACTGAGCTTGAGGTAGCGTACGACACTCCGCTTGAGGTGATAGAGGAGCTCCGGATGCGCATCATCCAATATGCAAACGATAACAACAGGGAATGGGCCAGTGCGGCATTGAACATCGACAAAATGGAGTACATGAATGCGATATATCTGACCGTCGCTGTAGAACGTGAGTACTACAGACGTATCTTGGGGCTACTTCTCATCAATATACTACAGACCGGCCAAATTGGCAAGACTGGGGCGGGAGATGGACACGGCGAAACGCGTTCATGAAGTTCCTCAAAGGGGTGCTCGAAGAACTTGATGTCAAATATATGATGCCTACTCAACCGGTATTACTGCCATCCTACGCTCAAGCAACAAACAACTTGGTCAACCCCAATGCCTTCAACAACAGCTCGACTGCACTGAATCGCCAACCAAGTTCACCTTTGAGGGTGAGGACGCCTCAGCCGCGGACCAGAACAGAGAGCGTGAGGAGTGCAAGGAGTGCAAGGTCGATGCAGGAACAACAAGAGATGATGGGTAATGCCGGAACGTTTAGCGGGAATAGAGGCTTCTTGCGCGCGCCGGGACAGGGAACGTTGAGGAATGATGTGGATAGTACATTCTGATACCGGATAGTAGAGATGAAGTAGTAGAGAGGGTCGAAAGCTCCTCTCGGACATCTGGTGTTCAACAACCTTCATAAGTTTATCTCACACATTTTAGCATCATGCATATTGCTTTGGAAGGGTTTACTCGACGTAAAATCCTTCGCCTTTATCAAGTTTCGTTTCATTTGATTAGACAATTTACACTACTTATTAGACTACATAAAAGGATTCCTGAACCAATTTTCTAATGGTGTGGTTTAGAACAGAGCACCCGAGGGTGAAAATTCTTCTATTTTGAGTTCATCCAGTTTCCGCTACTTGGCAGTAGTTGTCAATCCAGCATCAGTCGCGAGTGAGTAAAATATCGAATCCTTCTTCTCTAATAGGTTCTCGGGCGCGTCAAATTCAGCGACCTTGTAAGAAAACAATCAATTCAACTGGAACATATAGTGATATTCGGCGCACCTCTCCAGCACTCATAACTAACACTCGATCCGAGTCAATGATTGTATTCAGCCGATGCCTGCACTCATTCAGTCATCGTCTTCCATCTAAAACGACTAGAAAACTCACGCGATAGTCAGAATGGTAACATCCTTGAACGCAGGTCCGCGAATGATCTCTTGAATCGCTTTATCAGTGTCAAGATCGACAGCAGAAGTCGCTAAAGGAAAGAAGTTGAATTTCGACCGGATGGCGCAAAGAAAATTCACGGACCTTCATCTAAAACCAAGACCTTGGACTATGCCATTTGTGAGAAGATGAGAGTGAATCATGAAACACACACTTGCCTTCCTTAACAAAGCCCTTGCAAAACACAATAGTTGTTTTTGGCCACTTGATAGACTCGATCCGCCCTCCCTTACGGGCTCGTCTAGTCCACGACCATCGGGTAAAGACTCAACGAACTCTTTCAAATGAGCCTGAGCTAATGCGTCCCAGATATCCACATCACTATGTTCCCCAACAGGGTCAATGTTCTCTCGCAGTGTTCCTTCAAAAAGGTCCGGCGTTTGAGGAACAATGGATATGGACGAGCGGACTGGATGAAAAGGATTGTAAAACTTTGGCTGTAGATGAATCGAGAAAACATACGATCGTGCAACCCAAGTGCAGTAATATCGACGCCGTCAATAAGGATCGTTCCCTCTACTGGTTCAATGATTCGGAACAACGCTAACAGGAGAGAAGATTTCCCCGCCCCGGTGCGCCCAACAACTCCAATCTTTTCACTTGGTTTCTGCAGAACACAATGAGGAATGATCACGGAATAAGGAATCAGTGAAACGAACAATGCTCAGATTAATGTTCTTCAACACCAAGTCCAACTCTAGCCGATATCTAGTGGAGTATTGTTTAAATTCTACTGCACCTGAGGTAGGCCAATTTTGTGGCACTATCTGGTGCGTATGTTCAAGAGGAGCCTCGGGCTGAACATCAGTTTGATGTAAAATGCGCTCAACGCTAACGATGTTCTGTTCGACCTCACTAGCAGTTCTCACAAGCCAGTTCTATTGAAGGGTATCTCAATAATAACTGATTGAAAGCTCGAAAAACCCACTCACCAAGCTCGAAGTCGCATTTAGTGCATACGCTAAAACCAAGCCCGCCAGTCCAGCATCCACTCCTGTTGTGACCAGCGCCACACAAGCCAATGTTGCTACAATCCAAATAATCATGGCGCCTACGAATTCTAACCTAATTGATAACCACCGGTTTACACTTATGCTTGCTAGATAGCAAATTTGATTGCGGTCAACACGTCGCTGGTTATTTGCGATGAAGATCGACTGTTGGCCGAATGCCCGGATAGTGCTAAGCCCAGAAAGGGACTCGCTAAACCAAGCAAAGATGGGAGAGCGCGAGACGGCGTCAAGACGCTTGAGTTCGCGGGAGGTTGCAAGATAATATCTAAAATCGAGTCAGGAATTCGAAGCATGTAGAAGTTAAGTTGAACTCACTTCATCACGGTCAGATAGAACCAACCTAATGGGACAACCGCCAAGAGGAAAGGCGGAAAGCTCGATCCTATCACTATGACAATCGAACAGGTGGACACAAACATCCTGAAGGTCATGGATATGACACGAGCTAGGATTCCATCGACAACATAGATATCTCGGGAGAACAAGTTCATAATTCTAGAGATTGAGGAATTTTAGGAGACAGAAAGAACCATGGAAATGATCTTACCGTCCGGTCGGGGTAAGCTCGAAAAAGCTTAAAGGCGCGCGTATGAGTCCGTCCAGCATCTGTAAATCTTCATCAGTCTAACTTCGTTTGGAAACGACTCTCACTCACGTTGTCATGTAGCTGCCTCGCACTCCTGATTGAACAAAATACCCATACAATAATTGCAGCAGTTCCCGACAACAAAACTTGACCCAGGGAAAGGAGCCCATAGGCAAGTATGTACCTGAACATTCCCGCATTGCTACCTGTTTCTCTATTGTGCTCCCCCCACGCTCTGAGCGCAAAATTTCCCGAGACAGAGACTGCCTGGCTAGCTACTGTCGCTAGCATGAATAGTCCGAAGGCGGTTTTAGATGCAGCTTTGATGTATTTCATATATACGGTGACTTTAACTTGACCTTGTTCTTTGTGCTCTTGAGATAGACCGGCAGAAACGGTATCTCGAGTGGGAGAGAGAGCGGCGAGCTTGGGTTTGGGAAAACTTGATTGACGACGAAGTTTTTCCGAGAGGATGATGACAGACGATTTGTCTTCAGCGAAGCTGGATTCTTCGATAGGAGTGACACTACCGCTAGCATCTCCAACAAGATAAGGTGTCGATGTACCAGAGCTGCTTGTAGATCCATGATTACGTCTGAATTGAAGATGTAAGTTGGTGGTGCTTTGTGGCGATTGATGCACTCACATCAGTCTTGAAACCTCTCCTTCAGTAGACATCAATGAAGTGTAATCCCCAGATTCTAGGATTATGCCACGTCTTAGAAAAACTAATTGATCAAACTGTTTTACAAAAGCGATGCTATTCGTGACCAGGATACGCGCTTTGCTTGCAAGGAGACCTTGTGGACCGATAACTTGGGCTGCAACCGTTGATTAGACTAAGCGTAAAACGATTGGTGCTGAATACATACTGAAGATATGGCGAGCGACATGGCTATCGACTGCGGCAAGGCAATCGTCCAGAAGGACTCTAGAAATGCACAAATAATCAGCATCAGATCAAATGGTCCGTAACGCCGCCATACAAATCGGCTCTTGCGTAAACAGCTCTAGCGAGAGCGATACGAGCACGTTGACCTCCACTAAGGGTAATCCCTAAAATATCAACATGAAAAACCAACAGGTGATTTAGAGCCAAAACGAAGACCGAACCCTTTTCTCCCACTTCTGTGGCATCTCCTTGGGGGAGTAGCGCAAAATCAGGCGTAAGAGCGCAAGCTACATGGGAAGGGACTTAGTGGACAAGGTTCATGAGAAGCATGCAAACCAACGAACCTTCAACAACCAAGTTATAAAATGTTTCATCGTATTCGTGCGAAAACAAAATATTTTCACGAATAGAGGCCGAAAGAATCCAGGGATTTTGAGGTGCATAAGCAATGTTACCTTTGACCAGCACATCGCCCTCCCGTCGAGTCATGTCCCCAATGATAGCAGAAAGAAGACTAGTCTAGTAGAAGGTAAGCCTCAACATTTCAGGAATAAGCCAATGTTATTACCTTTCCGCTTCCAACTTTTCCAAATACTCCGAACAACTCTCCCTTTCGCACATTAAGATTGATTCCTTCTAGCGTGGGCTGTGCTGCAGTCTTCGACCAGGAAAAGTCCGCGTTTGTGATGGTCAAGACCTAAATACAGGTTATATGCATGCCCAAACCGTTTGAAAGATAGGCCACCACGAACATGTTGCCCATTCTCAACATGAGGTGTCTTAATGGCATTGCGGGCATCAGGTTGCAGCTCAGATGCACTCAGGTAATCCGACAAACGTTGTATGGAAACGATTGACTCTATCACATTTGAAGTAACTTGGCCGAACTGTTGTGCCCAAGTAACAGAATGTTGACGATCAGCGTATTTTCAAGAGAAATATTTTAACGAACCATAGCAAGTGGGAATTGCAAAAGCATGAACAGGGATATTGCAGGGAAGATGACATCCGATGTAAGAGGCTGGGAGGATACGGTAGCCGCCACCGCAAATGAACTGAAAGCAACCAATAGAGGAATGCCACCCCATAGCATTTGGTTAAGAGACTGAAAAAGGAGTCAAGTTTACATCTGACAGTACAGAACCAGGTCAAACTTACAGTCACGATACCTAATTTCTTCAGCATGACGAGTTCTTGCTCATTCCGAACCTGAAGGATTTTCCTCATAAACGCGAATTCCCATCCGTAGAGCTTGATACTGTAGATGAGATGAGTCTCCTCTCACGCTAGCGCAGTATTGCTACAGCACACCTCTTGATATTGGCAAGCAACTCGCTCATCAACCGGGTACGCTTGTCTCTATTTTTCATTTGTTCCTGTTGCATACGCTTCAAGATACGTGCAATGACTGGGCCAGAGTAAGTTAAGGCGCAGTTTATTCAACATAAAAGTCGAACATACAGGTGTTGAGTGGGACAGAAAACACCATGATCGCAACACCAACAAAAGCTGGCCATCCAAGAAGATTATACAGAGAGACGAACGCTAGGGTGATCTATGGAATTCAATGAGTTTGACACTCCTATAGCCCACGCACCACACTCACTTGGAAGGGACCAGAGATGGAAATTAAACCAAACTGACAAAAATCCTGAAGCCTAGTCGCGTCAACAGACATCAAGTTTACGAGATCACCGGAGGAGCGATCAAGTTCGTCGTTTGAAAGGATCAATGCTTTCTGATAGAGTGTGTCGACCAAACCCGAGCGGATGCGCATCCTACGTAATAGTTGCAAAAGGAGGTTATGGCATCAACATGGTATATGACTTACCCAGTTTCGAAGGCACGTTGGAAATACTTAAAAGACATGAGAATCAAAAGATGCCACCAATTACAAACCGCCTACCTGGTTCAGGACTAACGTTTGGGCAGTAGATGCAACAAACATCAGAGCAGCATATACGAATCCTTCCAGCGGGTGAGGCTTCGCGACACCGGCAGTCCATGGCCCAAACCTCGAACTCTGATAAGATGATATGTATGAAAGTAGCATCCTGAGAAGCTGGGGTTGGGAGAACGAGAGACAATCCGATAAGAGTTTGAGAAGAGCGGCGAATGCGTACGTCCTCCCATAAGCAATGAAAAGGGCTTTCCAGAGAGAGCTGTACAATTAGAATCACAAAGACGGATAGAATCAGCGTAGTCCTAATAGATGAAAATATATTTCTTACTGTTTCTTGAGCGCGTCCTGTAATCGCTGTCCAAGCTTGTTGCATTCATCTTGTGGTTGCACATCGGGAAGGTCAGCTTCGGAGATATATTGCAACGCTCCTTTGCGCATGAGGGGCGTCATCCACGAAAACGCCTAAAAGACATGAATGAGCGTAGGTCTCGCTTTGAACCTAAGCCGTACTTACCCATATACTGAATATGTTGGCCGTTATGACAGGATTCTCGTGAGAGCCTGTGTCTTCGGACTTTTGGTCGAACTCAGGCCCTATACATTCAAGGCCAAACGACAAAAGGCCCAAACCACCTGCAGCGCATTTCAGTGCAACTGGGAGACGGGACATATTGTGATCTTTGATCATAGCAGTCCTAGCCCAAATGAGCACAGCGATCGTATAGACAGGCCAGTAAATCAGAAGTGCAGCGGATGAGTTCCGCGAACGGGTGTGGTTGTAGTATGTCAAGGATATGATTCCAAGGAAAGCAATGGGCTCGAGTATATATGATTGAAGAAGAGGTACAGGCTCATGAAGGAGAAATATGAGTATCAGATTGGTGAGGCTAGTAAGCAATGCTAGCACTAGAAGGAGCTGTGGGATAATTAATGCGAGTGAGGTCTGGGAACGCTAAGAAAAACCATACTAGTTTGCATCGTAATAACCATAGACTTTTTGAGGTTCGATTGAGTGAAGGAGACAGACATGTTGACAGCGTTCTGAAGACACTAGCAAGGAAGATAATGGTGTATAAGGAGGAAAATAGTATCCCCTCCTCGATACAGGGTGTAGTGTCGAAGCCTCGTAACTGAGAAACAACATTCCATCCTTCCAGATCGTTGCAAGAAGACATGCAAAGCGTTTGTAGCTTTGGAGTTCAATGAGATACTTGCAATAAGAATGCGCTCCGTGTACCTCAATGCGAAAACGTACAACTGTCGTCGTTGAACGAAACTCGGCCAGCCAAAGCAAAATTTATATACACAAAACTCGGCCCGACATCGCCGAACGGTGATTCCATAAATGTCTATGTACTGTTCTTAATTTTCTAAGAGTTACAGCGCATTGTAGATATTTACTAATCGTCCAAAGGAGGTAGCTTGTCACCGCTAACAGCCTCTCCAAGCGCAATCTGTTTGAACAGTTGGTATGCGCGATCTAAATCATCATTGACGATGACAAAGTTATGGACATGGGGCTCTTTGGCGTATTGGATTTCGTTCAGCGCAGTGGCGAGTCGTTTTTGGATAGACGCTTCGGTCTCAGTTCCGCGTGCTCGCAGTCTTTCTCGGAGAGAAGTCAAACTGGGAGGAGATATGAAGCAGTAGATGGGATTTAGATCCGTTGCTTTAATTTGACGAACACCCTGTGCAAGGAATTTAAAAGAAGGAAAGGATTTGAGGAGATATATAAAGTCACCTGTGCTTCTATGTCGAGGATGCAGCGTCGTCCCTTGTCCTGCACTTCTCTGACAGTTTGGAAACTGGTTCCGTAAAAATTGCCAGAGAACTCGGCGGATTCGATAAACGCGCCTTCCTGCCTGAGTGCCAGGAACTTTTCACGCGTGACGAAGTGGTACTGTTTTCCATCTTGTTCTCCTGGCCTGGGTGCACGGGTTGTGTCTATGCTTGAGATCAATTAGCTCTTTGAAGTGGCGCGGTGATACGCATACCGTACGCGAGACGCTGAAGCCGAACTTGTCCGGAAACTCTGCGAAAAGGCGTTGAAGAAGTGTACTCTTCCCAACTCCGGAGGGTCCCGACAAAATGAGTGGACGCAGAAATTCAGGAAGATGCGACATAGACCAGGAGAGAGTAACGAGGAACTAACAGCGATAAGGGAGTCTCCACGTGCTCGTACGTATATATTAGTCAGCAAAAACGATCGAATTGATTCTTAGTTTAGAAACTCTTTGCACTTTGCTTTCCCTCACATTCCCCCCGACTCCCCTTAGCCTTTGCCGCCGCAGCCGCCGCCGGCCACTAGTTGCAGTTCTGGTCAACTCACTCACGGACGCTGTCCACGACATTGTCGATATCTGGATCCAACTTCATCCTCGTACTTCCTTCCTCACTGCACGACCTAACGATTATTAATGGGCGCGGTTTGCTGTCGACCAACAGTAAGTCAATCTCATGTCCATAACCCTTGACTCAACACAATCGTCATAGCCGGTTGACTTTGACGGCGATGTTAGCTTATTCCATTTTGTGCTTCTGAGATGTGTAGGCAAGGGAGCTTTCGGCAAGGTGTGTTCCAGTGAAAGTAGTCGTTGTTTATACTTTTATCAAGTCTTTTAGGTTCGTGTGGTTCAGCACAAACAAACACGCGACCTCTATGCTCTTAAGTACATTAATAAAACCAAATGTGTCAAGATGAAAGCCGTAGCGAATGTCATTCAGGAGCGGCGGCTTCTGGAAGAGGTCAGTTTTTTTGCATGTTTTCTTTCACGCCTCCCAATCTCTCAATTAGGTCGACCATCCATTCATTGTCAACTTGAGATATGCCTTTCAAGACGATGAAAATTGCTTCTTTGTTCTGGATCTTATGCTTGGTGGAGACCTTCGATGTAAACATGCTGGCCGTCGCTTTGCCGTGCCTTTCTCATTTACTTATATGTCACAGTCCATCTCGAACGGCTAGGATCGCTCCAAGAGGACGTCGTCAAGTTCTACATAGCGCAGCTGTCATCTGCTGTAGAATTCCTACACCAAATCGGTATCATGCATCGGTAAGTATCAGCCCGATTACTCTTCGGTAATATATCTCATTAGTTGCACCCTCTGACGAAGTCTTTCTGTTCCAGTGATATCAAGCCAGACAATATTCTGCTCGACGAACGAGGGAATGCTCACTTGACAGATTTCAACATTGCCGTTCACTTCAGCGAACGCAAGTTGACAGGCGTAGCGGGGTCAATGGCATACATGGCACCTGAGTTAGTCCTGAATTTGTTTTAACGTACCCGTGGTCCTAATCAAGCGTCCATCAATGATCTTTCCCGACACCACTTCACTTACCAACCATTCACTGAAAATGTAGAATTCTAACCAAACGGGGTTACACGTGTCACATCGATTGGTGGTCACTCGGTGTATGTGCCTACGAGCTAATCTTCGGACGGAGGCCATTCAGGGGCCGTACCAATTCCGCGCTCACCACCAGTATCTCGAAGGATCCACTTAAATGGCCTGAGGATGCAGAGAAGAAGTGCAGTCGTCCTGGTATGCTGGTGATCAAAGGGGTATTTGAATTTCGTCTTCAACTGCGTCATGTCCGATTAATGATTCTCTCGAGCAGTTTCTGGACCGGGATCCCACCAGACGTCTGGGATGTAAACCAAATGGTGAAGGATTTCAAGAACTACAGCGATCTGCATGGCTCCAAACTATTGACTGGGACACGTTAGAGTCAAAAGAACAGACTCCTCCTTTCATTCCGGACGTGCGTCGTTTTGCTATATACACTCGAGCAATTTCTCATAAAAAGCACATTATAGTCGAAGAAGGCCAATTTCGACGCGTCGCATGAATTGGAAGAGCTTTTACTTGAAGACAATCCCCTCAAGGCTAAGCAGCGGAAAGCGAATCGAGACAACTTGTCAGCAGAGATGCGGCAAATGGAGGAACAGTATGTATCATCTATTCTCTCTTTAACAGAAAGCACCTCAACCCTGGCCCGTCAGATTCACGTCCTATGATTTCAAGAAGATGCAAAGACGATCATACTATCCACATAACCAGCAGCTAATATCCACCGCAACAGGAACCTCTTCAGGTCTAGCGTCTTCTCGACCCGCAACCCCAGCCACTGATCTACGGCCAGACAATGAAATTGCTATCGTCAACGGATCGATGGAGCTGCAGGGCACGGACGCTGGCGAGATGACTAAAGAGGTAATCGAGAAGGAATATCGGTGACAGTGAATTTGTTAATGGTATTCATTTATCATTGTGACCGAGAAGCCGACGCTCAATGCTCTTTGCAGTCTACACGCACGGTCATGATAGCTTGTTGTTCACTTTTTCGGTGTTGCTACTTGATGAGTACATGCTCAATTTTGCTGTTTGCATTGTTCTTTCTGCCTTTTTTGTGCGCATCTACATCCATCTGTATATATCTGTACATGAGCTCCTGGTCCTCTGTTCATTTGTGTCAATTTTTTTTTCTATGTCAATTTGGCTTGGAATCTGACTACCCATCTGCATTTGCAGTTACTCCCCTTCACACTTTTGATGCACTCTCGTTCCCCCTGACAATACCCTCTTGTTTTTTTCGGTTTCTGGCCATATCGCTGCAAAATCTACTGTTATTGGTTACTCACTATAATCTTGTTAATTCACTCGTTAAGCCTATGAGCTCTTGCTACCTTCGAATGTTCTCACGGTAATTGGGAGGAAATGATAAAGGACTTGGTACACTCCTACATACGAAGGTTGCCACGAAGACGGCGAAATATCATTCTGGAGTACTCCGATACTACGAGGGAAACAAAATGACGCACCCCTACATTACAACGTCGAACTCCCGCGAGGAACGATATTGAATCTTTTCGAAAGCGTAAGATTCAGCAACATACAAGCATTGCCATCAGTTCCGATATCTACTACGTGCCCAAGGAAAGTGTCAATCGAAGCAATTTTTTCTTGTTCCGCACGTAACTGACTAAGTCGATATCTAGCTCCTTCAGATGACTACATGTAATCGACACAAAGGGTCTCAAAACGGCTTTCAGTTGTTCTGGATATCGGTTGTATTTTTGGCAAGTTGGACGGAAATCTGACGTTAACCATAGGGTCCTTGTCGCTCCTGCGAGGCATAATAAGTATTCTTGGATCCTGCCTCCAGAGAGGACAGAGGATCGATATCGCGACGCACACATATCGAGTATCTACATTGAATGGCATGAGGGAGTAGCCGTAACAGCAACAATTTGAACTACAATCGAGTGCGTTTGAGTACTATGAGATCATTTTTCATCATTTAATATACAGTGTACTTGAAAAGTGTACTTTGTACTTCATTTGTGTACTTTTTCACACATTTTTACTTTCAATTTATACTTTCATGCCTACTGAGTGCCAAAGATGCATAATAACTGGGTGTACTTGATGTGTGTGTCAAAGACCAAGTGCACACCTGACTGCAGTTGGGTATACTTTTGGATTCCATTGGGTGTACTGCTTTGATTGGATGTACTGCTGGCTTTGATTGGATGTACTTCTGGCCCTGATTCTAACGGCCCTATAATCCTTATCTATTATCTTATCTAGAATACATCAAGTCTCATGATGAACTATACAGTTCATCACACTTATGAAATCAGACATTATATCATAATTTTACTACAGACCTTTTTTTAACTGTGAACATATCATAGCAAGTAGCGGAGTGAAAGAAGAGATAGGGTTAAGGTTATATCTGATAGAATTCTGTAGCCTAAGTAAGTACACGAATCGCCTCAGAACGATAAGATAAGTTCTCTATACCTGTAGCCTAAGTAAGTACACGAATCGCTACATGGTAAAGTCAATATAAATGTAGTAAAAACATGAATAAGACGACGTACCCTCAGAACGATAAGATAAGTTCTGAGGGACACTGAAGTTCACCCGTTCAAATATATGGTGAAAATTTACCAAAGCTATGGTCCGAGCCCTAAACCCTGAAACCTGCCTTGAAACTATCTAGCCATGCTGTCCTAGCGGAAGCAAACCCTCATTCCGATATCGCGACTTACCAGAACGCCAACGCGATCACATGACCATACTCAAACGATTCTAACACTCCCCCTGGCGTTCTGCATACCACCAATCCAGACCCAGAGCGGAAACGATGCGACGGTGCTTGTCCTTCGGAAGGGACTTCGTCATGATGTCGGCCAGATTCTGAGACGTGTGAACCGGATGAATCGAAACGCTCCCTTTGCTCACGACATCGCGAATGAAGTGATAGCGGATGTCGATGTGCTTCGAGAGACTATGTTCTTTATTCGTTTCAGAGAGACTGATGGCTCCTAAGTTGTCGCAAAAGATATCCAAAGCTTTATTACCCAGCCCTAACTCGATCTCCTCCAACCAGCTTCGTGTCCACAATGCTTGTTGAACTCCTCGCGATGAAGATATATATTCCGACTCGGTGGAGGATAGGGCAACGCACGGTTGACGCTTCGAGGACCATGACACTGGGGACCCATTTACCAGGAAGATATAACCCGACATGGATTTCCTGGTGAGTTTGTCACCACCCCAGTCCGCGTCAGTGTATCCAATCGGCTTGGCATTCTCCGTGGTTCCGGGCTTGTATACAATTCCATAGTGTATTGTCGAATTGATATAGCAACAGAGCTTGATGAGGAGGTCCCAGTGTTCGCGGGAAGGCGAGTCTTGCACTGTAGATAAGACGCAGCATGCGAACACAATATCCGGACGCGTACAGCTCGCGCCCCACCAGCAACACCCTAGAATAGCGCGGTATGGCTTATCCTTCATGAACGCCGCATCTTCCTCAGTACGAGGTTCGAGGGATGAGAGGGAGAAATTTGGCGGCAGTGGAGTGTACACGGGATGTAATGAGTCTTCGAGACCAAAGTACCGGAAGACGTTACAAAAGAATGGTGATTGGGATATGGCTATCGATCCATCGACGCGGTGATCAATTGTAAATCCTACGAGGAAGTTCTTGTCCTTCACGTCAGTGAGATCCCAGACGTCAAACCCTTTCATAGCGTCGTCAGCCTCATGAGTGGATGATGACCCACAGAAAATATCATCCGTGTGCACAGATGCAATGGAAAATTCGTTGGTCTGAGAATTGCGTCGGAATCTAATACAGGGATCGGCTCGCGAGGATTTGAACCCTAACTTCCGGAATTGACCTTCAAGCTCCTTGTACCAGATGTGTCCGGCCTGTGCCATTCCGTACAACGGCTTGTGCATGAGGCAAACTTTGTTGTCCTCCCCCTCAATTCTGAACCCGGTTGGTTGGTTCATATAGACGGGAGGATCCTTAGGAAGCGAACCGTTAAGATAAGCTGATGAGAAGTCCCATTGACGTGTTTGGAGCTTCTTGAAAGCGCAGATAGCAATGAGAAGACGAACGGATTCGGCCCTAGCCACCATCGACCAACTTTTGTCGAAGTCCACACCCGGAACCTGCATATCCCCACGAGCTACGTATCGAGCTTTTCGTTTCAGCACTGTACCCTCACCATCAACCTTTAAATCATAGACCCACATTCCGTTCATGATGCGCGCATTCTCTGGACGATCCACCAATGACCAACACTTTCGGTCTTGTAATGAGGTAATCTCCTTCAGCATCGGAGGATACCAATCGTCAGGTGAGTTCATAGCTTCCGCATATGTCTTAGGAATCTCAATGTCTCCTCCCCCTTTGATGGTGCTGGCAAGGATGAAATTTGCCCATAGCTCTGCCTCATCGCGAGCACGACGCTCTTCGGTCTCGTATTCCATTGATTGTAATAGACGGGCAGAAGGTGTACGGGTGCGAGAAGAACGCCGAAGAGTGGCGGGGCCCTGGGAAAGGGGTAGATTCAACTGTGGGTGATCCTGGGTAGACGTCGACGAAGACGGCTGAGCGGACATCGACGAAGATGGCTGAGCAGACGTCGTCGACGAAGACGACTGAGCAGACGTCGACGAAGACGGCTGAGCAGACCCTAGCTCCAACGATGAGGGATTCTCGTTGCTCGCAGGTAGTTGACCCTCAGAATGGGCTGTGGAGTCCGCTTCGACGTAATCAACAGGATCCTCAGCATTTCCAGTCAATGGGTCCGCAAGGGTTCGTCGAGGCAATCCCTCCTCAAACTCAACATCTCTAACGGGAAACACACCTCTTCGTCTGGGATCCCAGACTCGATATCCCCTGCGTCCAACATACCCCACCATGCGTCCCTCCCAAGCTTGCCGACCAAGTTTCCCTTCGATATGGTCCAAATCGGTCACCCACACCTTACTTCCCCAACGACGAAGGTGCGATACGTTAATCTTAACATTCCGCGATTCAAACCATTTCTCCCAGGGGATGACACCAGGATGCCTATTGGTGGGTATCATACCCCGAATATAACTATACGCTGCGCCAGCTTCGGCCCAGAACCGGTGATCAAGGTCAGAGTCCTCAATCATAGCGCGAACCCCCGATATTATTGTGAGATTAGCACGCTCCACCTGACCATTGGCTGCTGAGGACGCTTTCGGTACCTTCTCAACGACGATCCCACGTTCAGCACACCACGCGTCAAAGAGTTTATTATCGAACTCCCGCCCCAGGTCAATACGAAAGATCCGTAACCGACGACCTGTCTGTCGTTCAGCCATCGCAACGAACTCCTGCACGAGTTTGAGAATTGATGTGGCGTCTTTGTTCGCGGAAAAATACGTGAAAGGTATCCCCGTTCCGTCATCGCATGCCAAAAGCATATAGTACGCACCACCCAGACTCCTGGTACGAGCACGACCCCATAAGTCTAAGCTTACACGGTCCAATGGCTCCGATGCAGGAATCACAATATCGTCAAATGGATGTCTTTTGGCCTTCGCATATATGCACACCTCGCACTTCCCACACAACGAGAAGTCAGATATATCCAGACCCTGAACCATGTTTCGTTTCGCCATTATGCGAATC
Source organism: Lentinula guzmanii (assembly GCA_027919855.1). Lineage (NCBI taxonomy): Eukaryota > Fungi > Basidiomycota > Agaricomycetes > Agaricales > Omphalotaceae > Lentinula > Lentinula guzmanii. Next base: position 287,901 of record JANVFO010000028.1, read on the forward strand.
ATATTAACGTCGGCATGCCCAAAGCGATTGTGCCACATCGCCAATGAACATGGCTTCGAACGAGAACGTCCCGAGGAGGTTAGAACATAAGTAGACCCCGGTGAAAGAGGACGTGAGAGAAGGGTGTCGCCAAGAACGTCCAGGTCGTCTACAACATCCACTTGATATAGGCCGTGACCACCGCGCAATCCCGCGATACGCCCATCGACAATTACCTTTCCAGTAGTCGAATCCCGTACGTCAATCCGTCCATTCCCCCATTCCCCTTTTAACCCCTTCTTATCCATGCTAGGCAATGACAGAAGGTTCATGGCAAAGGCGGGGGTATGGGATGCATGAAATCTCAGTTTGTGGACACCACCTTCCTCCGTCTTCACTATGATCTCCGCTATGCCGTGACCCTCAATCCGAAACGATCCAGAGGATCCCTCCGCTGCCATTCGACCCATACTCTTCACTGGCGTGTATGAGATGAAACGGCGACGATTGCGGATACACCAGTGTGAGGCTCCGCTATCAATGAAAGTGGGAATACCACGGTCTCTTGAATCTACCAAACTACCATTTACAGGGGAAGGTTCTACGCTACCCGAATTGACCTGCTCACCGCTCAGAAGGGCAACAACTTCTTTGACTCCCAGTCTGTGCAGGTGAGCGTTAGGATGCGCGGGCCAATTCGAGAGCTGAACCGTACCTCCGAAGTCAAAATCACTGAAATCGTAAACGGTGGCGGCGGCAACATGACTTTCTTCTTCCTTAATAGAAGCAGCGGTAACGGAATTTATGGCTGGTTCCATTCCTTTTGGTGCGTGATACCAACGTGGAGCTTTTCCTTCACTTCCTCCACCCTTTGCCCAGCAGTTCTTCTTCATGTGACCGACGCGTTTACAGTTATCGCAAACGACTCCCCCAGAATTAGCGCGGGATGGAAACGAAGGAACAGCGAGTGCGTTTGGCGCCAGGGTGTTGGCAGAGGAGGGAGATACGGATTCGACCATCATGTCATATTCAATCAGTGCGCGTTTGAGTTCTGAATATGACCTCGATCCGTGATTCTGAATGATCCACAGGTGATCTGCAGGCAGTGAGGTAAGAAAGCGCGATCGCAGGTCTTCATCAAGTACGACACATCCAACATCGCTAGCTGCCTTACGAAGGGCTTCTAGCTGTTTGAAATATTCTTCAAAAGGAGTGCCGGCTCCATACCTATATTGCTGTATCCGTTCCTTGGCCAAGGACTGAGCAGCCGCAGAAGAAGTATCGTATTCTTCGGTGAGTCGCATCCACATTTCGTGTGCGGACATAGATTCAGTGACACCAATAGAACGAGGGTCTTTGATATTTTGGTATACGATTCCAGCTAGGCGGCCGTCACGAAGCTCCCATTCCTCTGCAGACGGGGTTCGGGAATTGATAGGAGTGAATGCAGGGGACGTTGAGGTAGCAGGTACCGGTGTAGCAGTTGATCTGGTTGATTCAGTAGATGAAGAATTCGATGGATTGTTAGATGAGGCGGGAGAAATAATGGTTCCATCAAGGTAACCAGTTAAACCTGTAGCACGGGCGACGCTCTTCAAATGATCACGAAATACGGCCCAATTGCTTATGCCGACAAGCTGACGATCGTCGGGGAAAGACAAAAGGTTTGGGAGAGCGTTTGAGCTGGAGGACATTTTTACTGAATGCTGAATAGCGTGTCAGTCTAGGCAAGGACTCTGCGATTCTGACTGCGAATCTGATAGAATTCTGTAGCCTAAGTAAGTACACGAATCGCCTCAGAACGATAAGATAAGTTCTCTATACCTGTAGCCTAAGTAAGTACACGAATCGCTACATGGTAAAGTCAATATAAATGTAGTAAAAACATGAATAAGACGACGTACCCTCAGAACGATAAGATAAGTTCTGAGGGACACTGAAGTTCACCCGTTCAAATATATGGTGAAAATTTACCAAAGCTATGGTCCGAGCCCTAAACCCTGAAACCTGCCTTGAAACTATCTAGCCATGCTGTCCTAGCGGAAGCAAACCCTCATTCCGATATCGCGACTTACCAGAACGCCAACGCGATCACATGACCATACTCAAACGATTCTAACAATATCACATGAAAATACATACAGCGGTGCCAAATTATGAGATCATTTTTCATCATTTAATATACAGTGTACCTGAAAAGTGTACTTTGTACTCCATTTGTGTACTTTTTCACACATTTTTACTTTCAATTTATACTTTTATGCCCACTGAGTGCCAAAGATGCATAGTAACTGGGTGTACTTGATGTGTGTGTCAAAGACCAAGTGCACACCTGACTGTTGGGTATACTTTTGGATTCCATTGGGTGTACTGCTGGCTTTGATTGGATGTACTTCTGGCCCTGATTCTAACGGCCCCTATAATCCCTTATCTATATCTTATCTAGAATACATCAAGTCTCATGATGAACTATACAGTTCATCGCACCTATGAAATCAGACATTATATCATAATCTTACTACAGACCTTTTTTTACCTGTGAACATATCATAGTAAGTTCAATCCAAGAGACTCATTGTGTTCATATTGTGTGAATTTGAGTCTATCTAACAAGTGCTGACAAGTAGCGGAGGGAAAGAAGAGATAGGGTTAAGGTTATATCACATGAAAATACATACAGCGGTGCCAAATGCAAGGCGATTTCCATTTTGGGCGATGGGACGACATCACATGTCCAACACAATCTATGTGGACACAATGAATGGCTGATAAATGAATGGCAAGTTGATATAGAGTGGATCACTCAAGCACCCAGGTGTAAGGCCAGAGAAGTAGATACAAGATGTAATCCAAACTGAAAAGTACGTAGATGTCAGTTGATTTTCCGATGAAAAATGACGTTATAGAGTACGTACATATATGGATAACGTTTACTAGTACAAACACTACATTTGTTTCCTCATTATCGTTAATCATTCATTACTCTCGACCCTGGCCTACAAAATCAACCTCCCCACCCGCTCTTATCCGAAAACGGTTCAAGGCAGGCGATCACATAAAAATCAACCATGCAAGGCAAAAACACTAGAGGGATCGGTCTCGTAGGTTTCCGTCGCTGGATCGCATAATTCGAGGACGATGAACGAAAGTATAACAGTCGCATCTATTTCTGACATGTACACTACTACACTTTCATATATATGTTTCAAAGAAAGTACACTTGCAAACGAAAACGCTCATGTTCTGCTGTGAAATTCCTGGGCAAGTAATAGATATAGAAGCTTACAGGTGTGTAATATGCCGCGTACAAAGTCCAACAGCACACACGGACACACACGGACACACAACACACAGGGGAGAGGGGGGAAAGGAATGATCAAAATGAAAGCAGTACGTTAGGTAGCTCGGGAGCCTTTGTTCAGAAGTTTTGCATGATGGCTCAGCATTTAGAAGCGCCCGTGTACTACCTGTTCAACTTTCATGTCCAGTATCCTTTCGGGTGAGCTTTGCACTTCGCGTCGTTGGTATTGTCTTTCGCGCCCTAGCAGTAATTCGTACCAGCTATAAAGGAACACAACTAGGACTGACCCTTCTTGCGGAAAATCTTTGTTTTGAACATGACCACCAAGGCATGTGGGTGACCTTCAGCAAGAAGCGACATGAATTAAGGACCCTCGACCTTCGTTTAGCAAAGATCTACGTAGGTACAGTAAAAAGACAGTATATATGTAGTGTAATAGTAGCTACAGCGAAACAGATCAGTCTCAATCGATATACTATGGCTTAGTGGCATCATGGGGCAGGAACAAGTCTCTACTCGCCCGATATGTGTATCTCCAGTGAGAAACTGCATAGTGCATATCCATCATTGACGAGTAATGGCCAATCGGTCTATCCAGCAATATCATGATTTCGACATGTCCTTCCTTTTAATCTGTGCGAATGACGGCCTCTAATTTAGTTAAGAACGAGTCAGTAAGGAGATAAAGCAAAACTCTAACAACACAAGACACCCACTGAAGAATTCGTAAGATAACCAACACAGTGCGCTGCTTGGAACAGTTGTCATAACACGTGGGGACAATCCTCTCCCGAACCCTTTCAGTCCATCCCTATTCCAAATTATTCTGAAAGCATCTAGCATCCCTCGTACATTCCTGATTTCTGGATCATGCGACGTTCCTCTCGTCTGGAGCATCGTTTTTGCTACATCTAATGGCGTCGTTACAGCGGCGGCTACCGCCCCTGCGCCTGCACCCGATATCATATGTGCTGAAGGGGAATATTCGTGGGTGGGATTGATCACCCGCTTGAGATGCTCGTAGATGGTGTATTGAATTGCATTGAAGGGTATCGAGATGGCCAAAGTTGTTGGATAAGAAACGTAGAAGGCCCCTAAGCCTTCTGTTCGGTAAACAGTATTTGCACAGTTGAAGACGGAGCGAAATTGGGATTGGTGGACTTGCATTCTTTGTTTTATCACTGGAAATCCGGAAGAGGGTTAATGAGTCTTTGAATGGCCAAAACTTTGGTGGGCCCGTACCATCGAAAGGATTCATTAGAGCATCAGCAGCTGTCGTGGCCGATGCGCCAGCAATTGCTGTCAAGAAATGGATTGATGAGAATTCCATTTTACCCCAATGGAACGAAAAGCGACGTACAAGTAGCGATCCACTGATTCCCTGCTTCATTTCCTCCCAGAAGCTCTTTCACAGCTTCCAATGTCCCAAAATGAACTGCGTGGGCTGGCCCTGCACCTAACACAACAGACCAAACTCCTCTCCATAATGCCCGAACGCCTTCTGTTGAGGATATACGTGTCAGCGCGTTGCCGACACCGCTGTAAACTGCGACGGGGGATGTTGCGAAAACTTGCATTCGCGTCTGTATGAAGAGGATTTCAGAACTGTTTCCAGGCTTTTTCTTCGAATGCAATGAGTGATACAGACTTTGATACTGTCTACGGGATACATAACAGCATGTTCCGAGATTCCAGCCTTCAAATTGGAAAAAAAATGAACTTTGAGTAGATATGAAAAGTCCAGCTAGCTTACCAACGCGCCTGCCAACATGTTTACCTATGAAGCATGTTATTTCAACAACCTGACTCTCTCTTCAAAAATACGCACAGCAAGTCCAGCATTCGGTGATAACGCCTCATAGTCAACTTCCTCTGGTGCCATTTGAATCGAATTCAGAATCAAGTAGATATGCAAAAAAAAAACTTCCAAGGTGAAGCGGATTCGGAAACGTTCAAAGGACGAGTTATAGGTTGACCGTTGGCAGTGCTATGACCGCTGAGGTACTTGGATGACCGCCGCAGGGACGTTGGTAGCGGGAGGAAAACAAGAAAGAGATTAGCACAGAGCAGTCGTCCTACAAGTGACTTTGCCGCTTATGTGCCTGGGTAAGTACTTGAGTGGCCACTGATAAATTGAGAAAACACCGATCGCGAATGTGAACAAAAATTATCTTCGGGAACCTCGGGACTATATTGACTAATTCTCATGCTGTTAACCTTTCCAACATCCTCTAAGTAAGCGGTCAGGACTATCTATGAATCTGTATGCTATATAGTATTTGCATTCACAGTCTTATCCTATCGTGTCTTACCGGAAAGGTGTCGTTTTCTGTCGATTCTTTACACGGTGGTGAGAACAGTTGAAGAACCATCATCAGTCATATGAAAAATGAATGGGACAAGTCAAGATGGCGTTCTTCATAATCTTTGGTTCGGCGATTACACATATTCCTGGACAACTCATTCTTTGTAGGAAAGCGAAGGAGGAACCGGGGACGCAGATGGCGAATAGAAATCACGATGGTTCGAGCAACGGAGATCCAAAAATAAAGCATCAAAGACTTGGGTTCGATATGGCGTCTAATTTGTAGGTGACCAGGTGGGAAAGAACAGTTGTTATTGTATGATATGTATCCGGATACGAGATATACGTACAACGATCTGCAAAAGCTATGAAATGTCAGCTGCGGCGCATTGTGGTTTTTCACTCGCCTATATGGATATATAGACGATGACATCGGGATTCATAAGTTATATTTCCCACCCGACTACTCAGACGTCTTTCTTTGTGGCAGAAGCAGCATTCTCAACGTCCAACGCAGCGAGCCTGTCATGCTCCTCGATATCACTGCAAAAAGGACAAAAAAACATAAGGGCGTATCGTGAAGAAACTGAAAGAGACCTCACGTAGATTCCCAAGGATAATCCAACCTGTAAATACAACGTAAGTTCAAGTCCAGTCAGTCATTGGAGAATCTCCACGATCATACTTACCACACATCATCCACTTCCTCGCCCGAGTAATACCTGTGAAAAGGAAAAGCCCAATTAAGTAGATACTTCTATTTTCACAAATTACATTCAATCCACGTACGTTGTCCCCTCCGGCAACGCTGCCAGCTTTGGCTTGTTCTTGTTATGTACGACAAATATTCCAAACTTTGTCGACGCGCGCAGGGCGTCCCGATCTGCTTCGGGGTGATTCAAGAGTTCAGTCTCAACGTCTCTCTTAAGTTCGGTAAGGGCATAGCTGAAACATTGAGGATCAGATTATGGCCGGAGTTGACTCGGAAGCAGGATATTGTCAAGGGATTTGGGATTTGTGCATGGTATTCCATCAAGGTAAGGACTAAACTCACCTCAAGGTCTTCCGAGTGTCGTCAACTTCATCCTAATGATCCTGATCGCGACAACGGTAGCTAACAGGTGCTACTATCACGCACCACAATCAGAACACGCTTTCCAAGGAGCATTTTGCCAGCTTCCGCACCTCTGGCAGAGAAGCAAGATCAGTATAACGTCCTTGCAACAGAAAAGCCTAGTAACTCACAACCACTGCGTACGAATGACCTCTTCAGCGATCTTCTCTTCCGCGACTCCTTCAACTGGCTCGTAGAGAGATAATCCGATTGCTTGTATCTGAAGAGTCTTTTTCGTGGTTGCCTCGCGTAGGAAGGTCCGCTGTGTGAGAGAAAGATAAGAGGAAGATCTGTCCATTGCCTAAAACCGCACCATAACTCGCGCGGGAAAGAATCCTCTACATCGAATCCGCAGTCACCATCTAGCCAAAGATCAAGCTAAAAGCAAACGCCAACTGACCCTCCGCCTTCATTGGAAATCACAAAGCCTGATTAATACGGATGCGACGACAATCAAAGGAGGAAGAAGACATGCCAATAGCCACTAATAAATCAGGATTGAAATCTACAGCGATCTTTGGACAATTTTTGCGGATGAGATTGTGGATGTTGTTATAAGTTACGTGCCAATGTTTAACTTGATTTTCGTTCGACATCGTGGAAGAAGGTGAAAGAGGATAGAGGATATCAGGTATTTCATCGCAGGTGATCGCGTGGAAAATGCCACCCATCAGACTCAGAGGCGCCGGTGCTACGCCACAAGATATGCTCGAAAAACTTTATCCCAATAATATAATTACATTCGAAAAAGATAAAAAAACTTCCTAATTCCCTGAGGCACCACGAGACATTCCTATCAAGAGGTCCTTGGACTTGATGCGTGAGGTCAAGAAAGGACCAAACAGAACGCCACCCATAGCTCCCATCCAACCCATTCCAGTTTTCTGTAGTATACAATAAACCTCAAACATCTCCAACCATTGATCAATATAAAGCACTCACCCTTCCATTCGACACCATTATCATCTCCATACTACCCTTGTAAATTTTCCCTACTTTGGACAGATCTGCTCCTTGGAGGTATAGCTCCACATTTTTCGCAACAACAGGAGCGTGTCCCATCTGAACCTTTGCCGCTGTCTTCTGCTCGTCCCACTCGATCACATCACCAACGGCGAATATGTTTGGATGAGAAGGAAGCTGTAGTGTTGGTAGAACTTTCACGGTTCCATTCGGAGTGAGGAAAGAGGATGGTAGGTAGGAAGTATTGGAGCGGGCACCCCAAGTGCGAAGCTAATGAGATAGCAAGTTTATTCACGAAGCCAGTCACTGAGCGTATTGGATTCAAACTCACTATGAGGTCGGCCTCAAGAGATTTTCCCTTAGCAGTGCGTACTTCAACAGGGCCAGAACTTTTTGCAGGAAGATCCTCGACATAGTCGTCCACAATGACTTTGATACCACGTTCTTCAAGCTGACGTTGTAGACCAAGTCGTAACTTTGAAGAATAGGTGTCGTTGAGAAGTCGAGCTCCACGGTTCAAGATCGTCACAGCTTTGTCCTGATATTCACGAGTGAGAAGATATTGTGTGAGCTACGTGAGACCGATTGGTCTTCCTTACCGGCCACGCATCCTTTATTTCTCCAGCAAGTTCTGTTACAAAAAGAATCCGAATGACGCCTTAGAAGAAGAAAGATATTCGGAATTGCAAAAGACATACCAATTCCAACAGCTCCTCCGCCGACCAAAAGTATATTATTGGCCTTAGCTATCTCGTCTCTTCGAGCTGCAATATGAGAATTCACGCTCTTAGCGTCATCAGGAAACGACGTTGGTCCATCCCACTTAGACCCAGTAGCTAGCACGAGAACATCATACTCAATAACTCGACCATCGCTCAGCGTCAAACTCCCCGAATTGGGCTTATCTCCAGCGTTAACTTGAGTGACAAGGCCTTCAATGAAAGTCCCATTTCCATTGATGAAAACCTTGTCGTAAGGGACAAGAATTCTTTCCTCAAGCTTGCCCTCGCCTGAAACGAGCATGCGAAGCGAGGCGGGGAGGATTATTCGATAGGGGAGCTTGTTGATAAGTATGAGATTGTGTTTTTGTGGGTCGAGAGATTTCGATAACGAGCGAGCGACGACAACTCCTCCTGAGCCACCCCCTAGGACGAGGACTGTGGTCTTTTTGGAGGACATTTGGAAAGATGAATGCCGTTTTACCGTATCCGGACTGTGTCCTTTTTAAAGCCCTACATACAGCAACCCTGGTTGGATACGCAAATAATTTGATATACTTGATGCTTACAGCCTTGAATTCTTAAGATTCTTATAATTCGATGATTGATAATAACGAGGGAACCTTACGATGTGTATATTACAGTTCTGGTCTGTAAAAGAAAATGTGTGTCAGCGTCGAAGAGTGTCATCCTCGATGACTACTGGTGCATCTTATTCAGCGCTTCGCAGGAAAATTTAATTTGACCCTGTATTCCCGAATGGCGTTGACCAATCGTTCACCCAAATACACACTACATACTTAATCTAGAATGAAGATCTCATGTAGATAAAATACAGCCTGAAATACATAATTATGAATAAACATTGTAATTTTCCTAACTTCGCATCCCGTTGCTCCTCCTCGACGTTCTCCTATTCGAGGTTTGCCCGTTCAATGCCTCACTGGATGCACCTTCCTTTGGCATGTTTCTCGTCTTCACTTTCTCGTTTCCTGACTGGTCCTGACTTTCCGATTCCAACAAACGCATCAATTTCCTCTGTTCGTCTCGCTGTTCTGGATCTTCGTATGTAACTCTGATGCTTTGCTCTTGGTAAGATTCAACGTCCAGTACATTTGTATCTGGATGACCGAATCCAAAGCTGTCGTCGATGCCACCATCTGTGTCTGATATATGGAAGGCGTGATCAGAGGGAGGTTTTTGTATCTCATTGAACGTAGCAGACTAGAAGATGTTGGTCAACTTTTGGAAATCAACAAGGAATTAGAGAACTATACTGACTTTCGTTCGCATAGGTCTAGGTCTTTTCCCATCAGCCCTATCTCCTCGTCTACGAGCGCCATCCCGAGTTCCGTCAGCACTTTCTTCTGACCTCCGTTTCCCTAGCAAACTGGTTAAGCTTTCCTGTAAAGCTTTCGTCGCCTCACTATCAATAGGCTGCGCCGGCGGGTAATACTTCGATGGCGATTTGGAAGTAGACTTGGTCCGGGTAAACGCTCGCCCTTTTCCTTTCCCGACCTGTTTAGCTATAGACTTGATTGGTGAAGGGGTATTGGATGAAGGAACATTCATCTGCTCTTCAGGACTGGAATCCAAAACCATGACAGCGTCAGGTTGTGGCTCCGCGCTCGTCAAAGGATTGGAGTCAGACTCGGAATGTGAACTACGTGCTTGTGCCATTGCAGGAACATCGAGAGAAGTAAATGACGTGGGAACACTAGCTTCTCTCTCGTCTGGTTCGGTTATTGATGAAAGTGCTTGAACGTCTTTGACTGGTGGTCGTGGTACTTGAAGATGTATTGTAGGCTTTCCAAACGATCCGATCTCATTCAGGCTAAGTTTCGACAGAGAAGGTCGAGAATGCGTTGTTGGTTGTAGTTGTGGTAAAGGGTCAGGCTGAGGAGGGAGTTCAAAGAGTTGAGAATCATCTTGAGTCTGCGACTGTGACTCAACGCCTATACGAACGAATCAGTACCAACCTTTGTATGATACATAACTCAAACCCACAGTTGGTGATATCCGCAATCGGCAAATCAGTAGCAGTCGCTTTACGCTTTCCTTTGGGGTCGGGTTCCTCTAGATTGCCACCCAACTGCGATTTTGGAACAAGATATTCTTGGACATCTGGCACCAAACCAGTCCGTTTCGTCTCTTGCAACCAGGCCATGCCAACAACGGGAATACCCCACTCTCTCGCCTTTTCGAACTTGAGACCTTCCGCCGAAGGGCAAAGGAGGTGTGTCGCGCGTTTGGAAAAATTTGACAAGAGGGTGAGACCTGGAGAACCAACGCGTTATAACGAGGCATGACATAAAATGGAGATAAGCTTACCCAAAACTTTCATCAATCTTGTCATAAAGAACCTTTCTGCTTCATCAAAACCAGAAAAGCTGATACGAACATTATCAGCGCCTGCGATGGGACATTGTACGCCAACCGGTGTGAAAGTAATGTGATCGTCAGGAGGACAGATGATCTCCTTGTGCAAGCACTTTTCCAACCAGCACTCTGTCCTAAACTTTCCTTGCACAGATGGCGAATGAATAGAAGCAAATAGGTTGCTGCCACTAAATGAGAAATTACAATTACTCTCCATACATTCATCAGATAGAAGAGAGCGTACCTCACTAGACGGACCACAATGATATCGGCTTCGTGTGCACCAGCTTCTAGGTCAACGTTTTCCACTAAAGTGCCACCAGCTTCACGTATTGCCCTACAAACATTATCGCAATTGGCCTCTCCGAGTGCTGCAAACCTGAGGCCTGAAAAGATAGACGGCGTAGAGGGCGGTTGTATATCTTCGGGAGTAATTGAATTCCTGGGCGTAGACGGTCCAGCTCCAGGAGTGTCAAGTTCCATTGCCGCATTTTCCCCAGGACCAGTCGCGGCATCATCTCCAACTACAGCTGGAGAGAGATCCATTCTTGTAGATAACAACCGGCGAAGAGGTTGTTTGGAAGGTAGCTTCGCAAAAGAGTTGGCGCGCCTGAAGCTTGAGCTGGATAAAACACTGCCACCCCTTCTTCCACGATACGCGTTTTCATCCTCCTCTTCTTCCAACGGTAAAGTGTGAGGTCGATGTTTTGTAGGGCTTTTGACAAGGACTGTCTCCTCTTCGTTCCAGGTGTATCCCCTCGGCGCTAGGACACTGCGCCAGAGTTCCCTTTGAAACCCAATAGGCTTCCTCACTGAGGCCTGAACAAGCTCCTCTTCACCCTCTGCGTTCGAGTTCGAAGCTTTACCACTGATAGTCGCATTCTGTGTCCCAGCTAACGCCGCATTATTCGCCGACTGTCCTTGTGTTGAGGATGAGCTTGGTATAGCTATATGATATCAGGAACCAGATGTGCAATAAGGTATACAAAGACGAACCGGGTTCAACAATGTTCCTTGGTTTTGGTCTTGGTTGTCGTGCTTGATAGACGCTTTCATCAAAGCGGCCTGGGCAAATATTTAATGAACTGCAATACTTTTGACGGTAGCAACGAACCTCCAAACTCCAACGAATCCCAAAACCACTCTTCCCAGACAAGCTTGATATCAGCCTCACCTCGCTTGTTGAACTTTTCAGCATAGAACATCTTATCTGTTTCCTCGTCGCCGGAACATAGCAAATGAGTCACTATTACAGGTCTCTGAAGCGCTTTCACATAGGACCCTCCTTCGCGCATTACAATTTTGCCAATCTCAGTGCGGCGATTAACATCCGGGATGCCTGAGACACATATAACCACCCCGCTAAAAATGGGAAGCCGATGTCGTTTAATGCTCTGATACACAGGTCAGAAACAGAAAAAGGAATAGGTCAGACGACGTGCTTGTTTAAAATCGACATCATCTCCATGTAGCCAGATGTTATAGCTCTCTGTGATCCACGATGGTTGAAGGATGGGTACCTTATGTTCTAACGCGCACTAATAAAAGGTTGTTGTCAAGAGTATTGTTCGATATTATGATGATGCAAAGACCGACCCTATATTTGGCGCTGCCATGTTCATTAGCGATGAGATGGGTAACGCGAGTAGTGAAGTCGCTAGTAGTGGTTGCTCCGAGTTCAACAGCTTGCTTGAATATCCCTGGCTTGGAGGAGATCAGAAAGAAACATTAGTCGCGAGCTATGTCTTTGACGCACCTTGTCAGTGATCCCAGTAGCACACAGAACCAGGCCAGCAAAAGGCCTAGGAGTAGGATCATAGTATCTAGTGTCATCGCTGTCGAGTTCGACCTGGCTGTCCTGGACACGAATTGCATCACTTTCCGTGTAACTCCGAGAGCTTGACGCGCCGGGCTGAGCTGGTCTGAGTTTGACTCCAGGAACCTGAAGAGTTTGAAGTTATGGCACAGACTCAATTTGATGAGACGGCTGTAGCGCACCTTTGCAGATTTATTTCCTCGCCTTCTCATATTGATAGAAGATATGGTGTCCTTGTTGAAGTCAAGACAGGCGTGACACGACTTCGCGCCTGTCACATGCAATCTCGTGGTGTGACGCATACGTCTTTCTTTAGATCTATAACCCTGCTGAAGAATGTCTTTGTCGTCCACTAGCCACATCAAGAGCCAGTTGACAAATAATCTGGGCGCAAAAGCTTCGACATACTTCTCGTGTCTTCAAAAATTTGTCACTGGGCGAATATCCCGCACAGAATTTGACGACACACTAAAACCTATCTTGGATGCTCCGTATCTCAGTAAGGTTGCAAATTCATACATCCACTACATGATTATGATGCGTTATGCTTTTTATCATCAGTCCAGCTCCACAATGCTCTCATTATCTCACTCTTTGATGCTCGCAGCCACAAAAGACCTATCACTCCACCCCCGGACCAGCCCAAGCCACCGCCTCGGAAACGGCGGCGAGCGCTACCGTACCAAGGTCCAGATACGACAGATGATGAACTCGGCTCTCGGTCCTCACGACTGAAAAGATGGGCTATCACACTCGGGAAAGCTGAACGCGAACGTATACGGGCTCTTCCATCTGCCCCGCCTTTGAACGAACCTAGAAAGGAAGTCACGGAAGAGATTCAAAGAGAAAGACCTTTGTATCTACCGAAAGAACGCGAAGGTCCTCTACCTTGTTTACTCACTGATATGCGCTCATTTTACACTTAGAGCCGCCTGGATCCCGTCCTTCCATTTCACTTGCTACCATGTCCCGTGCGCCTACGATACAACACATTATCGAGCGGATTAATCTCGTATGTGCGCAACATAATCTTCATGCACCCCAACGGAATGTCGCCACACTGATGCATCTTGCTTGCGAGGTAGTTTTCTTTCTCTTTTTTCGTTCTATACTAATTCCATCCGCTCTTGTAGGTTAAATTGAAACAATTAATAACACACGCCCTAACATTGACTACCCAATCGCTTGCCATATCCTCTGTTTCTACAGGAAAGGCCTCACAACCTTCAACTCATCAGCAAAATATATTAACAACAGCAGCGCTTGAGGCGCTGTTCACGATAGCTCCGGCTGATCTTCCGAACAAGAGCGCGGCCGCTATGAGATTGGCTCTTGGTGATAGAGATGGCGATGACGACGATGATATACCTATCCTCAAGAAGCGGGAAGTGAACGATCCAAGGTGGCAAATCACTGCTCTACTTGCGCAACGCAGTGCTGTAAGGGAAACACTTTTGGGTCTTCGTTAGTTTAATTATTTAGCAGCACGCTAGCGAAATCTGTATTATTATTTATGTTGTATCTGATACTCTGACAACACTCGAAGCGGTCTCCGAAACTTTCGAACGACGAATCACGGACTGAGCATATCTTCGAACTTCCCAGCCATCATGACGAATGACTAACCACCAGCTCTTCTCCCTTCCTGTCTTTTCAGCCTTTACTATAGCTCAGTACTACTCTTACGTTGCAAGAGGCGTATTTCTATCCTTCGGGATCTCGCCCTGGGTCGAAACGCTAATGAATAAAGTAGATTTCACCGTACGTATCTTCGCTTGCTCAGCCGCCTCAAGGATAGTTCTTACTGTCCAGTGAGCGGCCATCGGCCATCCAGTGACTAACAACCTGCCGTGTGGGCGCTTATCAGGTGTTGTCTGACACCCGGGTTTTCTACTTTTGCTTGGAGAAGACCTTCCTTGCACGATACATCTATCTAACATGTCTCCTGAGCCTACTCATTTCCTCAATCTCAAGGGGATAACATGCTCTTAATCTGCTAGAAACGGAATGGAATCTTCTTGCTGCTCTTTGATAATTTGACGCCACGCAAGTGTTCCAGCGACAAAGCACCATCTACAGCAATCAGTGAGTACTGAACAACTGACCATCTTCGATTATAAAAGAGCCACGAGTGGCCAATATCACCCCTTCCATAGAGCTGGTCTCTTCATCCTGCAAATCACCCTTTTAACTGTGCGGAAGCTATACTTCCATCCAACTTACTACTCGATACTCCTTACCCAATCATTATCCAAAGACATGGTTTTCAACCGCTTTCTCCTTGTTGGGCTTCTGACTGCCGGAGCTATCTCCTCAGTACTCGCTGCTCCCGTTCTTCAGCAAGATGGGCCGACTATTACCACTATCCCTGGCCAAGCGCCTACAACCCTTGTTACAGAGGTGTCGGACAGAGAAACGACCACTGTCAGTGCAGCTACCTATGCACCTACACCAGCTTCGGTCGGAGTTGTACTTGCCCGAGGCCTAGATATATGGTAGGAGGGCATTTGATTGAGTAGACAATCGTAGATACAGAAAACAGAGATGGAAGAGTAAAAGGAAAAATTGTAGACATGGCAGAAGGGTGACAGAGGTGGTGACAAATGTCGTTGATGGTCATTCCGACTGAGAGTGACTAGGCTTGATAACTAGGTTGTTTCCAATATCTCCTGAACCACCAAATATGTGCTGGGCTTCCTGTTATTGCCACGTAGATACATACTTAACCTCGTCGCCAAATGGAAATAAGTTGTTGAGATTTTTGATCAAAGTAAGTAATGTAAAAGGATAAAAAAGGCCGAATAGACGCGCATAATTACTTAAGCGTTCACATGTGGACTCATATAAGCGCTAGAGGTTCCCAACTTTCACTCTCACTCATAGTTCAATGCAGTGATGGACAGGCCTTCTACCTCGAAGGCTCGTGGAATATGCAAATACTATCAAACCCTCCGAGGCTGCTATGCTGGAGACAAATGCAAGTTCTTACATGGAGATCCTAAGACAGACAAATCAAAGGATGCCGCTACACGATTAACTCCTTACGACCAATCCAAGACGTGCAGATTCTTCGCCAGCGGTTCGTACCCGTCTCCGCCATTCTGTTGCTTATCCGAGTGCTTGCTGAACGTGCTAAATATCTAGGATTCTGCAAACATGGTGACAAATGTTGGTTTCGTCATGTCCCTCCTCCTCAACCGAAAGAAATTGCATTACAAGTCGATCCTGTCGATGAAGTCTGCACTATCTGCTTTGAGAAACCTACACTCTATGGATTACTTGGTGTGTTCAATCATCTTTATGTTTCAATCATTATCTTATCCTTTCTTACAGCCGGATGCAGCCATGTGTTCTGTATAACAGTAAGTTGTCCACCGACCGACATTAGTTGATTATTCACTACATTGAACTCTACAGTGCTTGAAGGAATGGAGGGATCCTAAAGCTAAATCATTTGACGTCGTTCAATCCGGGGTCCACAAGAAATGTCCCATGTGTCGTACCCCATCCAAATTCATCACTCCTTCATCTTTATTCTACAAGCATAGTGATCCCAGGAAGGAACAGACGATTTCTGCGTACAAGGATAGCATGGCCAGGCTCCCATGTCGGTGCGTGTCTTTTTTCTTTGGTTAAAGAAGATCGATGTAACATTCCAAAAAGGTACTTCGTTCAATCGAAAGCCAAAAAACCCTTTTGTCCTTTTGGCAAGGACTGTTTCTATCAACACTTGAATGACGACGGAACGCCTTACACTTTTGTTGAAGGTGCTGACGCTTCCATGCGGGTAAACATTATCACGCCATTCGACGTTATGTTACTAATTCCGCGGATTCTAGCGAGCCCACCTGTATCGCGAGCGCCGCTCTTTCGATTCTGACGACCTTCTTAATGACATATTCGCTGGCGTTAATGATGGAAGTATTCGAAGTCCATTCGATATTGTCGGTCGATTTTTTGAAGAGCCTCGCTTCAACCAATTCTCGGCTGCTTTTGCGGAGCTCTTTCAAGGAATGTTGCTCCAGAATTCAGATAGATCTGGTCAAGACAGATCGATGAATTCTAATGATTCTAGGTCAATTGTCAGTTGGCCGCTGGAAGATGACCATATCTCCGCAAGTGGTGTTCGGGTCACTATGAACAGAATGGTATGTCAAGTTTTGTCAAAAATATACGAGCAATATAATAATAGCGTTATCAAAGCACGACGAAGATGTGCCACCTTTGGAACCTATCAATCCACCACGTCAATCTTCAGGGAGTAGTTCCTTACCTTTCAGGTCGGTCAGTGGCAATCGTGGCATTGAAGGCCATGACGCAGAGTTAGACGACTCGATGCCCTTTCTCAACGCAATCAGTGAGAGCAATACCTCTGACGAGGATTGGTCTGATGACAATTCCGATGAAATTGAATTCGAGACTTTCCCCATCCCTCTCGTTGCCGATCCTCGAGCCTCTTCAACGACCGATTACGATGGATTTTCTGTCCCTTTCGTTCGTCTCTCTCTCGACTCTTCGACGTTTGATGAAAGTCCTGGTCATTCTTCACCACAATCGACACCCGGACACAGTAGTCGCTTTCCAAGAGCGATTCTACTCTCGAGACGAAGGGAATCTGAATTTCGCCAGGAAATGACATTCGATGGTGTGGCTAGCAATTTCGCTGAGGCTACTTCATCTATCGTTGGTCCCCCTGAATCAAACTCCATTGATGATCTACCTCATCTTCAGTCTGTGTCTGATTCAGAAGATGGTGCGCATGGAAAGCAACATGAGGACGATGGCAAAATCATAGATGGATGTTACTTAGACCCTACCCACCATACGGCTGAAGGAGACACTGATGAGATGCCTCCCTTGGAACAAATAGGTGAAGCGGAAGGAACCGCTTCAAAGGCTCAAAATATGGATAGTGATTCTATGCCAAAGCTGGAACCTATCACCACCTCAGCCATGGCATTCAGTGCTAGTCCCTGTACCTCTCCCACCCTTCCAGATAATGTTGATCACGATGCACTTCCAAGTACAATGCCGCCATTCACAACTGATGGACGCGGACGAGTAATTGCTGCCAGTAATTCAGATGAAGGCAGTAATGAAACAAGAGAGGGGCGGTCGTTTTTTTCGAGAATGTTTGATGTATTACTATAGTAAACATTTCTGTAGAAATATTGTGTATTTTTACTATCACTAGGTGTGTCAAGCTGTTGCCGGTATATATGTTCAATTATGCTCCACATACATTGCGTGTGTACGACTGACTCTCATGCCCTGGGCCTGGGCAGAAATTGCGGGCTTTCATCGACGTATTCAAAACACCAGTCCAGGCTCATATCGTGGAGCAGCGAGGGACCGCGCGGCACCGTGCAGGACCGTTTGGTTGATCTTGTCAAATCAACCTCTCCGTCGACCTATTCCAGGGTTTCTTTTTCAGTGTTCCCACTAACCCAGCTCTTTGGCGCGGGGCTTATGATGCTCGTGTCCTTACTCTAATACTTACAAGAGCCTCGAAATTCTCTGTGTTGTCGTCCACGACTTGTCTCTCCGGAAAACTTTGGCAAGATCGGAATATTTGGTTAGTTTTCTGACGCGATTTATCTTTTGTTGCCAGCTAAAATATGGTCTTCATGAGTACGAAGACACAGATCCTCCTTGATGTCTCAGCTTCAGACCATTAGAGCTGCCGCCATGGATCCCATCCGCTCTCTCTTACCTTCAAATGATGTTTTGTGAGTGATGAGATGTTATACGAATGGACGAAGAGTCTTAGAGGACGTTATCGTTAGTTCATTGGATCACTCGTTTTTTATTCACGAAACCCCCACTACAGATCAGTGAGTTGTCGTAATATCCTTGCTCGCCGTGCTTTAATCTAAATCCTTCAGGTCAAACTTTGCCTCTGAACAAATTCCAGGTGTCCGACGAATTCGCAAAGAATTATTCGTCGACAACGAACTAGCACCCAACCCTCATGCCAATCCGAACCCAACTTTTGGCTCTCATCGATCTCTTGCCGTTGATGCCGTTGCCAATCTGCTGGTGGAATCTAGTCAGATTGACCCAATGGATGTCTGGAGGACTTATACAAGACGTTCTGTGGATGACAAAAATGGTAGAGCACCATTGACCTGCATCTGGCCTGTGGGGCACAGCGAGGAGAGGATTACCGAATGTGGTTATGGGGCGACGCCAAAGCTGATGAGGCGTCACGTTCAGACAACACACATGCATATCAAGTGCGTTATAATCCAGCGCTTCCATTCTCCTTGCAACATCTGAGTTGAATCTCATACAGACGCTATCGTTGTGACATCTGTGATCAAGCCTTCTCCCAAGTACGGCACAATCCTTTTTACCTTATTATTCAAAATTTGCCTCCATGCTGACAGCTTTTTCCTTGTTATTGAAGGGTGCCCTGCTTCATTCCCACAAAGCTTCGAAACAGTATGTCTTCCAGAAACGAGCGGTGTCTGACTTACTCATGTCATATCTTCAGTGCTCAAATCAGGCCGTACAAATGCCCCTTCGAGGGGTGCCATAAATCATACGTCGACTGTCCGACTCTACTGCGACACAAGAAGATCAACCACAATTATATACCTAAGCCTATAACGCGGTACAGATAGACCACGTAGCATACTACCATGGTTGCCGCGGTTCTCATTTCTAGACACGAAAAGCACAGTACCAATACACGCCGTGCTCTCAACACGTTGAAAGTTTATTGGGCATCACTTCCTTCCAGGCTTCTGCGAATTATCTGTCAGTCCATAGTTTTTATTCGAAGATTGATATTTGACACGAGCCGTTCTATTCCAGCATCCAGGTTTTTCAGTGTAAAGCGGTATAGAAGACCACGTAGCATACTACTATGGTCACCGCGAAGTACATGGCATTGGAGCAGGATTTACCGAGAGTCAGTTAGGTCTAAGCATCATGAGCACCTTATATCGACAGACTCTTATACACGCGGTATACTGCTCAAACCTCGCATGCACGAATATAACGTTAATGTCAAAAATACGATTCTAGTGGCCTTGTGAAATTGTAAAACTATACCCCTTCGATGGAAAATTTTTGCTTGACTCGTACCCATTCATTCAGTTAAGTGATATAGAGTCAACGGACAATTTTTTGTGGTCAGTAGGCTTTTGTTAGCCATAGAGACGATAAAACTAGTTGTCCTGATGAACAAGCAAGTCTTAGGCTCCCTTTCCAAATTCCATCTTTCCTACCGATTTCCACTGCTCCAGGCCTTTACTGTTGGCCCATGGCCTGAGCCTTTGGCTGGCTTTTCATACAATTCACAAGCTGTGCTGATATAGCTTTAAACATGAGGGGCTGGCTGAGTGTAAGGCACTTTATCTCTCTGTCGTTCGAGTGCCTGAATTTTTTGAACTGATTCTGGACCTGTCCCCCCGGCATAACTTCTCTTCCGCGTGCCCTCTGCTGCTGCTGCTGCTGCTAGATAAAAGTTTAACGTTGAATTCTTGATTTCACTCGATCTTTCGGTGACCTTGGGAATCTTAGAATCTTGGGTCACAAAAAAAAGAATCCACTCAAGCGGCCCTGTTCACAATTGCGGCAGAAGGACCCTTTATCTCGTCTCAACAATACTGTCTTTGTTATCATTACGAATGCAACACGCCTTGCGTCCTTCATAAATCACTCAAATATTTATTATATTAGATACATAAGTAAAACATGAATGGGCGTCTAGGAACGGCTCCTTGCCGAGCAAACACGAGCAAAGCGAAAGCACTTCTTGCGGGAATAGTATACATTTCTTGAAATCCAGACGTTGTCGTCTTTCGTCGGCCTGGCAGTGCGAAATCTGCCATCTCAATGCCCTTATGTCTTTTTTTGGTTTTGAAGAGAAGACTCTAGCACGTGGGAAGGATAGACGGGCAGGACAAGACGAGGACCTCGCTGTCTACACCTGGGGCGAAGAAAACTACGATGGCTTAGGCGACGTTCTACAAGAAGATCACGATGACCTGAACGATGAAACTTTTGGTGAAGCTGGTGCAGTCGGTGAGCACATACAGAAGGAATCTTATAACTCGCGTTGACCGGACATAATCAGGCAAGGATTTTGATTTTTCAAGTCCAGCGCTGCCAGATAGGAACGATTTTGCAAGATTGGCTAATATGAGAGTTGAAGACAGGCCTTCTCAGTCATGTATGGCTGTCTTTAGTTCAATCTAGTCTTTGGTTCTTAACCTGCTTTAGCTACACCACTCACGCTTGAGTCAATCTGGGATGACAAGTCTCCATTCTCCATGCGGCTGAACGGCTCCAATCGCACTACATCCTCATCGCTCTTGCCACGCGGGGAATCTCCAGCTGGCTCTATTCAGCATCGCCCACAATCCGGCATTCGCACCCTCCAGGAAATAGAAGCCGAAATGAGGGCATCTGTCGAGCAGACCAGGCAAGAAGCTATTCTGCAGCAGCGACAGCAGCAATACTATCTTGAACAACAGCGGATTTTGCAACAGAAACAGCGTGAAGAAGAGGAACTTCTTCTCAGGCACGAGGAGGAGCGCGAATATCAGCGTCAGCGACTTCTATACCAGCAAGAACAGGCTCAGCAACAGATCCAACTGCAGCGTCTTCAACAACAACAACTTCTTCAACAACGAGAACAGCATCAACATCATCGTACTCCACCTCCCCGTATGCTCCCAGTGTCCCAGTCTCCTCGATTCATGGAACATCAGCAAAGGCAGATCATTTTTCTCCAGCAGCAGCAAGAACAACAACAACTGTTAAGGCTGCAGCAGCTGCAGGATCAGCTTCGCGTTGAAGAGCTAGAGCGTCAACTTCGATCGCAGCATATTTCTTCTGTCCCTCCCGATCGACAACCATCCGGTCCTACTCTTGCTGACATGGAGGCCTTGCAGCATCAACAGCAGCTCCGACAACGGTCTCAGTCACCGGCTGCTCGTTCGGGCCCTCACCGACCAGCTCCACTTGAAGACACTTTGCCTTATCTTCCGCAGAGCATTCAACTTCAACAGAAGCTGATCTCTGAGATGGCGCAGGCCGAGTTACTGAGAGAGATGCAAGGTCTCTCACAGGTTGACCAAGAGGCTCTCCGGGTCGAAGCCATGCGTAAGATCTTGGAAGCGGAGAAGATGGAAGAAAAACGACGCAGGAAGGCTGCGAAAATCGCTCATATGGTAAGGCATTTCCTTTGATTTGTTTCATGATAACGAACTCATGATGTATCTACAGTCGAGATACAACGACTTGATGACCCAATCGGACAAGGATTTCATCACCCGAATCCAAGTCTCACAGCTTGTATCTCAGGATCCCTATGCGGACGATTTCTACGCTCAAGTTTATGGTGCTATCGTTCGCTCGCGAATGGGTTTATCCGCTGAAGATGAACGTGTACTCAAATTCGGTGCTAGTGGCGGAGTTGCGTTGGGTGCCCCAACAAAGGGAGGTAATCGCAGGCCGAACGCGATGCAACGCATGCAGCAGCAAGTCGAGAGGATTGTTAGTAACGCCAGGAAACGAGAGGAGGAAAAGGGACTTCATTGTGAATGATTTCTATGAATCGATCTTCTAACCCCAACCTGACATATCTTCCCAAGCACTCCACAGTCTGCAAGGTGCTCTTGGGAAGACTTCTGGAAGGAGTTACAAAGCCGCTCCTCGACAACTTCTTCAAGTAGATTCCAGTAGCGCGCCTAGTTCTTCCCCGACCCTCTCACACGCTCAGCCGCATGCACACATATCCAAAGCAGACTCGATCTCCAAGTCACCTAGTGATGCCGCGGCGAACGCTGCACGAATGGGTCGGGAAACGTTGAGTAACGGCAACAATGTGGGTTTTCACTCATTTTTTTTCTTTCGCTTTTTTGTGCTCAAGTTTTGGAACAGGGCGAGGAACTGGTGCGCATGGAGCCGTTGACACAACGAGAAATACTGGTCACCCTGGAAAATATGTACGATCTCGTCCTGAGTGTTGAACAGCTACGACGGGATCAGCCTCATCCAGACGAAGGCGAAGAAGTTTCGGAGCAATGGTAAGTAAAGCTTTCATTAAGCAACGATTGATCTCTGAAACATACTCAAGGAGCAAGGACTTTGACGATCTTGTCAATAAGATGTGGACTCTCCTCAAAGTGATGCTCCCTCTCGCTACAAGGTGAAAGACTACGCCCGATCCAATAGATTGTTGATTATAACTTATTGTATAGCACGCCACACCCGTTCATCTCTCTCCTAAGCTCAGCCAAAGGCAAAAAGATTCTACCCCGTGTTACGCGTCATTTTGACCAGCAACGAATGAACACCCTACTCACGCTTCTCATCGCTTGCTTTTCGCAACTAGACGTTATTTCCCATGCTGCGCTCCTCGACACGCTCGAGGACACACCGGAAAGAGCTGATGTCGAACGCCAGACGCAAGCTTTCCTTAGTAGTGTTTTGCAAAGTATCTTGCCCATTATCGTGAAAGGGAGCTTGAGACTTGTTTGTGGATTAGTGGGATTGTTGATGCATGGGCAGGATATTATCGCGATTTCGAAGAGCCGGGTAAGAGAAATCACCGTTTATGCTTTTTTTTCAAATTTAATATTCCTTGCAGCCTGGGCTCGCTTTGCTTACACTCTTCCTTACGAGGGTGGAGGTCATCAAGCAAGGAGAAGTCGATGAAATTCCTACTCAGGAAGATTTTGCTCAATGGTTCGCCTCAAGCCTATTCTTTATATGTACCTCCTCACTTATACCATTTTACAGGCAACTCATGTTCGACCATCTCTTCCAACTCCTCACTCCCGAGTTCCCTCTTCTATTTCCTTCTACTCGCATGGCCGTACATCTTCCTCGAGATCAGCCCCATATCAATATTCCAGGCATAGACAGTCTGGATCAACCAGTGTGGCAATTCCTTGCTGCACTTGCTTTGCAGGCCTCTTCGACGCAGCATCAGGTCCTTGTATCGTCGCTGCGAGAGAAGGTGCTCGATAATGTTCTGAGTGCAAAAAAAGGATGGGTGGTGGATGAAGAGGAACGTACTACAAAATTAGCAAATGTCGATCTATTTCTGCATGCTCTCGGACTGGACAGTTCGCAGATTACGATGTAATAATAATTCTCCGAGTGTTCATCTCAACTTGGATTTGTTGGATGGCTTACAAACAATAAAAATTGCCAAGTGGTATCTATTTATCTATGATTTACTTTTAGGTATAGGTATTTGCCACAGGGCTTGTAAAAACTCAAAACATGAAAACATTTCCATCACTCTGCAACATTCGCGTTCATTCCGTGTACAATTTCGAGGAAGTCTAAAAGTGTGCTTGCACTCCATGCCTGGGTGTTGCACGAATCAGAACAGTATTCACCATTCGCATTCGTTAGCTCGGGAATTCCAGCCCAAGGATCGTTCTGAAGATGGTGACGCGGAATGAGAAGCGCTTGATGAAGCTGGTGAAGGGTAATCTTGATATCCTACAAAGGCGTGAGGTCTTACTCTCGAGGGGTCAAGGGAGAGCTCCGAGTTACTTACCTTCTTACCAGCTCCGACACGAGTATCAAAGTCAAGGTAAGCTCGCAAAAAGAAACCCAAAGGCCATCCCCATTCAGGTCCCTGCAAGAAAAAATCATCTTTATCTAGAGCCAATCAAATTACAATATAGCTTACATTGTGGTAGTTCAACCCCTTGGCAATGGCGGCATCAGTGGAATCGTTCGAATTGTCGTAGATGGGGCGGTACTGCATGTCACTAGGATCCAAAGTCTTCATACCCAGAGGCGAGCGCAAGACCTTGTCTGCAAGCTGAAGAGCCTGCAAACCATGCTCAGGGTCGAACAGTTCAGGAGCGACGGTCATAGCAATCGGGAAGTTGGGACGGAACTGGTAATCGGACCATTCCCTTCCAGCTCCGGAACCGTAAACGTCCTTGTAGATGCCACGGCGGTTGGCCAACTTCGAATCCAGATTATATTTCGAGTCTTCGGCATCATCTAATTTATTCAGTGAGCCCAACGTGACGATCAAAAATTATCTCAATGCACTTACCCAGAGGTACGTAGTAGCATTTCTCGAACGAAGCCTGAATGAGGTCGGCCCATTCCTTGTATGTTACAAGCCGTTCTTTACCATCGACTACATAAATCATATCAGCAAGCACATGGTAGAGGAGATGCAAAATCACATACCACTAGCTTGAACGCCCTTGAAGGGGAATTTACCTTTGGTCGAAAGGCCGTCCAACCAAGTCAGTGCACTTTTAACCAAGCCCGTTATTTCAACGGGGGCACCATCTCGAGGTGTCCCGGGTTGACCCTTGGTCCCAGCCTTTTGGGATTCACCCATCTTGTCCATCCAGGTTCCACAATTATAAGCGTTACCTCCAGAGATGAGCCCCGTCTTCCAGTCTACGTCAATGTCGATATTGAATCCCTCATCGCGCATCTGCATATCGAGGTTGGGACCGGCATTGTATTCTCTAAAGTGTATACCCTGAGCATGACGCTGGAGGATTTCCTGTATGATTTCTGCAATGGTCGAAGAGTAAGCATAGGCCCGTTTATCGTCCCATTCCACCCAAGTCTCGTCTTTGGGAAAACGACGGGGAACATTTTCGGAAAGTAGTGCGAGACCATCTGGAGCCATGTTGACATAGTCTTGGATGTTTTGTATCATCCACCACGGAGAGTCACGGGAGTTGTATCTACGAACATGGCCATGAGCGAAGAACCTCATGGAACATGATACAAAATCCATTACCTTGGCTTACGGACAGAGTCCAGCAGATTGGGAATCAAACCATGTTTCAGAGTTGATGCAAACGCTAGAATGTGCCTCTTTGCACCTTCGAAGTTCCCGGTAGTGAGGAACAATCCACGAAGCGAGATGAACACATCGCGACCCCAGCACCTGGCCCATCCAGCGGCAAAATGAGGAAGCCCGGCGGCCAGCGAAGGCGTAGGTTTGCCGGGGTCTAAGGAAGCTGACTTAACAAGTCCATGCATCTGGACAGCGCACAAAGCTAAATCTTGAGTGAAATCGTGGCCAGTCAGAACGAATTCAGAACATTGTTCGACAACGGAACGGCGGGCAGCTTTGTACGCTTCCGAGATGACCAGAGCAAAATACTTGGGTCGCAAGAAAGGTGGGACAGTAGCTTTGATGCGGTCAAAGCGCTCTTTGAACCATTGAGCCACCGTCTTCAGATTAGGCAAATCCTCCGCTTTACTGTTATTAGAAGAATCGTCAAGGATCGAGGGGCAATTGTTTCGGGACTGAGACGTACCTCAGACGGTCGTAAACATAATCCAAAGGCCATGTACCCTGTCGCAAGTGTTCGCACAGCGGATGGCCTAGATCATTATGGCGCATTATGTGGCGGAGAGGATGCATCCAACCCTCTAATCCACAATAGGTCATTCGACCAAGGCCAGGTACATCATACACTCCAATTTCGCCATTTGTCGCATCGCGTTCTTCGCCATCGGCACGGTGAAGTACAACGTTGAGCTCCACCAATCCAAGGTTATCAAATACGTTCTGGGCACCCGAGATCACAAATTGGTCGAGAGAAGCATCGTATTCTTGCGGATGAGTTTCAAAAAGCATGATACTGCCAGGAGGGAAGTACTCGGGGACAATGATTTCGGCATACGGGCTTTCGGCATCCAGGCCTTGAGGAACTACGACTGGGCTCATTTCAACTAGCTTGTGAGGAAGACCTTTGAGAGTATTGACATCCGCAGGTAAATCATGGGAGTGGATATCGATACTGGCTCCCATGATGAATTTCGCGCGCGTACGCCTAAGCTTTATGGGAGAAACTGGCTAAGCATCAGTATATGTGAATGTTAGCTGTAATGACTTATTCCTACTGTAGCCGCGATCTTTGGTCCCTTTGGCAAATCCTGTGTGCGCAACAAGTAGGTAGCCTTTCTGTGTACTAGGTTGGACGCGCGAGAGAATGATATACTAGAACGAGAAATTTAATAATTTGAAGAGATGCTCAAGACGGAACCACCTACATCGTTTTCCTGATGGACATGGCCTTCCTCGTAACCTCCTAACACCATCTCCAGGTGCAGAGCATTCAAGACGCGCTTGATACGCGCTATACCACTTCCTTCATTCACGCCGGTCACTTCATATTTCCTCTTCTCACCGACGAGGTTTAATAATTTGGGGTAGAGGTCATCAAACCCTTTGACAGAGCCTGTGGCGGAGTAACTGAAGGTAACCAGAGCACCCGTAGAAAGTGCATCTTCCGCTGAGCGTTTGTGCAGGGGAGATTCGTTGTCGTGCGTAAGATCGTACAGAAGAGCATGAGGCATCGAACCGTTTAACGGCGTGACGATGGCCTTGCGCAATGGACCCTTGCCTGTGGGCGACGGAATTTCCTCAGTACTAGTCAAACATGCGGCATCCATAGACCCTAGAGAACATCAGCCGAAGGAAGACCAGGTTAGCATGCTGATACTGACCAACTGGTTTGCCTACTCCATGACGATACAGTAATCTCGAGTACTCCTTAGCATCCCAGCCATTGTAGCTTTCACGAATGAGACTGTTGATTCCAAGTCGCTTGACAAATAGCAAGTCCATTTCTTCACTACCGGTGAACAATTCCGCACATACGTAGAGATCTGGATTTTCAACACGGGCAGCATCCAACATTGATACGCCGACATGCAAAGGAGTTGAATGGCAATTGTCGATACGGAATCCATCAAATGTTGAGGCCAACGATTTAACATATGAAGTCATATGCGACCAAAGCCAAGGATTATCCTCGGGGCCTGAACCGTACCGAAGTTTAACACAATCACCCCAGACGATGACTTCACGCCTGAGGTACGCTTTCGAAGGAAGGAGTGCAAAATTTTGCAAGGGATCGGCAGCCCAAATCCAGCCATTATTGGCGAGCGAGTAAACGAGGGGGTCGGAATCAGGCTTGGGTCCACAGCGTGTGAAATAGGACTCAACAAGGGGATTCCTTCTGAAAGTCAGTGTTATCCTAAAAGTAGACGGTCATTATTACTTACGTCTTGGTAATTTCGCCCAGTTTTGGCCCATTTTCATCCAGTCTAGCATAAGTCAACCTATTCTTGACGTTGTCGAAGGCAATCTTGGTGTCCTCCTCCCACTCTTCGTACAAGGGTACATTGACTACGTCTAAAACGCGCACCCAAGCATCTGTGAGGGCAGCCGGGTCAGACAGTTCCACGAAAGCGGCCTTGATGAAACCAGCCGCAGCATTCGCATCAGAATGTACACCGAATCTGGACGAAAGCTCTCCGCGACCCAAGATCACGTTACTTCCACGAAGGATTTCGGCGAGCTCAATCACAGATTTGCCTGCGATAGAGGGACCGGTCCAAGGAGAAACCTTGTCCGAAGTCAAAGCGGCATTTATCGCAGCCTTCTCTCGGGCAACATCCAGGACATAATATTGCCACAAGTTGAGATCTTTGATGACGGTTCTGAATGCGTTCGTTAGAGTGTCTACATCCTGTTGTGTACGAACGATTGACGGAAGACCTCTGGATGCGAGGCTACTGGAAAACTCAATCATCGCTGTATCCAATTCGAGGGCAGAAGTAAGATGAGGAGAATTTGCAGGGCTAAATCCTACAAACGACTAGTAAGCAAAAGAAATGGACGAGACTGGGACAAGGTGTATCGAACCAGATTCAGGATGGTCTGCGAGCCAAGGACTGTCATTTGCAGTGTGGTTTAAGACCACATCCGTCAGACTGAGTAAACCATACTCCTCTCGCGCAATTTTGAGAACTGCTTCTACCTTTGCTTTACCTCCATCAGCCTCTTGCTTTCCGCCGAACATGCTGGGATCGTATTTGAATTGATCACGAATCGAGTAAGGGCTGTCACTTTCCCCGCGCTCCTGCAAGGGTGTGTAGTGCAGCATCGTGTACCCACGATCTTTAGCCTCAGAAAAATGTTTATTCCACTCGGACAATGGACCCATCCACTTGGATACAACGGTCAAGATGGACAATCCATCGAGCGGTAGATTTACCACGCCTTCTTGAAGAACAGCACCAGACGCAAGAGGAAGGGGAGTTAATTCAGGTGATAGGATTGGCGAACGAGCCTTGATGCGAAGTACTGGATCTATGTTGAAGTAACCCTCCCGCCCCTTAACACGTTGATTGGGCAGTTCGCCGTCATATTCGACCCAGAATACAAAAGCGCCAGCATGAGAAATGGGTAGATCAATTTGGATTGGTTTCGAAAAGTCAGAAGGAAGCCTAGAGAAATCGTCGGTAAGGATATATGCGCGTAAAACTAGAAGCAATAACACGTACTTGCGCTCCGTAAAGCGGGCTCGATCGAATTTACCTCCATCAAGAGGGAAATTGGTCTTGAAGACTCCGTTCATGGAGGCAGGAGTTCCAGCGTCAATAGACACACGAAGGATATACGGTGCATAAGCGGGAGGGAGTCGAATGTACTTTGAGGACGGTGAGCGTTATCCATTTCAGCGACGCGTCTGAGGATGGCTTACCGAACAGTCCTTATGAGGACCACCGTCGATGTCAAGACGAAGCTCATAGACACGCAAAGGAGCCTCGCCCGGCGTCAATGGCGACTGGAAAAATTCAATTCCTTCATCGGCGGGAGTCTTGGGCGTTACGGGCGAGATGGGACTCGAGCTCGCGCTGGACGCCGACGATTTTGAGCGGGCAGAAAGGGGAATGGATACAGATGGCTTGGCCTTGTTGACTTTGCGCCCTTTGCCCATTTCGTAAGAGGTAAACTAGGGAAGAGATGATGGTAGTGAAAGAGAAAGTGTTTTATTTGTACGGAAGGATGATGTCATCAACGTGCAGGTCTATCGATAAGTACCTAACTCGGACAAGCTGATCGTCTCATGAAGAGGTCCTCATTTAGAAGTACTCACTGAAAAAAAATGCGATTGAGACAGATATAATTCGAAGCTACGTAGCAAGCCAAGAAAAGCTCAGACGTTAGCAAGTAGCCTGAAGCTTCATAAATAAAAATCGACTTCCGATTTCAATGAAAGTACAGGTTCCGGTTCCGTAGAAGTAATGTAAATCAATAATTTAAAACATAAAAAGTGAGCGATGAGTGTGATTTCCTCATGCAGCAGAGGAAGAAAAATCAGATTCAAAGGAAAGGATCTCTCCATATAAAAGCTCTTTGAGCTCTTGTTTGGAGAGTCGTTCCTTGTGCACTGCGACAGGACCATCAACAAAAGAGCAACAACAGTCAATGAGTAAAATTTCTTACAATCAAAATCAAACTCCTCAGCTCCGAGAGGTGAACCCACAGGCTCCTCACTGGGATCATGATAAGTGGCAAGGTATGGATGCTCTAATGCCTCTTCGACAGTCATACGCTTCTTGGGATCGAAAGTCTGGATGTTTTGATGTAATGAAAACGCAGAAAGTCAGAGAACAAGTAAAACTGACCAGCGTCTTATTTAAGAAATCAATAGCGTTACTTGAAGCAGTGGGGAAAAGTGCTCTAAAGCTTTTCGCCCGCTTGATAGGCAAGGCGCGTACATACTCGCGCGCACGACGAGAAGATATAGAAGCGAACTCGTCCATGGTAGGTGTACCTGTATACAGAGCTTCAATAATGACCTGATCATGTTACACTGTGGTTCACGTACCGATAATGTCTAGGATAAGATCTAGCTGATGACTATAATCTCGACCAGGGAACAAAGGTCTTCCCGAGAGTAGTTCGGCGAGGATGCATCCAACAGCCCAAATATCAATTGCCTGCGTTGTCAAGGTCAGTTGGGTTTGGCAAACTTGCACTAGGGAGGGCGCACCTTTGTATAGCTCGCATTTGATAGCATGTTCTCCGGTGCTCGATACCATCTCGTCGCCACATACTCCGTCATCGCGTTAGCTGGTGATTGTCCTTTTCCGATAAACCCACAGGTGCTCATACTTCTTGCCAGTCCGAAATCGCAGACCTTTAGATCGCAATTCTCATTGACAAGGAGATTCGCAGGTTTGATGTCCCGATGGACAATGTCAGCGCCATGTATCGTCTTCAGCGCCCGAAGCGTCTGGTATATGAAATACTGGTTATCGAGGCAGCGTAAGTCAAGATACCATAGAGACATCCAACTTGAAGATTCATTTACCTGGCAATGATCGTCGCTGAGGCATTGTGTTCGAATCACTCTGTGTAGATCGGTCTGCATAAGCTCCTGAATGACTGTTCGATGTTAACAGATGTAGATGTTAAGCACAAGAGATTGACTAACAATAGATAGCGTTGAATGATTCCAGTGATTTAGGCTTGATGATGTCGAGGACAGTCACAATCTTTTCAATGCGGCACGTTAGCCATGTTGTTCAGCAGAGGGGCCTAATACGCACGTTCTCATTGAAACACGAGTCAGTAAAATATTTGAGAAGCTTGAGTTCCCTTAACGTCCGCAGAGCACAGAGAGTATGATCGAAAGGGAGGACCTTCTTGATAGCAACTCGTCTACCGGAAGGTTTGTGGACGGCTGCAACGACTTCACCATATGCTCCTGATCCAATTATATGTGTGAGCTCGTAGTCGTCGCCTGTAAAGAATGTCAATCATAGGGAATGAACGATAAATCTCAAGCCCTTACCAACTTCGAACTTGGGGAACGATTTGCCAGCGACAGATTGAGCCATTATCTTGAAGTTGAAGAAGAAGAAGGATGTCGCAAAGTGAAGGAATGCAGTGAAAAAATAAAGTTGAGGGAGAGCTTTATTCACCGAAAGGAATCAAAAAAGCAAAAATAAGTAGAAAGAAACGAAGGGGAAAACTTCGAGCTCTGAAACAGATATTCTAGTGTCTTATAGGTAAATATAATTAATCGTTCTCCTTCGGAGAAGCCCTGAAATTTTTGATCTTCTGGAACCCGGATATGGGCCATCAGTTGATGGCGGACCGCGGTGCAGAGCTGATATCGATGCGTAACCGAAATGTATACGGTATAAACATATAAAAATCAGGTTATGATACGCGTCAACAAAAATACTTCCGCATCGCTCCAGTAGTAGGAAGTACATAGACCCATGTTCGCTCCTGAGCGGGAGTCTGCCGTAGCTCTAGAGTGAACTGTTAACCCGTATTTTGGACAGCCCTTGTAAGTTCGTCTAGCGCAACAGATACTTACAGAATTCAGAGAAGATTCCCACTGGCTGCCGAATGCCCCGAATGTCCCGACGCATCCATCTAAATATGCCCGGCGGATTTCAATCCAAAACCAGCACTAAGTAATGACAGTGAATGATAACACTTTTTTCCCTTCCGAGCCCTGAGCTACCCCCTCTTGAGCTTGAATGAAAGCGCCAGAAAATCATCCGAAATCTTTTGATTGTCTCTAGTAGTGCATGGGCATCTCTGTGTCGACGATATCTACTTTCCGTGCCAGTCCTTTGATCTCATGACACAGTTACTTGGACTATTGTATAGCTTCCCGACCCCAGGTTCGAAAATTTATCACTTCGTTATATACCGTTCAGTTTTCTTCCTGTATCCACTCTGGTTACAGAACTCGAATTTCTGCAACTAGTATAATCTTCGACACTTGTTTCGTTCTGGGCTGACGATATAATGCATCTAGACTCTAGAGCTAACAATGAACTCGCATATACAATCACACTACTTACGCAATGAGCCGCGGAGACGAGTTTTTCATCAGAACAGCTTGTGTCTAATTTCCACAAGGGAAAAAACCGTAGGCATTAAAACTTCCACTCCCCGAGACCGCGAAATCTCCACATAGTCCAAGCTCCAGATATCTAAGCATACCTGTTTCCTTCAACATATCCAGCGTTGTGGGCACGCCGGTGAGATTGAGGACGGGTAGTGATGCCAAAGGAGGAAGGGATCTGTTCGGCAAATCCAGTAAATCAACTTCACGGGCGCCCGCTGCATCTCCAAGTTTCATGAGCGGGACAGAGAATGATTCCCTTTTCTCCATGGAGCGAATCTTGACATGCGAGCCAACCTCCAGATGATTAGTTGAAAGAGATACATGTTGAGGAAAATTGGGATAGAGCATGACGTATCCCCGAAGATAGACAAGCTCAATAAAGTACTTCTTCCACGACCTTGTCCATTGATTTGAGCGAACATTCGGAACGATGATTTGTGAAAGGTTGAATACATCTTCAGAAAAACGCAGAGCGAGGAAGTCGTGAAATTCCATCCAGTGCTCAGGAAAATAAACCGCGCCCCAACTGCATGGTATTGGAGAGAGATACGGAGTAAGAGCATGGATACCGGTGGAGAGTAAGACGTGTGACGCGTTAAATGGACGTCTTCCGCTCAGATCCAACTCCAAGTTTTTTGGTTGATACAGACTGATTCCAAAGACATGCGGAGCCTTGCCTCGATTTAAACCATACCTATGGAATACCAACGAGCAAACATTAGTGAATGCAGTCTCGGATGCAACAGCGACAACAGTTACCTATAGCGAAGAAGAGTCATCTTAATCCAAGCATAGAACAAGGGAGACAGTTCAACGTCGTCTTCCAGTATGACCGCATACGCGTCTTGAGAATCAGGGTACCAAGACTCTGCGACAGCTGTGAGGAGACCACCATGGATGACTCGGTGGTGCACGAACATACTACCATGCAGCCAGCGAAAGTTCTTGATAATATTCATGGTTTCTAGATCGGAAGATTGCTCAAGGTTGGCTCGAAGATCGACCTTGTCTCCGAAATACCTGGCGTCGGTTATAGACTCTAGCAGTCGGGAGAGGGATTGCGGCCGATCTTTCGTGATGATACTCAGAGTCACTTGCGGAACACCCCAATCTAATCGAATTAGCAAAAGACAGCCATAGTCAAGACAGAACCCACCTCGCCATTCATGAGATGTTAGGGAACTCATCCATTGGGTATGTTGTAGGTCTTTGCGAGGAATGCGGATGATTGAAGTGCTTGAACAACCATCCAAAGGTTCGGTCATTTCTGACAAAGTGACAATGACTTCTGGATGTCCTTCCATTGCGTCGAGCCATGTAGTAGGAGACTCATCAGCAGATAAGACTCTGTACGACAATGTACACAAGGAGTGCTTAAGCGAAGCAAGTTTTGGAGATGCTTCGAAGGAGCAACCGTTGTACAGAGATATTCTAAGTGTGTGTCCGAGTTTTTCGAGATGGCAAGCAACTGGGGCGAATGCTTTCAAGTCTTCAATAGACAAAAGGAGAATACCGAAGATAATGGGCGAGTCGCTCAACGAGACTGTATGGATGGGAAACCCATCAACAGGGTTTGAGGTAGAAGACCACTGGCTGAACAACGATTCGGGATCTAGCGACGGCGAGGAAAACAGAACGTCAGAAGTAGGCTGGACTATTGAGGAGCACCAGTTCATGTCTGGTGTGTTTTGGGAGAACTGAGGTAGGACAATGCCTCCTGCTCGACCATCTCCAAACTTAATACTAGATACATATGCACCAAAATCAGCCCATGATGCAGCACGCTCACTGACATGAGCCGTCAATGATTTTGGCATGACGAAAGGAGGAATGAGATAGGAAGCTTTGAGTGAAGTTTCGGCGGAGGGAGTTATGCAGGATGCATTATGAGAGAGCCGGACACCCCTGAGGCCCAGTGGTAGCGCAATTGGAGGAGGATTAAGAAGTGCTCGTCGGCTGTCTTCATCTATATTGTTTAAGCCATCTTCTTCCAATATCAGCACCCAGTCAGTTGAAGAAGTAACGACGGCCGAAATGATTGCGATGCTTTCGCTGAGTGTCTCTTTCCATGAACGAATAGAGCATTGGATATGCCTGGAGAACTCCATTTGCGACATGACTGTGAACAGCTCACTGCGCAGATTCGATATGATGTGATCTTGGGATACCAGGAGAATCTCGCCAAGGTAGACAGACGCGGTATCTGGGTGAACGAGAGGTTCAAGAATGTTGCGAAGGTTTGGAAGAGAGTTTTCTGTTACAGGAAGGATTGCAGTTAGCGAGAGTTCGTCGATGATTGAGATATTTGCAGAGCTGAATGAAAGCTCGGTTTCAAGATCGAGAGTGGAAGACGTTGATAAGTCAGAGTTGAAATCCAAGGACACTTGAGCATTTGAGGTCTTGTTGATTTTGCTTCCCGTTGCCCATAGATAGAGCAGGATGATACAGAAAGAAACGAAAGCACACCACTGAAATGTACTTCGACACATGCCTGTGCACGAAATAGTTGAGGTTTAAAAAAGTTAGGCAAGGCGCCCAGCACCTCCACACGGCCGCAGGTCACTCATTAAAGTTATATTAGGCGCCAAGCACCTCCTCACACGGCCGCAGGTGACTCTTGATTTATTTCTCTTGTTATTCTCCATTAGAGTCTTGTTCAAGTCCATTCCCTTAATCTATTATACCTGGGCTTAACCAGTCGTTACTCTTGCCTCTTATCGTCTCAAAAACTCTTCATTCTATCATCCGAGATAATTCCTCGGTCGTGTCTATCCTATACAGCTTAGATCCCTTTCTGGTATGGCCTCGACCTCAAACAACTCGACCATCAAAAGAGATACCGCTGAGCTGAGGAGGACAATGTCAGCTAGCCCAACATCTGATAACAATGTTCAGTTATCTGCGCGTGCGTTTCTCTTACACCTTTCATCGACTTGAATGAACATTCCCTTTTATACAGTCCCCCCTATTCTTTGCTACTGCTTTGCTTCCATCCTTATGACCGTCGTCAATAAAGTCCGTGCCCCGACTCCATTTCAGGAATACAATGCTCACGACGAAAAAAGTTTGTCGTTTCAGGAGCAAACTTTTCAATGAACTTTCTCCTCCTGTGTATACAGTCGTCAGTATGTATAGCATGTGTTACGACTGTCAAGCAACTAGGCATAATCACCTTCCGACCTTTCGACTGGCAAGATGCAAAGACATGGTTTCCCATCAGCTTCATGCTTGCAATGGTGATATACACAGGTTCAAAAAGTTTGGTACGTCGCCAAAATGTATTGCTCCTTACTCATCTGACTTTTAACTGCGCAGCAATTTCTGAGCATTCCGGTATACACCATCTTCAAAAACCTGACCATTATCTTGATTGTCAGTGTGTAACAGTCCTATCTCGCTGCTATCTTCGTATGCAACCGATTTTCTCATTAGGCTTATGGAGAAGTTTTATGGTTCGGAGGTAGAGTTACGGGGCTGACTTTTGTATCTTTCATCTTCATGGTAAACCTTATCCTCTCTACAAACTGTAGGTCCCATCCTCAACCTTCTCTGTTCTAGGTTTTTTCTTCCGTCATCGCCGCCTGGTCCGACGTCTCTAACGCGATGAACGATGCGATCCCGACCGCTGGGATGGGAAGCTTACACGACGTAACGGACGTAGTTCAAAAACTTAACATTGGTTACTTCTGGATGCTCATAAACTGTCTAACGAGCGCTGCATATGTAAGTTACACGGAAGTTGAGCGCGGATGACGTCTTAAGAAACTTTGGCTTAGGTACTTACGATGCGTAAACGGATTAAGGTTACAGGGTTTTCGGATTGGGATTCGATGTTCTACTCTAACCTCCTTTCCATACCTGTCCTCGCCCTCTTCTCAATCGTACTGGAAGATTGGGGCACTGAAAACCTGAACCGCAATTTGTGCGCTTGTCATATTGCTACATTCATGTGCGTCACTAATATATTCTCCACCAGTCCCCCAGAGACTCGGAGTTTTCTTTTAATGGCGATAGCGTTCTCGGGAGCGGCAGCGGTAGGAATTTCATACACTACTGCCTGGTGTGTACGGGTGACTAGCAGCACAACGTACAGGTATGTCGATTCTACCACTCCTCCATGGTTCAGTCTCAAGTTGCCATAACAGCATGGTTGGTGCACTCAACAAATTGCCCGTCGCAGCTTCCGGGATGCTGTTCTTCGGTGACGCAGTTACATTTGGCTCAGTTTCTGCGATTAGTGTGGGATTTCTTGCCGGGTTACTTTACGCCGTGGCGAAAAACAATCAAAAGAAAACAGAAAGTCGGATGCACTCTGAATCAATAATACCTCTAACGAACCGAAAGCCATAGACTATCTACAACAGTTGTAATCGGATGTAGTCGAGCCCACTGGTGGACATAGAATGATTCCTACTAAATCTTCCGCGCTAAGTCCGATTTGGCCCACAAATATATCTAAATGTATGCGGCGACGACGGCAGGGCGACGGTGCCCTCTATAGCTCCGCATCAGTCCGCATCCCTGCCCATCAATAATTAGCGCCCGAAATCACATTTCAATCAAGTTTATTGTATTCGCTTGTATCTATTCGAACTTTGCACAATATCCATCATGAGCTCATCTACGGCTACCTTGCATCCTCCAAGGCTGGCACCCATGTTCGCTGGGACACCCAGCGTACCGGGTACGCCCGTTCATTCCATTCAAACAATGAGACGGAAAGCCGCTGGACATAGCGGCCCTTTGACGAAGATACTGGTTGCGAATAGAGGAGTGAGTGTATCGTTGTCTGTAACGATAAACGATATTGAACTCTGTTCAGGAAATTGCTATTCGAGTGTTTAGAACTGCTCATGAGCTGGCAATGCACACTGTCGCGATCTTCTCGTATGAGGATCGTCTATCTGCTCATCGTCAAAAAGTTTGTTGCGGCAATTACTACCCAGTTCACTGATTTCTCAACTCAAGACTATGTTATAGTCCGATGAAGCATACCAAGTTGGCAAAGGGCTCACTCCCGTCGCTGCATATCTAGCTCAAGACGACATCATCAGGATCGCATTGGAGCATGGAGTCGATATGATCCATCCTGGGTGAGGTTCTCGGGCTTATCTCTCTGTCCCAGGCTAATAACAATTCATGTAAGATATGGCTTCCTATCTGAAAACGCCGAATTTGCCAGGAAGGTTGAACAGGCTGGACTTGCTTTCATCGGACCTTCGCCCGAAGTCATTGATGGACTTGGTGATAAGACCAAAGCGCGTACTTTGGGTATGACTTATGGTCGTCTCTCTTCTCAAGAATGTTCTGATTTCGTTTGCGTGTCACAGCAATGAAGGTGGGCGTTCCAGTCGTGCCCGGCACCCCTGGACCTGTAGACTCTTACACCGATGGAGAGTCTTTCATCAAAGAATATGGTTTCCCTGGTTAGTGAATGGTTCCAACGCAACAGTTAATCCATTTATGCTTCCGAAAACAGTCATCATTAAGGCAGCGATGGGGGGTGGAGGCCGTGGTATGCGAGTAGTTCGCGAACAATCTGACTTCCAGACATCCTTTGAGCGGGCTGTCAGTGAAGCCAAAGCAGCCTTCGGCGACGGAACCGTCTTCATCGAGCGCTTCTTGGAGCGACCGCGTCACATTGAGGTTCAGCTTCTTGCAGATGCGCAGGGCAATACTATTCACTTATTCGAACGTGATTGCTCTGTTCAAAGGAGGCATCAGAAAGTTGTCGAAGTTGCTCCAGCTACGCACTTGCCCGAGGAAGTTAGACAGGCGATACTTTCGGATGCTATCAAGCTCGCGAAGAGTGTCGGTTATAGAAACGCTGGCACGGCCGAATTCCTTGTTGACCAAATGGGCAGGCATTACTTCATCGAGATCAACCCGCGTATCCAGGTCGAGCATACTATAACCGGTCAGTAGCGTGCTCTCCATGTCATTGTATGTTCTGAGGCTGACTGACCGGCTCAATTACAGAGGAAATTACTGGTATTGACATCGTTGCTGCACAAATCCAAATTGCTGCCGGTGCAACTCTTCCGCAACTCGGCCTCACGCAGGACGCCATCACCAAGCGTGGATTTGCAATTCAATGTCGTATCACCACTGAAGATGCTGCTCAAAACTTCCAACCAGATACCGGGAAAATTGAGGTGTACCGTAGTGCGGGTGGAAACGGAGTACGGCTCGACGCGTCTTCCGGTTTTGCTGGAGCCCAAATTACCGTAAGTATCATTTTCGGCCGAATTGACATCTCCTCTAACTTGGCTGGCGTTTCGTTAGCCTCACTACGATAGTTTGTTGGTGAAATGCAGTGTTAGTGGAACTACATATGAAGTGGCGCGCCGTAAAATGCTTCGTGCTCTCGTTGAATTCCGGATCCGTGGCGTAAAGGTTAGTCGTTCCGGCCTCATAATGCTTGACCTTCTCAATAACTGCATGTTCCAGACAAATATACCCTTCTTGTTCCGTCTTTTGACCCATGACGTTTTTATTGGTGGCAAAACTTGGACTACGGTATATGTGATATGCTTAATATACGAAGTACAATTGACTGAATAAGCGTTGTAGTTCATTGATGACACTCCCGACCTCTTCAAACTTGTACAAAGCCAAAACCGTGCTCAAAAGCTTCTGTCATACTTAGGAGATCTTGCTGTCAATGGAAGTTCAATCAAAGGTCAACTAGTAAGATATCTCGTTTTTGACTCTCGTATCCTCTCTTAGTGTCGGCTGCCTGTTGTCCTAGGGCGAGCCTGGCCTCAAAGATGATGTCATTATTCCCAAGTTTCAGAATCGTGAAGATCCTAATGGACCTCCTCTTGATGCGGCTTTCCCTTGTGAGGTTGGATGGCGAAACATCATTGTGGAGAAAGGACCCGAAGCATTTGCCAAAGCCGTTCGTGAATATCCCGGCACTCTAATCATGGACACCACCTGGCGTGATGCGCATCAGTCTCTTCTTGCTACGCGACTTAGGACACTTGATATGGTCAACATTGCCAAAGAGACAAGTTATGCATTGGCAAATGCATATAGTTTGGAGTGCTGGGGTGGCGCCACATTCGACGTCGCCATGAGGTTCCTGTATGAAGACCCCTGGGAACGACTGGTATGTTTTTGCTGTTCAATTCGATTTCCTTGTGAATCCTGACAGATCCTGACCCTTGAATTAGCGCACTCTTCGTAAGCTCGTACCTAACATTCCGTTCCAAGCGCTCGTTCGTGGTGCTAATGGTGTCGGGTACACCAGCTATCCGTAAGTTACGTCGAAGCATGAGTGATCGTCTTCTGACACATCCTGCAGCGACAATGCCATCTACGACTTTTCCAAGAAGGCTGTTGAGAATGGTCTTGACATTTTCAGAGTTTTTGATTCGCTTAATTATATCGGTGAGAGGGTACTGCTTGTCAAACCTTCGATTGTTGCTGAACTTTTTGTTACCAGAAAATGTGCGTATTCCTTACCGGCTTTATCGAAGAACTACGGAGCATCTTTTGTTAGATGCGCCTGGGTATCGATGCTGCTAAAAAAGCCGGCGGTGTCTGCGAAGCCGTTGTCTGCTATAGTGGAGACGTCGCAAGTCCCAAAGAGACGAAATACACTTTGCAATATTACCTCGATTTTGTTGATCAATTGGTCGCGGAAGGCATTCATGTTCTCGGTGTGAAGGATATGGCGGGATTATTGAAGCCTGAAGCAGCGAAACTGTGAGTA
The DNA here is from genome assembly GCA_027919855.1 of Lentinula guzmanii. NCBI lineage: Eukaryota > Fungi > Basidiomycota > Agaricomycetes > Agaricales > Omphalotaceae > Lentinula > Lentinula guzmanii. The sequence continues at coordinate 327,894 of JANVFO010000028.1, forward strand.
CCTCTTAGAACGTTGGTGATAACTTATAATCTCACATGATTAACAGTCTTATTGGTTCTATTCGCAAGAAATATCCTGACCTTCCCATTCACGTTCACTCTCACGACACAGCTGGTATCGCCACTGCCAGTATGCTTGCCTGTGCAGCGGCAGGCGCAGATGTTGTTGATGTCGCGATTGATAGTGAGTTTTTAGTATATACCCAGTGCCTGATTCTTCCTCATATACCTTAATCAGGCATGTCGGGTTTAACTTCTCAGCCATCGATGGGTGCTGTTTGTGGGGCTTTGGAGCAGACGTCCCTCGGAACTGGTATTCGCTATGAAGATATACAGGCTTTGAACCTGTATTGGAGTCAAGTTCGCGTTTTATACGGTTGTTTCGAAGCGAATGTTCGCGCCTCGGACTCAAGCGTCTTCGACCACGAGATGCCTGGCGGCCAATATACAAATCTCATGGTATGTGGGGTCGCAATTTTGATAGGGGTTTTCCACAATCTGATGCATATTTATTAGTTCCAAGCTTCTCAACTCGGTCTCGGAACACAGTGGACAGGTAAGAAAAATTCTACCGGTGAAATATCAAAATCATAAAATCGTCCTCCAGTAATCAAGCAGAAGTATATCGAAGCCAATGAGCTAGTAAGTTCTGTGACGTGCTTCAATTCTTCTCTCGTCTAACAGTTTTTGATAGTGCGGTAACATCATCAAGGTATTCAGTTTATTCTTGCTTATCATAGCTGCTCACAGCCTTGCAAATTAGGTCACCCCTTCCTCCAAGGTCGTGGGTGATTTCGCGCAATGGATGACCTCGAATTCTTTCTCGAAAGAGGATGTTCTACAGCGCGCAGAGTCCCTTGACTTCCCTTCTTCTGTGGTCGAATTTTTCCAAGGCTATCTTGGGCAACCAGTGGGAGGTTTCCCAGAGCCTTTGCGTTCCCATGTGATAAGGAATAAACCGAGAATCGATGGTCGTCCTGGTGCAACAATGGAACCTTTAGATTTCAAGAAGATCAAGGCGGAGTTGCGAGCGAAATTTGGCAAGCACATCACGGATTCAGACGTCACCTCCTATGTCATGTATCCGAAGGTTCGCGTGTGAAGATGTTCATCATTCTACAATGTTTAAACATAATCTACCCCCAGGTTTTCGAAGAATATCAGGGCTTTATCGAGAAATATGGTGATCTCAGGTATGTACAAGACCATTCGCGGAAGAACTCTCAGGGGCTTTGCATTTTTGACTGAACTAACCTTTTGTAGCGTTGTTCCCACTCGTTATTTCTTGGGTCGTCCCGATGTCGGCGAAGAGATGCACATATCGATTGAAAAAGGGAAGACCTTAATCATCCGTCTTATGGCCGTCGGGCCTGTCGTAGAAGGTCGAGCACAGCGCGATGTTTGGTTCGAAGTGAACGGAGAGGTATGTCCTCTCGTCATTCAAAACAAAGCTTCTTTGACTTTCTTCAACCCAAACCCCGATGTATCTACTTTGATTCTTAGGTCAGAGCGGTGTCTGTTGAAGACAAAAACTCCGCAGTGGAAACTGTTTCGCGGGAGAAGGCAACTACGGATCCCGGATCCGTGGGGGCACCTATGTCGGGTGTTGTTGTTGAAGTGCGGGTGAAGGAGGGCCAAGAAATCAAAAAAGGAGATCCTATTTGTGGTTAGTACCTCTCTTCTTAACTCCACTTGTCGGTTGTTCGATGATTTCCTGTGTAGTCATGAGCGCTATGAAGATGGAGTCCGCAATCACAGCCCCAGTTTCTGGTCACGTCAAACGGGTTGTTGTACAAGAAGGTTTGCTATCCTCTGCGTCGCCTCGTGGAGAAGCTAAATAAATTTTTTCAAGGCGATTCCATCAACCAAGGAGATTTAACAGTTGAAATTGTGCATTGACGAAGGTACTCGAATAACTTATGCTCACATTCTTGAGTCTATACCAAACGAAATTCATACTACGTACCTAGTAGGTATCGAAACCTCCAAGCAAATTGCTGTAAATTACTCGAATTGTTACAATTACATTTTCTTTCTTTGTACACTGCATTTTAGAGGGTACCAAAAGAAAGAAGCTTCGGTTTCAAAAATCAAGAAAGTTTTGCTAACTGCTGCTGGCATTCCTGATGCAATTCCTGGACAACATCCTGTTGGACAAGTTGATTATGTTTACTCGACACAGTGCATGCTTCTGATCTTGAGAAACAGCTAACCTTTGCTGGCATAATGCGATTCATTAAGCCAACTCCTGTTCCCGCCCAGACCAGGAATCTTCTCCGATCTTGAGTTCTTGTTCCTTCTTTGAACTTCGATTGGATCAGTTCCAGGCTCACGCCCTGTTCAAAGTCAGACACGGTATCTAAAGCCCCCAAGCTATTTAGTTTCTCAGAAATTTGGCCCAGATTGAACAGTGTAACTTAAGCTACAGGGGTCTGCACCCTCAAAGCAGAGATGTGAAATAAGGACCCCTTGTCAGAAACTCACCATTTCGCAATCCTCTTCCGTCAATTCCCTCAGGCCAATCTATCGTCCCTCTGGCGTGATCAAATGCCACTGTACGCACTGTGTCTTCTGTGTTTGCAGCAATCAAGGCCTCTCTCTGGGCATCTGTATACTTGCTTTCCGGCGAAAGTAGGAACCGTGTGCCCATAACAACTCCAGCAGCACCTAGAGTAAGCTGTAAAGCAATGTCTGCTCCGTTAGCTAAGCCTCCGGCGGCTAAAACCACAGGTCTAGGGGAAGAACCGAAAGGATGTTCTAAGATGCTTTGTAGAAGGTCAAAGAGCGGCGGAGCATAACTGCCGCCATGTCCTCCCGATTCTATACCTACAGTGGAAGACCCATGTTAGCGTCAAAAAGCAGTGTTAGTTCATTCGAAAGATTCGTGATCACCCTGCGCTACAATAATGTCTGCCTCGAGATTTTCTACGGCATAAACAGCTTCCTCCAAAGAGTTCACTTGGACAAAGATCAGCGGACTTTTGCCCGATGAATTCTCCCTAACATATCGAATCCATTTTCCCAAGTCGTTTCCAAAGGAAAACCAGAAAGCTTGAACGTTTGCAGTCAGCGCAGCGATCAATAGGGATTCAGCTTCTTGGAAGGGCATCTTGTCAAGCAACCATCCAAGATACCCGACACCAACAGGGAGAATTCCTGTCAAATTTTGGGCTTCCAGAAGAGAACGAGCTAGGGACAGCTCAGAAATGAGAGAATCCGCAGTTTGATATCCTGCACTGAACATCAATTCGAACTTGAGCACCAGTTGGCCGTCAGATGTATAACACTTGCGATATTAATCCAAAGCCACCCCCATTTGTAACTTGGGCAGCCAACGCTCCTATCGAAGATATTCCTTGAAACGAGCAAAGCTTTTCGAAGAACTGTCGTACCTCCACTGACCCCTGCCATTGGAGGAACAATCAGGGGAGTCCGGATGCCTCATCAGGGAAAGTCAGTAACTTTCAGAAGGATAAAATGACAAGACTCGAAATAGTAATACCAAGTAAACGAGTGATCCCAGTTGCGATAGAACCGTGCATTCGTGTTTGTATAACAGATTAAGATACGTAGGGGGGAGCAATTATGCAAAGTAGAGAAAGAGTCCACTATTTAACCCTGAACAACAAGTGAAGCTGACTGATCATGAGTACATAAGGTCTACTGGAGTCGGATTTCGGATTCCGTGCAACGGAAAAGAGAAACACGTGCTCGTCAAAATTTCAAGCAGGGAACTTCCACTTGTCAACCAATTTTATCTATGCCCGACTCCTTTTTCACGTCCGGAAAACCACGAAAACGGAAGCGCACAGAATCTGTCTCCACCTTTGGCCCAAATAAAGGCAAAAAAACGCGACATCCGCCGAATGCAGGGAACAAAACAAAAAGCAAACGACTCGATGAAGACCTCGATTCAAACCAGACTTCCGACGCTGGAGACGATGATGACCTTAGAGTTCCTTCCGATGTCGGAGACGAGCTGGAAGGGGAAGATGATCCAGATGAAACTCCCGCCGAGAAACGTCTGCGATTAGCTCAGTTATATCTTGATGGTGTAAAGGAGGATTTAGCAGCGAATGAAGAATTCGACGCTGCCGAAATCGATAAAGACCTGATATCCAGTAGACTGAGGGGCGCACAGTACAAAGGGAAAGTTCATCTCTTCGTTGCCAGTGAATTCGCTGAGGCCAGCTCGTCCCAGTTGAAGGTGAAAGGTCATAAGCTTTCGTGTACAGCTGCTGTAGCATCCCCAGTTACATCATCTTCTACGACCCCAGGATACTATCTGTTCACGGCTGGGAAGGAAGGCCATATCATGAAGTGGGATCTTCAAAGTGGGAAAAATGTTGGAGTGATGTATAAAGTTAAGCCAGATAAAGGAAAGGGCAAGGGCAAAGGGAGAGCTAATGCGACGCCTACTGCAGGGCACACTTCCTCAGTGACCTCGTTAGCGCTAACGACGGATGGCACCTACCTCGCCTCTGGTGCCCTGGACTCCCGTGTGTGCGTTTGGGATGCCAGATCTTGCCAGTGGATAACCAGCTTTACTCATAAAGATACTGTGTCGGTACGTTCAGTCATTCTATTAGCAAAATTCTGAGGCTTAATGACTCTATAGTCGCTTTCCTTCCGCACAAACACCAATTCAGCTACGGCCTCCTCCTCTGCTCACACACTTTATACTGCCTCTTTCGATAGAACGGTAAAGCTCTGGACCTTGCCAACTGCCGCGCCACTCTCTTCTCTTACCGCCGACTCTACTACCAAAGGGCCCCAGGTTCCTCCACAAAATATAGGTTATATCGAAACTCTTTTCGGTCACCAAGATCAGATTTTAGCTCTGGACTGTCTTCCTTCCTTACCCACTTTGCCGCTGATATCTTCGACATCTGCCATGCGGCGAAAGCCGTTCAGATCAGCAGGCTCGAACTCAACTCCTGCTGCTGCCTCCACAGTGTCTAAAACCTTCACATATTCCCGCCATCCACTTTCCACTCCTGCTGAAACATTACTCACCGTTGGTGCCCGGGACATCACTGCACGGTTTTGGAAGGTCCCAGAAGAGACCCAGCTCGTTTTTCGTGGAGGTGTGGCCACTTCCTCAGATGTCCATGGTCAAGAAATCAAAACGAAGAAAGATAAGTTACGAGATGTGCTTGAGGGCAGGCTGGACGCTCTCGCTTCAGAGGACGATGATTCTGACGATCAACGAGAACGTAAAAAGAAGAAAAATGGTGGTGATGAACACCACCGATACATCGAAGGCTCGTTAGAAGCCGTCGCAATGATAGACGAAAGTAATTTCCTTACTGGAGGAAATAGTGGATCCATCTGTCTTTGGTCAACCTCCAAAAAAAAACCAGTGTTCACATGCGGTATTGCTCATGGAGTCCATGATCCATTATCAGAACAAGGCGAGAATGAGGATACGAAAAAAGTTGGTGCAGAAGAAATCAAGATTCCCCCACATCCACGATGGATCACTGCCCTTGCTTCACTGAGATATTCGGATTTGTTTGCCAGTGGTGAGTGTCATTCTGTCAACGCTTTTGCGACAAAAAATCGCTGGTTATTCTTCGCATGAAACTTCCCTTGGAAAGTCGTTAGCCCTGTGATTTGCACTCGGCCGATGCTGTACTGCTTCTGTTCTAGATCTTCTATTCTTTCCTTTTCGTGCTACTTTTTGACTCCCCACATTTTCCGAACATCTCGCCTTCTGCCTTTCAAGTTTCGCATCTTCTTTTCTACCCTGGACTACCTATTATAACTGTCCGTTTTCTGTCCCTAATTGTAGGTTCCTACGACGGCACTATCCGGCTGTGGAAACTATCTTCCTCTTCATCTAAAAAAAATATGGGTCAGCTGTCAGCATTTACACTCCTTTGCACGATCCCTTGTGCTGGTGTGATAAATTCCTTACAGTTTGTCACCCCGGAGGAAAGCTTTTGGGCCGGCGCGAACTGGGCATTCACTGACGCGAAGAGAGTCGATAGTACCAGACCTCAAACCGTTTCGGTGGATAGTGACAGTGGTTCTAGAAAACGGAATTCCGATGCTCGACCCATTCTTCTAATTGCTAGTGTAGGCCAAGAGCACCGCTTCGGGAGATGGTTTAGCGTCAAACGACAAACGGTAGAGCCTTATCCCGCCGCAGAGGACAAGGTCACCTCGATGACTGGTTCAGACGAATCCAAACAAGTACCCGTTCGTAATGGTGCTACTGTTTGGGCCCTGTTTCCGTCAGGATGGTGCGAGGGCTTGCCATACGCTAGTATCTAAGGCATGTTTGGGACAGATAGAAAAGTATTTTATCGCATGGAATGAGTAACCGTTATTCAAATATCTCCTAGACCCTAATATAACAGGATCCATCGAAGTGAAGGATGGCTTTTTGCTTGCGTTTGCCTCGAGTACAGTAGCACATAAGTACAGGGCGATCAAACGTTGAAGCCCAATATTCTGACTGATGTGTTCCTATGTATTTCTGACATTGAGAAACTCAGCAGACACCCGATTGAGACGGTGAAGCATCATTCATGTCAGCTAGCGAAACGTACCAGCTGCATTTTGACAAAGGTTGATGAGTGCCGACTGGCTGGCCTGTCTCGGCTAGTTTTGGAGTGTTAGACGATCTTATAGGTTGTTGTTGGCTTTAGTAAGTGGTTTTGAATGATGATCCCACTGATAATGCCATTGTATGAAACTATATGTGTCGTAAAAATCGCTCCTTTGTACGGTATCATCTGTCGATGTGAATACTGCGCCTCCTCAATGATTCGAAAGTTGTATACCCTGGTCCTAGCGGTGGGGCCAACGCGTAAGGAATTTACAGAGGCCACGCCCTATAGAAGACGATCGACAGTGGACCTGATTGAATATCATGATTCTGTCTGCGGTATTTGAAGGCATTTTGCCGTTATATGATGCCCACAGAGTGACTACTACCTGTTGACAAACTCAGTACCTCACATTCTGTCCCGACGTCTTTCGCTGGGGCAGGGCAACGGAACAGAGTAGGAAATGTCAACCAATTACCTAGTGGAGTTTTAAATCTTCTCGTCTGAATGATGATGATACCGTTCACTACAAGACTAATCGCTTCAGATCTTGTGGTATGTCTTTCTGCAAAATCTATGAAATCTCATCAACTTAAGCTAGCAAATCTGTCCTCATAGACTTGTGTCACTGACTTGAGTTGCTGTCATTATCAACTGAGCGCTTTGAGGGCTACTGACTGATATTTTGGTGAGTTGTCCATAAATAATATAAGTTAAAGTATGTACTGGCGACTGGAATCAAACTCACGGAGTCGCCACAAATACATACCGCAGATAGTAGATACACTCAGACGCTGAGACTAAGAGCAATTCACCAGTGCTCACAGGAAATTTTGAGCGCCCATTCTGCGGTGAGATTTCACTAGAATTTGCCGAAAATTGAGGGCCTCAAACACGCTCAAATTTTTCTTGGCGTTGAAGGTCCTCACATTTGAAAACTCTACATTCGGTTAGACGACTCTACCTGCTCTTTTGACTACTTGTTCACATATGAGATGTGTCTCTTATCTATCTGATTCTATATGCATCCACTCATGGTCCGTGCAGTACATATATTGTCCGGCTCCCAAGTTGAGGGCTCGACTGGAGATCTGCTTTGCTTAGGGAGTACACCGGAGAGCGGTAGCGATTATGTATAGAATTAATAAATCAGCAGTGATTCAGCTCTTGAGCAGATTCAATCAAACCGGGCTAGATGACATGTAAGATGTATGTAGCAAGAAGATCTTTTTTGCATTCGGTTTTCCGGTGAAATCACATAACACAAGGGAAAACAATCCCTTCGCATTGTTACTTGCTATCAAAATTGAACCCATGACTTTCGCCAAGAAGAAGGGGAACCAAAAAACAACCAAGCATATTACCTCAGAAATAGAGTGGGTGCGAGCAAAACCGAATGCTCGTGTGGTACGCTTGTGTTACTGTGCATGAAGGTGGTAATTTGCGAGGGCCTGGACTAGCTGGTAGGAACCACAAGCCAAATTGCAAGAATGTGGAGAATGCAGGCTTGATGAATAGTAGATTGAGAAATCAAACCTCATCCGGGATACAATACAAGTAGCAAGTGCCACTGGGAAATTTCTGAATAAGTCTTGTCATTGGAGTAATTCGAGGTAACTTGTTGCAATGATGTTTGGAAGGCAGGTGCGCATCGACGCGCGTGAAAAGGCTCTGTGAGGAAAGTGTGTTCATTCAGTAATGATGGTGTCTATTATATTCCGGTGAGTGACGGATCCAAAAGGATGAAATAAGAGACTTGAAGAATTTTCACCGTTGCTTTCGGATACCAAGCGTCGGGAATTTACTTCCTGGCAAAAATCTTTTAAAATTATGTCCAGTACTGGCACTCAAACTGAGCTATAACAATTTGGTCATCGCTTTGGTGGCATAGAAAGGTGTAGCGGATCGGTCCGCTACGGTTTCCATCCGGGCCGAGCTAGGGTAACAAGGTCCTAGAAGCGGGGGATTGGACTATGTACTGTGACAGATGGCTACTAAAATGGGACAGGATAGTCCAACGGTTCGCTGTGTGCAATTCCAGCGTGTTCCATTTTAGTCAGCATCGTTACAAAAGGAAAGTGAGCTTGAGATACAAAGGTCTTTTGCCATTCTGATGTCCTTCTTTGCGAGACCAGGGCCGTTGCGTGTAGTAACGTAAGTATATGCTTCACATTTTTTTCTCTCAGAAAGCCTTGAAATTTTATATGAAGAAGATGCCTGTACAATATTTGTATTGCGTCCCACACTACTATGTATCGGTGCCCTTGCTTCTTTTAAGATCCGCAAAAATGCTCTCCTGGAGCCAATGATCACTAGGGGTAGGAAGAAGGATGCTTAGAAGTCGTGCGGAAGACTGAAGTAAGGAGGACGCGTTTCGTTTTATGCCCGTTTGATGTAAAGCAAGGACACCTTCTGATGGGAGCTGACTTTTCATGCAGAGATCTAGCTGCCATATTTACAATCTCGAAAGTTTGAGCGAATTTTGCCATCCTATACACCGCTTCGGGATTAGTGATCCGTTCGTAATTGCATGTACTAGTTTAACAATATGTAGCCTGCCAGAATTAAGAGCGGCAGAGGAGGTCCTGTAAGTCTCAGACACTATTTCCAAGCTTGCTGTAGCAACGTTGTAATTCTTTCCATTGTGAAGCAGGCTTCAGGGAGCGAGTCGGGAGTCAGAGATTGATGTATTTTAACTCATTGAAAAGATGGTCTTATGGGAAGCTCGCAGACTTGCCAATGATCAGAGTCACTTCCATTTCGTATTTCCCCACGACTTCGACTTTCGTGTAGCCGCTACCAGTGAGTATGACTTCATTCTGGACATTCTCAAGCCGATGACAGGATATATACTGACAGTGGAACGCTCAATCATTGGCTCTTGATTGTCTAAATCAAGTCTAACAGCCTCAACGCAGCAAGACCGGGATCGGCCACCTTGCCCGAACGTGAAAATATTCAACTTTTGAATATTTAACTACGCGACCCACAACTTCTGTGTGAGCAGAAGCTCCAATATACTTACATGCTTCAAGCCAAGTTGTCTGTCAAATGTACATACTCCCCGTTCTTACCTTCGGATCCGGATTGATCCTTCATTTGGGCGTGTTCATGATCACAACAGACCATTGTGAATATTCCTCGAGAACTGATAGAAAGACCCCTTGGCAGGCTCCACTCGATACGTTGCCTGGTCGGATCTGTGGCCGCACGGTGACTTTGAGGAAAGCGCTGGAAAGCAGTATGTATTACCGTCTATATAACTCCTTCATGGGGTGCACGAAACTCCATTTCGGCTACTTTCAATCCGTAACTATTGACTCAAACTACTATTGTCCAACTGTCCATTGTCCAAACCGGATTGGCATATCTCCAAATGATTCTCCGGGACATTTGTAGGTCCTCTTTCAAGTGTATTTTCCGAAAACAACGGTGAATGGCAGTCGGTCGTCCTTATTACTTAGTGGTGGCAGTGATTTGTTGCTCGTGGAGCTTATTGAAATCGAAGATTGCATGTCAGGGCTTGCAATGAATCTGAGTGGCGGGAGGAAGTACCAATTTGGCATATTTGTGAGAAACTAAAAAAATTCAGTTCGATTTTTGCAAGTTACAGTAATACTTAATAACCTAGGTTGAGGTGAAAAATTGCTTTGCCGATCACTTAAAGTGCTTTACACAGTTGTACAGAAAACATTTATCATTCAAGAATACTCACAACAGTGATTGGCCCGCCCTTGGTCTGGATATTATTCAGGTTGAAAGTACCAATGGCAGTGATGCTTTCAAAAGTCAAGGCTAAAGTTCATTTGATACGGCTGAATTCTGAGTCTACTTCCACCCAGATCTAAAAGAACTGACGGCATTCAGGATAAATCAGGTCAGCCCTCAAGGCTGTGGCACGGAATGGAAGTGACCAAACGATAAATTCACCCTAGATGTTCGCGAATTCGATCTTCGGTGACACTATGGCTCGCTATAAGCTTCTTTAATATACATAGCATGTAATCCCCTTGTTTTTGTAGGGAAGGCGCAGACAATGCTCACCAGCTGAGGTCCAGCTGAAAAATAATCACAGCCTTTCCTGTCTTTAGGTCCACGAAAACACCAACACGGCACATCACAAAAATCGTGACTAGTTCCAGTTAGGCAAATATTCTAATTCCAATCTAGGGATCTTGTGGTTGCAAGGGTCTTCGAGCAACAATTTAGCTAGGTCCAGATACCGGAATACTCCCTTCGAACTTCAGCCTTCCCGCCTGTCGCTCGCCACGACAACTTGAAAGGTATGTATCATTTTGCCCTAGTATGGTTATTCCCGTGAGTGGGCCTTCCACTCAGGTTTCGTACGGAACCCTTACCAAATTGGACTGAGGATGTGCTGAAGTAACGGTATAGGTCACCCACCAGGCTGCATTGTCAGGATCTAGAAGGTACATAGCAAAGAGCGGAAATTGCTGGTAACTTCATACCATAAAAGGCTCTCAAAATATGAAGAACCCATGGCAGCTGAACAAAGCTTAAACTTACAATGATAGATTTGCTGGCTCGAACTGGGTGGCCGGCGGAGATTTCTAGGTACTGAAGTCATGAGGGTTACGCTCTAGACAACGGTAGATTATTATGAAAACCTTCTTCGATGAGGTGAAAAGAAGAACTACATACAAGCAAAAAAAGCTTGACTGTTGTCTTGATTCTACGCAGTCGGAGTTTTATATGAATGATGGGTCAGAGGCTCACCGCAGCGGGACGTCGAGTCTGTAGATCACAGTGTCAGCTAAATGAGTTGATGATGAGAGGCACTGCTCAAAATCGACAATACATACATTTGCCTTTGGTTAATCACTGGTCAATCACCCGTCCTCGAGAAAACTTCTCTGAGGCCTGACGGCAACGATCTGATATCAGGCCTCATTTTTGACGAGCTTCTGGTGATATATATCAACCATCAACAGCTGGCCTAGGTGCGAGCGGGCAACGAGGGATCTTTACAAATCTCAATGACCGGTCTTCCATTGTGCCCCCAATTTCAACCCACTGATCTTTGTCCCAGCAACAAACAACTTGAAAGGCAGCGTATGCTACAACCACAGGTCAGTAGTAGTAGTACTGCATACCAAACGGAAATCTGATCTTCCCTATAACGCTTCAAATGCAATTGATTCAGAGATACCATAAGGGACGAGAGAGCAGATTGCATTTACAATCACACCATTCACTGTTGTCTTTTGAATCAGCTGGCTTAGTGATTTGGTGAGGTCAGGTTGAGGTACATACACACATGATTAAAAAAAATAGCCTGTACGGCATAACATGCCTGAAAGGCATCCACGGGTCGTTCGAACCTTCACATCCCATACCTTCACTCAACCCCTTGCGGAAGCTACCTAGGAAAGCAAGCTGAGCTCAGGAAATAAGACTCGGGCCCTACATTTTGATCTGTCTTCTTCTTGAAAATTTCCATCTTCACATTCCCAATAATTCTCGCGCTCCGAGGGCTTTTCAATATTATTCGGGAATGATGCTTCCCAAGTGTTTCCTCGGTGCAATTGTTGGAGAAGAAAACATTCGGTTCCCTCATTTCTGACGGCGACAGGTCAAGGCAGCGGCGACTCCACACTGCTGAGAGTGAGAAACGACGCGCACTTAATGCGGAGGGAACCCGTGCACAATGGATTCGACATTGTTAGATCTTCCAGGTTCTGGGTGCAGTCTCGACACCGTCTAGGGGCGAAACGATGTGCAAAAAAAGTCAGTGAACTTTTACTTTTTGGATGATATGCTTTGTTCGACCACGACACCTGAGAATGTAGAATTATAAATTAAGAATCAGAACATGGCGTGAGTTGATCTCGACGAAAATAAATCATGAGAAAAAAAGATCTTCGACGCCGCCGTCTAATGTCGACAGCAGCAGGAAGATCTTTGAAGGATTGAGGGACAGAAGTCAAATCATGTCTCGCGTTAAAAGTATCACTACCCCAAGAGGCGGACGACTTGGACAAGCTTTTTTTCAGGCCAGGTGTCAATGACATGGGAATTCGGTGATAGCAGGCCAAAGATAAGGAAAACAAGAACAAGGGTGCCAAAGAAGATCTCGTCAGATTTAACAGCAGAAAAAACAGCACTGGAGCATGTCACGATACATTTTTGCCAACGGTGATGCACTGATTACGATTTGCTGAGAGAAATCAATACATCAACGAGGCTTCCTGCGAAGTTTCGTACAGCTTGAATCATCAAAGGACACGCCGAAAAAGATACGCAGATATGAAGACGTGTACTGGAGCTCGTTGTAAAGCATTGAGCGTCCAGAGGGTGGTAAGTAAACGCTACGTACAGCGACAAGAGAAAAGAAAAAGTCCCACAGTCCAGTGACCATTATGACTCAACAAAGAGAATTTCTGATTCGTGTCGCGGCAAAGTCATGCCTCGTCTCGAATTGTCTGGGGTTGCGATTGTGAAAGAATGGTGAGATGCTTCGATGCTTCGATGCTCCGATGAAATGATACCACTGATATTTGTTCGCAACCGTGTCTGGGGTAAAACTGAGCTGGGTAGAAGCTCCGCCGAAAGAGGAAACAATAGTCAGAAAACATGGAAAAGGCACTAGGGCCAGGACTTTTTGATCATGGAGAAAGATGGAAGAAATCGCTGTTCAAAAATGTCGTGAGTCTTTTTTCTTCTTTCTTTGCTCCTTCTTCCTTTTCCTTTGTGAATAATGTCAAGGTGAGAGTTGGCGAGCCAGTTCCAAGGTAAGAGGGGGAAATTCACGTTGCGCCAAGTCCAGGTCAAGCCGGAACCTAATTATTATCTGGTAATGCTAAGGTAATGCTGCTGACGAGAAAAGATCGGGCGAGGGATCTATAAAATTTAAATTTATTAAATTATATATCCGCAAATAGATAGAATGGACGAAAAAAAAATTGGTCCGGGAGAACCTGGAAATCTAGATCGATCCTTCTTCAATTGTCAGTTAGTGAGAAGCGTGAGCGTGTGCGTTTATGGAAGGATGTCTACTTATGATAAAAGCAGTTCTCTCTTTGATGTAACGTCGTTTTTTTCCTTCAGTCTATCAAGGCTTTCACCTCTGCGCTGCAAAGTCCAGCAACCTCCTCGCAACCTGTCTTCGTCGTTCTCCACGCTCTATATCATTTTCTATCATCATACGCTAGCACCATGAGCTATTCTGCAGGAGTTGACTTGGATTGGTGTCTAACATGCAACCAGCATCTTGTACGTGCCTTTTCATTGCTACTTGCTCCTTCCGTTTCCCTCATATCTTTCTAGAATGTTCCCAACACAAGCTACTGTTCGCCTCAGTGCGAGCAGACATCCTCGAAACCACTCTTCAACTTGTCTTCAAACGCCAACGAGTGGACACACAGCGAAGATGGAGAGAACGATGCAGTCATCTACCACGTCGTACATGACACGAGCTCTCCCAAAGGAATCGCGGCTTGGGCCGCCAATGTTCCTACCGGAGCCCCTCCAAATGATCTTTTGCCTTTCCCATCACACACATCTTCGCAACCTAAACTACTACGTCCACAATGTGTGCGACTCGCTCCTCCCGCATTATCCATATCCGAATCTACCTCAGCATCTATTCCGCTCGCCACGCCATCTTCAAAGGATGTAACCATGCTCTCTTCCCTCGCTAATCATATTCGAAGTTTTGTTTCTTCCTCATCGGTGGGGTTTCCCGTAAACAAACTCCCGCTCAGGACCAAAAGTCATCTACCGAATTCGATCGCCCACCTCCGACGTCGGGAATCATCGTTCTGTTCGGATTCCTTCGAAGAAGACGACAACGATCTTAGTCCGTCTCTGTCTCCGTTTGAAGAAACGGAAGACTTTTGGTGGGTCACCGATTCGGATTCTTCATCTGCCGTATCGTCGGTTGTCCCCAAAAAGAGTGAAGCGCAGCGGATTGCTCCTTCCGAGAGACAAAAACATCGACTCGACTGCGAAATGTTCTTCCAGCCAAAAATTCTGCCCATCCCCATCGAGCTATCTTCTAAAATGCAAGTGGCAGGGCTTCAGGATGAGGAGATATTCGAGCCACGGGGAAGGCAAGTTTGTCAGGTATGGTAGAGACCGTCTCTATCGTTTGACTTGACTGCTCGCTCTCCTGAACTCTCGCTATGATAACATTATTATGTCCTTTCTTGCTCTCTACCATTCACCATAGACATCATCTCATCTCACTCAAAAAGCGGACTAGACGACAATTTTCAATCCTTGCCCCAGTCCATCTTTGCGAAGCTTCGTGTTGCTTCTCGCAGTGTTCATCATTTTTATTGTTAGCATTACCAACCATCGTGTGTCTTCCTGTATCACCTTCTCCATCCCCTTCGGCCAGCAATCATTCATTGAAAAGATTGCACCCTCGATTTCGTTTGCATGCTTTGTCACTTGTTCCTTTCTTCTTTGCTATCGCGCATACAGCGTCACACTCTCTAGTACTGACGATCATCACTCATTACCATTACCGACCACTGGCTAATGCCGAACTCTCCCTTTGAAACTTCTTGTACATCATCGCTACTACCTTCATCTGTTTTCGTATGTACGTATCGCTGCCCCTACTTAGACATCACAATCGTATGTGTTACTTGCTACATAGTACTCGATATATCTGCGTATCATATCCCAACGGTCGCGCGCCTCAGAACAGAAGCTGAATACCGAATGCAAGCCACTGCCATGCCCTTGAGACATCAGGTAATGTAATGAAAAAAAAAAATCTGGTACTTTTTCGAGGCCTTTGTCGATAGAATAGAATAGAATAGATAGATGATCGTGATTCATGTCAATGCTGTACATATACCACACACAACACAACTCATTACAACTGAACTAATCACCACAGCACTCCCATGATGGACTTGGAGTTCGAGGGTGAGATGGTCGTAACCATAAGTTGTACTTATTTAGGTGGAGCTTTGGTCCCCATCTGGGATCTGCACTGCACAAGCACAAGCACAAGCACAAGCCACAATCCAATGAATCAACGAATCAACGAATCAACGGAGAGCCGTAACAGTACATAGTAAACTTGAAATCATCCAAGCGAAAAAAAAAATAATAATAAATGCTGAATCCTTCAAGTGACTCTATACAGCTCTATACGTACATATGAAAAGGGGAATTAAGCCGGGGTTCAATAAGTACGTTTATTTAGGGAATAGCAAGTGGCGTCCTTCTGCTCAACGAGCTGAAAGCAACCTTGTTGAACTTGAAGGCTCCCCCGAATCGTCGCAGTCACTGTACATATATCATATATATATATTTTAATCCCCGACCCTATCCCATCCTATAATGGATGGGGAACTACATACAAAATCGTTGGAGACTGTCATTACATGACCGGGATCAGAACTTGAACCCTTGGGTACCTATTGTATGTATGTATAACGCTCCACTGATTCAAAATACTCGTCAAAATCAACAAGTCCGGTTGAACGTCCAAGCACGGATTGCATCGTGAAGGCTCCTACATCGTAAAAACCGCAAGTTTATCTCGCTCGGATCCAAACTGGACCGCTCTGGATTGTCCAAGTACCTATTGGGCACGTATCCGGAAGAAGAAAGAAGGAGAAGGAAAAGAAGAAGGGAAAGAAGAAGGGAAAGAAGAAAGGGAAGAAGCAGTTCAAAGCCAAAGTCGGGACAGATCGGAAGGAAAATTCGAGGTCATTCCAGAAAGTTACTGGTTGCACGCAGTAGAACCTTTGAGGAAGAAAACGGAACAAAGAAAGTTTTTTTTTTTCCCTTTCTGCAGTTGGGGGCCACTCTACTTCCCCCTCTCTAGTTGGGAAATTTGGCAGTAGGCTAGAGGTTGAACGTTGAACGTTGATGCTCCGAGTCCGTGTCTCACGGGGGAGGGAGGGGGCTGGGGCTAGAAACAGTACAGCAGAAGGCGCGCTAGCGGCATCAGAGGCATATACATACACATATGATTAAAGGGCGCGCTAGTAAGTAGACCTCGCTTTGCCCGATAAGTCGAAAACACTTGATGCGCCCTGAGCCTGATGCCAATCAATAAATCATATTCAAGTCAAAATGAATATCTATCAAATTACTATCAATTTCTTCAATCCACTTTTGAACGCCCTCTTATACCCAAGCATACATGAACAGCTAGTAGGCTTGAATGATCACCGCCTGCTGATTTTGCAGTCAGTCATCGAGCAAGCAATATTGGGATTGCAGCCGCAACCAACGCGACTTGAGCCTTGGAAATCTAGATCCTTTACCTTTACAAGTATTATGGACCAGGACCCCGGATTATGGACTATGGTAAGTTCGGAATCTCTCGTTTCAGTATAGACCGAGTCAACGACTAGACTACCTCGACGTTGACGATCTGTAATAACCACCGAGGTAAGCCACCGAGATGACGATGTTGGGAACACAGGGTGTTAGTCTTCCACCCGCTAAGAAGCGTCAGCGAGCGTGGAATTAAAGTGCGAAAACTTGGGTGCAGAAGTTTCCGCAGCCAGCCCCCATCTATTAGTGGCAGCAATCTAGACCTCTCTAGACCCTTGCCTTGAAGCACATCGACGTGGACGACGTACGACGGGTATTTGTCGTCCTTTCTTCACGGATTACGTCCTTCATAACCCGCTGTCTCGTTATAGATCCTCGTCGCTTCCTTAATTTAAAACTTGCTCGAGATGAATCCCGAAATCCCGCCTCCGACATGTACGGGACAACTCGGGCGCGGTGCGGCTTTTAATATATTGGCCGAATTATTGCCTTTTTTGACTCAAACTCGCCTTTCAAATAATTAATCACACTCATGGAATTGCGGGATTTTGACTTTAATCTTTAATAGCCTTCTATGTAGTACTTTTACAAAGCGAGGGCCATGGAAGTTTATAATAATTACGCTCCGCCGCCACATCTTTATCCGTCTGCTCATCCGTGAAGCCCGGAATTCTGATCGTACATGCGTTCAACGTTGTTTACCCACACCAACTGCACTTCTCAAAATCCCATCTTGCAAAGAAAAAATAAGGCAGCGTAAGCGTAAATCAGTACTGCATCACTCGCAGTACTCTCCAACCAACGACTATTAACCCTCGAAGTAAATTGGAAACTTCGGCTTTTGTATGCGTTAAGACCGAGGGTGCAGATGCAAATCCCGTTTATAGAAGTCTAGACTATTTTTGGACAGACTGTGAACGCCGGGGGATACGTCTTTTTTTTTCTTCTTGGATCTCTACGTTGTCCGTACTCAATCGGAACGACGCTGTCTGATCTAAAAAGCTCAGACTTCGCTCTACGCGATCCAGTCCGTTATCTTTACTACAACATACTCCAATAACAACAATAATAATAATAATAATCAAGCAAGTCCCTAATTCCCGAGCTTAAACTTTTCGTCCTTTAGGACGTACACTTGTACCCAATAATTTGGTAATCGCGGTAAACACCTGGGCCAAAGAATGGAAGCCCAAGCGAGAGCTTATGTATCCCCAACCGTGAGGCTTGAAATTTCCAGAACAGGTCTTGGCCAGTCCCTTCCCTCCTCGTTATGCAAACGGCCTCCCGAGTCACAAGTAAGCCAACAGCAGTCTGGGTTGCAAGTTGATACTCGTACCCCTGGGGTCGCATATTCCGGTTTTCCATAACTCTCTATATGGCTTAGCGAGTGTTCAATACTGGTACCTACCTTATTGTACATTAGGATATAAATATCAAAAATCTGGACTCGAGCCCCTTAGCCAGGCTGGGTTGTTGTCCGTAGGATCTAGTCTTGGAAAACTCTCTCAAGGCTCACGGCATGGCTTCTGACTACATACTATTTTCAATCTCGAATGGAAACTGCTCATAGTGATCTACGAGCTTACCTAGCTCCCTCGTTACTGTTACTTACACACCTCACATTAATTAGTCAAACGCAACCAAGTACGGCCACGGTGAATGACCGCTGGTTGGTGTACAGAAACCGGGGCCATAGATTCCAGTTCAGTCACACTATGGGTATAGATCAGAATTCAAAGTCTCGCAAAAAAAAGGTGTTATTTCCGTGTTATCTCCTCTACAGGCGGTAGATCGAGGACAGTAGAGAGGTTCGAATTTGTCAAGCAGCCTCGCAGTCTGGGCAGTCTGGGGTGTCCACATTCACATTGACATTCAATGGAGTCGAGTTGACGCATCTGGGGGGGCCTTTTCTTCAAACTGCTTCGAAACTGCTTCAATGTCATCATCGGATGTACACAGTCAGCTCCCCGGTTCCATGGTCCATGGTCCATGGCTGGAAGCGCTGCCAGTGAAAGCGCGATATAAGTCATAATCTAAGAAGCTACCCCAATACCAGTCATGCGCCGCGGCGGCAGAAGCCACGTGTGAGTTGCCAGAATCCCCATGTGCAAATGTGCAGAGGAATACACTGAATCAAGATGGGGTCGGGAGAAGGAGTTGGTGTATACTGTACAGTATGCGTATGTGTATAAGTACAATCTGCAAGAGGACTCAAGTGATTTCGGAGGAGAAACAATGCGGCAAGGGTTAAGTTGAGTCGTCGAGTAGATGAGATATTGACATTGGACGAAGTATTGAGCGCGCTCTGGAGATACATAATTCAACGGACTTATGATTGGTAGTTTTGGTATGAGACCCTCGGTGAGATTCTATTAGAATATATCGAAGACTCACAGATCATCCTATACCTATATTACCGACGATAACTTGCAAGCCAAGCATATCATTCGATGAATAGTGACACATCCAGAGCGCCGACCGTCCTTGCTGCATATGTGCATATGTACCGTTGGATTGGAAAACACACAGTCCAGTACGCGGATGAAAGGTGACCCGTTGGCCCTCACACACAACTGACTCACTTACTTACTGATAGATCCGAGGATTTTCGGTGGCCCTTGACTCCCTGTTTTCTTTGAAAGAAGGTGCAAATCAATTCAAGGAAGCGTATACATAGGTAGGGGAATATGTGCCTACCTTTGTCTAAATTGTTACCTGACCCTGAAAAATTTGGTCTATGTATCACGAGAACACCGAGGAGGAGAGGGCCACCGACCCCAAGGACCCAAGAACTCAAGAGTGCTTGGAGCAAGAAATCATATGCCTATACCGACAGTACTGTATCATTATCACCAGCAATCAGAATGAGGGAATTGGGCTTTGATTTCCTTGTGTTGCGAAGTGGAGTGAAATGTCTACCCTTGTCTACCATACCCTTTGTCCCAAGAGAGAAAAACAAAACCTGGATATTATATCCAGGGGTGGAGCTCTGCGCGTCCGCCGTCTGCGTAAAAATTAAAAAAAAAAAAACAAAATTGCATGGATACATACATCATACAATCCTTCACTTCTTTCGTTTATCTCTGAAAATAAATATATGTATAGGAAGAACCCGGAAGCTGATGTCGTTACAATTGGCAGAGGCTGTATGTATATACATACTTGTCACTTATCATGCGCAAAAGGGGGTGCACCCGATATTGAATTAATTGCAGAGGCGCGATTTCGAGCTGTTTTCTGTCTGGGGTTTCCATCAGTAAGTCCGGAAGAAATGTATGATCTTTCCAGTTATGGGGTTTGTGTATTTGGGTCACGGCGACGGTCTTGAAGAACAAACCCGATGCTCTCCCAAGCATTTCTGACCCATGGGCCCATTTCCACAAGTCCGTATTCCGTAGCATGGTTTAAGTACCTGCCTAAGAACAACAAATGATTGGAAACCAAGACGTGTAGCGATCCCGTGATTCTATGTCATCACACCTTGATTAGCACTGCCACTCGACACTATCCCCCATGTCTCGTTGGATTCCTCTAGAAAGCAACCCAGAAGTAAGAATCATATACTTGTACTCTACTCTTTTTAAATCAAATAACAGGTGCTGAACTCAGTATGGCGCTCTTTAGCCAGTTCAACGAAACTTGCGTTGACTCAACCATTCAATTACATATAGTGGGCCAACAAAGCTGGTCTCGACAAGGAAGAATCGCAATTCAGTGACATCTACGGACTCGATGAGGAGGTATGAATAAAAAGTCTCGTATACTTTGAATGCTCAGATTAACCAACTATCATATGTCCAGCTTCTCGCTATGGTCCCAAAACCAGTCCGAGCCGTTCTCCTTCTATTTCCCATCTCCAAAACACTCGAGGCCAAGCGACGCGAAGAAGATGAAAAGATCAGATCAGGATCAGAGTCCTCTATTCCCTCGTCCTTCAGCTCTATGATCTGGATCAAACAAACGGTTTGCACCCTTTTCTTTATCGATGGTTTCCATCGGTTTTGGTGATCACCATATGTAAAAGATCTCCAATGCCTGCGGGACTATAGGATTACTGCATGCGCTGGCAAACGTAAGTTTTCGCTCCAATTCTACAAACCTAGGGGAGAAATTAGTACAATGTTGCAAAAAGAAGAAAAAAACAATTTCCACGAAACCCTCATCGGTGTACTAGGTTATTTATTCATTTTAGTGGGTAGGATGGATATGGAGATAAAATAGCTACCCTTCTATTCCGAACGATCGCAAACCGAAAGTCGGGCTCATTGGTATTCTTACAGACTGGTGTCAAGTACACACCACAAAGTCCCTTGGCGCAATTCATTGAGGCATGCAGAGGTGCGTTGTCCCTTGTATGCTCACAAACGTTCCCTATAACTCTTTTCATTAAAAAAAAAAAAAAAAAAACCAAAGATAAGACTCCCGCAGAACGCGCCCAATTTCTCGAAACCACCCCTCTATTTGCCGAAATACATGCAGAGTCTGCGTCTACTGGCCAGTCCGCCGTTCCCATTGATCTCGACACGGATCTCCACTTTACCTGTTTCGTGGAAGCAGATATCGAGGGTGTACCACACGTGGTGGAGCTCGACGGTAGACGTGCTGGAATCATGGATCGAGGAAAAATTCTTGATGACCTTTTGACGGTAAGTTGGTTTTTGTCATGTAATATATTACTTACTCCGCAACTGCGAACCCTTAGGACGTGGCTAGTCTGGTAAAGGAAACTTATATCAAATCGTCCGGTGGAAGTATCCAATTTTCGATGACTTCACTTGGGCCTCCTCCGGAATGGTAGGTATATATAATCTTGGTAGGTATTAGGGATAAATGTATGAAAAAAAATGTATGCGAGTTCATGGGATACAATAAACAGATACAATAAAACGTGGAGATCGTCATACGCGGAAACGCAGGTAAGCCATCAGTAAAGCGGAGCATCCAGTCACTATGAAACCGAGGGTAAGCCAAGATACAACATTGAATTGACACTTATCGCACCAATTCCGACGAGATACTGCAAGGTGGTCGCCTGCAGGTTGTATTTGAATTTCTTAGCTGGCAGTGAATAACATAGCAATTTACGAGGCGTACTTTGGAAGCCTGAATAGCCGTTCTCAGACCAGCAATCTCTTGTTCGATCTTGTACTCTACTTCCTTCATCTTCAGCTCCTTGCCGCTGCTCTCGTCTCTGTATCGTCCCTTCTCCAAATTCAGATCGAGGCGGACTCCGGCCTGAGTCCGAGTGATCTCCTCTCGAAGCCGCTGCTTCAGTTTCTCAATATCATTAACAAGGCGGTCATTCTCAGCCTTGATCATCGCAAGGTCATTCTTCTCCATCAGTTGTAGTTCTGATTGCGCTTGTGCAAAGTCGACCTGTTGCGTGTAGTGGTGCTGTATTTTATGAAATTGAAGTCATACAGTATAATGTTCTGGAGATTCAAACAGCGCACCTTTTCCTGATCAGCCTTAGTCACCATGTTACTAGCCATATTTCTAATACTTTCGTCAATGACCTCGGCCATAGCAGACATGATACCCTCAGCTTGCGCTCGGTTCAAACCCTCGCGTTCCAACCGCTGCACGAATTGATGTGTGTCGAAATGAAAGTCGGATCGAGTGTTGCTTTGTGTAAACGAACGAATGAGTAGGGGACTGTTGAAGAAATGACGGGTCCGTATTGTTGCTGCTCTGAGCATCGTGGTATATGAAATAAATCAATAATTGATGTAGGTGACGGAACTTTAGCGCCAATTATGCTCACGTAACCTCTCTCGATGTTCGTTATACAGTTCACCAACAGTCAATACACTACACAGTGTTCCTATACCATAAATTATGTACAATAATCCCAATGCTATTATAACAAGAAACATACGATATACTTAATTAAGGGGCGGAGCTTCGTACGACTGTACACAGCTCAATCTCATCGTCGTTTACGAGACTCGAGCTCTTGGCGAGTCATGCGAGTGCCCAAGATAGAGTCCCAGTGGATGAAGAACGGCTGAGAAAAGTTAGACTTGATCCCAATGACCTACAACATGATTGAGATGAATAACATGAACGATAGAACGGTCTGATGCGAAAACGTACCTGATGGTGAATATCATGATAATCTGCATTATTGCTAGTGACCATTTGCAGAGGATCAAAAGGCAGCCTATATCCGCAATGGTCATCTACCGTTTTGAGGGTAGATACCACGAACAGCAAAAGGGCTTGTCGCGAATTCATGAAAGTCACAGTTTCCGCAATCATAGCACCGAGGGAGTCCAAAAGGAACCCTTCCACGGGATGGTTGTAAAGGGCTCCATAAGCATAAGGCACATATAGACGATGATGCCACGAGTGGAAATGTCGGTATAACCACTTGTTGACATGCATCGCTCGATGAAGGAAATATTGCCAGGTATCAATGACAAACCTGAAATATATAATCAGGATATAGTTGGGCGACGGAGATCATAAAGGACTCACATTGCGAACAGGAGCTGCAACGTTGGAACAACCCACCAATAGACCGCATAACTCACCGATGGCAACAACTGTGATTCCCGTTCTCGTCCCACTACTCCCGCCATTACTGGCGCCAGGTACCGAGCTATGCGATTTAACCCCTGCACATGGTCTACGTGACTATCATCCGATAGCCAGTAAACACCGAGTACTGTTTGAACAATTTGTTGGAATATGACAGCCCAGATGACTTGTGCTCGAGTCACTAGGTTCTTCGACTGTACCTCCGCCGATTCGTGTAAGCGGTACTTTTGAAGCCATTTCCATTCTGAGGAGTCAAGATAATGGAAGATTAGGGATAATGCCCAGTAAGCCAATACTGGTCCAGCTAGAGTCAGGATAGGGTCCGATACACCGTCGATGAGCGTGGGCCGAGGAGAATGATAGAATGGATAATCCGTCGAGTTGAAGCATATGGAGTAGCCATCGACCTTGGAGCAGACTGACGGTAGCGTCTGGTTCATGATAATGAGTGTACGGACTAGGAAGAAAACTGGTACGTGATGGAATAAATTTAAGGGAAAGCTCCAAATATCACCTGATTGTCCTGATTGGTCTCGGTACAAATCATGCTGACACATCCTAATCTCGACCTGTCGCGTTCGGTCAAGATCAGTTAGATGATATTCAAGGGATAGAGAACCAGCTTGAACGAGAACATGACTGTCAAGAAAACACCTGTCAAGGTGAAAGCCGAGGCACAAGAATATGCTTGAAAATTTTATTCCCTTAGTACACATATATTCTACGACATAATGCGGGTATTGACAACATTCAACAATTAGTTTGTACAGTTTGCTTTACCAAGAATGAGTGTACGAAGAACAAGGATGAAAGCAGCTATTTATATAGATTGGATGACAGACACTGAATGGTTGGGATATACAAGGTCCAAAGTCCACAGTTAATATCAAAGCCAAAAATTTGCAGTTATGGTTCGTTCAAATTATTGAGCAAAGTCGTAAGACATCGTTTTGTAACCATATCGCCCTGTGCGGGACAATAGTGTGAGATGGACGTTCCTCGTAAAAAGATGTACAAAGTACGCATACCTTAAGCAGAACACTAAAAGTTTGATCCCGAAGAGGCTCAGGCAAACAAGCACGCAAAGCCTCTCGTGCTCTGCAATAGGCGTAAGTGTAAGTCCGGGTATATGAAATTGCAAACTCACCTAAGATTATCACTCAGTCGAAGATAACACCGGACTACATGTTTTAGTAGGCGAACGGCTTGAGTATCTACTAGCTGATTCACCATGTTGCTGAGGACCGTGCCCACCGCGTAAAACCGTTCATATGTATGACAGATGTAGGTCAATCCAGTCTCGTCGAGCAATATCTTCTGTACGATGAAAATGGCAACGGTTTTAGACAGCTCGGAACCGGTCTCCATGATTCGGAGACATAGCGGTATGATTTCGGTAGAAAGGAGGAAGTGTATGACGGTATTGTTATCGTTTTGCTAAGCATCATGAAGTCAATGCCAGTATTAAAAAAACACTACCACCAATACTCACTTTCACGAGAGCACCAATTACACCCAGAGACGTGAGCCGTAAGTATTCGAAAGGTCGTGTTTTGGACGTCGTGTTCAAGAAAGGATAAAGGAATAGAGGTATGTGGGCTGTATGTTGACTGTAAGTTATATATTGCTGGACAGAGAGGAAGGCTACCCGCTAACCATTTAAGAATAATTGCCGTGTCTCTGTATGCGAGGCGACACACTGAAGGAGCGCCAGTGCATTACAAACTCGATTGGAAACATGGGCTGTGAGGTTTGGTGGTGAGAGTAAGGGATAGACGGAGACAATTTCTTGCAATAAGGCAGGCATGATACCTGTGCGAGACAAGGGCATGAGCCAGAACACTGAGAGTTAGCATGGTAGAGCTACACGAACCGAAGGAGTGCCACAAAATCAAAGCCAAATCGTCGTACTGCTCTCTCTTCTTGCTCAACTCCAAGAGCGCAGTCTCCCTGGTACTCGGATCCATGAGGTCTATGACCAAAGCAAATATCTTACTGTCGTCTTGTATGCTCAGTCCAGTTCCAGCCAAACCATTGGGCACACTCATAAATTGCTGTCCAGGCTGATGTTGAACAGAATGAGAAAGTTGAGAGCCGGATAGCGGAGGCGTCTCAGAATAGGCGGTAAGCACATTTCGGTTGATGTGAGTATACTGCGAATTATGTTGCTGTTGAAGGTATGATAATGGCTTGGGCGATATTAGCCCCGCCATGGCGTCCAGCCTGGTGATGATTTCGATTGAGAGAGTGCTCGACTGGAGCTTGAGGATGATTCAGAAGAAGGGGGAAAAATTTGATGACAAACGCATTCGACGTTCGCAGTACAACCACGTGCCGATGACGGCCTTGTAATGATTCATTTTCCGGCTTTTCTCCCCATTTTCCTCCTGCATTTAAATCCTTGGTGTCTGAACGGCTCGGAGCTGGCTTGGACGCGCGAATGGCACGCTTAAGCCCTTTCGCATCCTTGCTACTCTTAGCATGGCTTACTACTACAATCGAAGTTGTACAAGCTCATGTTGCGGCCTGGCATTACGGTGAGCAGGTTATGAGTGCTCCTTGCGTACAAATCGTTCAAATATACACCTATCAGCGATGTACTGCCTGAATGGAACCTCACGATATGATAATCCAAACACGAATGACGCCATACAACCGTTATACCAGGTAAGGGCTACTTCATACTGAGCCGACAGGCACTCACATCCTACAGATGACCAAGGACGATTGGTGGTTCCATCACAATAATAAGGTTAGCCACTCAAAACTTCGTGCATGATAAGCTCCTCATATTCTTGACATCCCCTCAGTGCGATCAATTTCCGCCGGAAGAGGGAGATTTCCTCGACCTGTGCGCCTGTCCTTGCTCTTCCACTCCTAATCCTAACAATCACCTCTCATTTAGTCCAGTGAACGGGTCATTTACAGTCGAGCTTGCTCTCAATCGTGCATTTACCACACTTTCGTATAATGGAGAAGATATAGGCGAATTTGGAGATGGAGAGGATCATCCTGGGATGGGCGAAGATGGTGATTGTATTACAGCCATTAACAGTGAGCATTTTGCTTATTTCTTGAAACTCAGACCTTAAAGCTTACTCAGACATGCCTTGTGTGTAGTACATACTCAAAACGAAAGTATGGCTGCGGGTACAGCTTTTGCGATCTCCTATCAGGTATAGCTCCAAGTCTATGTCGGGCACACGCATGCTGAAAAGGAAATCACAGTCAAATATGAGCCTAGTCACGTTCGAAAATCTGGTGGTGTTCACTACGTTATACCAGTTCGTCTTCTTTGTCAAACATTCAAGTTCGGACCTTGTTCATGTATGATAGTACACCCTGGAAGCGTATAGCGACATATTCAGTCCCAAATTTACCAGCGTGCCCTCCTGAAGGATGCATATGTGCTGTAAGTAGATTGACATGTTTCTACATATGTTGTCAAATACATACGTTGACTTTCACTTGTAGTGGGGATGGGTACGAAACAGTCTCTGGCCGTCTATTCTCCGACTGATTATTTCCTGATTTGTTCGGCAAGATTCCAAACGGGTGAGGTCTAGTCATTTTCGAGCTTTGTCCATTCCCTAACGGCTCTCATAAGCTGTGGGACGGCCAACATGTACCATCTTGGTTATAGGTGCAAAGTCGTTGGGCAGACAGGGGATGCTGCCGTCGCTCCAGGACAAGCGCCCGTTTGGTGCGAAGACGACCCAGATCGTTGTGTAAAAGGAGCAAAACAGATGTTATATTGGCATCAACAGGACGGTACTAATCAGTGTTTCTCTCTCTCCTTTTACACTTGTTAAGAATAACCCTAGGTAATAATATTGAAGTCGAAGGACTTGACCTTGCAGGAGATCACAAAAGTCCTGCTTATAATTCGAAATGTGGATTTAAAAACGGTCCGTGATTCTATCGTGAAAGCATTCAACTTTGTCATTGTCGACTAGGTGCCCAAACCGATATATTCCTAGAGCCTGGGACTGCAATACCCACCAATGTTCCACCATCTCCTGTCCGACATAAACTGCCCAGTCTCGTTCGTACATCGCCTAGGCCCCGTCGAATCACACCGGTTATTGTACTCTTGGAGTATGTTCATCGGTATATCATGA
This sequence comes from Lentinula guzmanii, assembly GCA_027919855.1. Classification (NCBI taxonomy): domain Eukaryota; kingdom Fungi; phylum Basidiomycota; class Agaricomycetes; order Agaricales; family Omphalotaceae; genus Lentinula; species Lentinula guzmanii. Next base: position 355,383 of record JANVFO010000028.1, read on the forward strand.
TGGTATACTCATTCCCGCTGTTCGTGTATTACTATGCCAGATCATAGTGAGGAGGGGACCAACATTTCATTTGGCTGCACATCTATGGAAACATCAGCGCGTTACTACTAGAGCTTACAGCTGCTTTTAAAGGATCCTGTTTATGGCCAACTTTAATCAGATTACATATATATTGTTTTTGATTTATACTGGATAATATTACCACGTGCTTTCACATCTAATTGGCGCTGAAAATGATGACCGAGTACGATCGTTTCCCTTTACCGTCTCCATCTCAAACCTGTCTACGATGCTGGGCATTCTACTTTATAATTTATAATCCTTCAGAATTCTGACGCAGAACTCCATCTTCTCAACCATCGAACTCATCTACCACTGCTCTGAATAACCTTCTCATGGCAGTCTATGTACTCGACCACTATTATTTGGCCATAACTGTCCTGGTGACAACCGCCTATCAGCTTCTTGGCTTTGCAATAGCTTGGACTTTCCAGTTCGATAAGATTACAGACTTCACTGGCGGTATGTATCTCAATTTGAGTGCCCGATGAGCGCGCTGAGCCGTCAGACTGACAACGATAACGACCATTGTAGGCTCGAATTTCTTCATCCTAGGTCTGCTCCACACTATGAAGTGTTAATCCTCGCTCTTACTGAAATCAATTGCATCAGCTCTACTCACATTGCTCATCGGAAATGAGTTCCACGCTCGAAATATCGTAGCAAGCGTGTTGGTTATGGTGTGGGCCACACGAATCGCTGGCTTCCTCCTGTTTCGTGTCTTGAAGACAGGCAGTGATAATAGGTTCGATGAAATCAGGTCCAATTTTCTCAAATTCTTGGGTGAGCGGGTTCGTCTTGTGCAAATCCTAAACCGAGATCCTCAATGCTTTTCGATCTGCTCGCGCAGGATTCTGGCTAGGTACCTCTTTGATGATGCAGTTTCCTCCTTAAAACAACCCTTTCGTATTGTTCCACAGGTCAAATCCTCTGGGTAGCTTTAGGCGTTCTGTTTCCTCCTTTGATCACTTCTGATTATTGCCACAACACCAGGTCTGGACTGTCTCCTTACCTCTCACCATCCTCAATTCCCCCGCTATATCTGACATCAGTCGGTCTGGGTCAAATCCTGCCTTTGGTACCTCGCGCGATATTGCAGGAATCGTCCTTTGGGTTCTCGGGTGGCTGATTGAAACGGTTTCCGATGCCCAGAAGGTTTTTGCTCCCCATTGCATGCTCCCGCGAATTTCGAAACTCTTACTTCTCTTTGTGAACAGTTTAGATACAAGATGGCGAAAGGGAAGCCAAAGGATAAGCCGGTACTAGTACGCATAAAGAATATATCTTCACGTTACGCTTCTCTGAGTTTCTTTCTCAGACTGGTTTGTGGAAATGGTCTCGCCATCCTCCTTATTTCGGAGAGTAAGTTTATCTATTTACATTCATCTCTAATCGACTGACGAGACACCTTTCAGAATCATGTGTTGGTGGGGGATATGGATTTTATGTCTTTCTCCAACAACCAACGGCTCTCTTCCGTCTTCTTCCAAATCCGCTCAATATGGTGCTATTGTATCTCCCCTATTCACTCTTATGTGCGTCTTCATGGTTTGCCCTACTACCCATCTGACATGACCAAATACAATCTTTCTTAGTTTGCTCATGTTCGGGTCTGGCGTCCCCACGGCTGAGAAACCTCAAGCGAAGAAGTTTTTCCTCATGAGCTACGGCGACAACGCCAAACCGGAAGATGTTCGTGCATGATCTAATTATCAGGCGTATTTGCGGAACACATCGATTCTTATTCCCATCCCACCGGCCATTTACAAACCTCTACCGCGAGTTATTAAGCAGACATTGCTCTTGGATTTTCCCATGTATCAGTTTGATGAAGGAAGGGATGGGGCTGCTGCCATTGAGCAGTCGAGAAAGAATTCTGTGTAATTAAATTTAGATTGGAGGAATTCCAAGGGAAATCGTAAATTTTGTGTACCTCATTTCCGCTGCTAAAATAACAGTTCCAGAGTATGCTAGTCTATATAAAGTCTAGTCCGAAGTCTACTGCGTGCGCAGGTTCAACCGTGAAAGTTTACGGCAGTGTCGATGGAGCACTGCGACTGATGGAATTTGTACCAGTAAACACGTACGAAGTGTCGCAACAAGACCCGGGTCGAGGAAAGTTTGATACAAATAGAGAAACGCAAGTAGCGTCATAGCGACGGAGATACGACGGGAACGAGCGGGAACAGAGGTTGGATATTGAAAATTGGCGTTTCGGGGTGCTTTCCCACGCTCAATTTATGCAATCTCATACTTATAAAACACGATGGACTTGATTTTCTCCACCTTTTGCGCCGGTACGCTCTTGGACAAGCTTTCCCCTTCTGTCTGACGGAATATTCGTTGAACGAATATACTCCCTTTTCCCCAACGCGAACATCTATCTTTGAATCTGTACACCTTTTCGTACGTATCACGATGATGAACATCAAGCAATTTATTATCAGTCATTTCCTTTGCACCTTGTTCTTTGTGTCCTCGAACTTGTCAGCCCCCATATCATTGAGAAGAGCGACAGGAGATCATGCGGTATGTTTCTTAATTGCTGATCATTCTTGGCGAAGGGACCAAATCTCATGTTTATGTACCCTCCCTTATGATAATATATTATATAGTTCACTCTCATCAACAACTGTCCATACTCTATCACCGCTTACGTTGAAGACACGAAATGCGGGTACTCTACTCGTAAGCTCCAAACAAACCTTCCTATTCTCGAAATCTGAATGAAGTTGTACAGGCTGTGCTGACGCCTCATCGTACTCTGCGGCTCAGCCAGGAGCGATACCTGCAGGAGGCTCTATGGTAGTTACGATACCGGCTGCTGTAAGTTCATTTGGTGACCTTTAATCTATGTCTTTGCCTTCCTTCTAACCTCCATCCATCATGCACAGTGGGTTGGACGCATCTACGCCGAAACCAGCACATTTACTTGTGGTGCCAAAGGCGAGGATTGCACAATAGGGGAATTCAACTTGGGTTTGTTTCTACTCCTAACAAAATATGAACAATCTCCTCACGAGTTGGCTGCATCGTTGAATTCTTTCAGATACTGGGGATTTTCACGCGGCGCAAGCTTATGATATTTCTAACATCCAGGGATTCACTCAAGCAATGGCAATTCAGTTGCAGGGATGTGATACAGTCACTTGCTCAAGTCAAAGCTGTGCGGTACGTCGAGTCAATTCGTCGAGTCATTGTGTAGGGTATTGAACTCGATGATCTGATTTATGTTTGTATCTTCTACTAGTGCTCGGACGCGTACCCTCCTGGTGTAAGACCACTCCTCATTTCGTTACCTTGGGACGACAAAGCTTATATTTGATATAGGATGAGACTGGCTGTGGAGATGATTCACCGGTGCGTAGTAGAGAGAGCCTTTGTAGTAGTTTTTTTTTCTCACTTGAGTCCTCTTAAATAGGTCCGCGCCTGCGGTGCTGGTACGTGATAATCTTTCCTGGTATCCACGAATGCGAATCGCTCATATGATGGTACAATGATCACAGGAGCTATCCCTGCCACAATAACATTCTGTCCTTGAAATTCTGGCAGTTGTGATACCTTCTGAAGAGATTCATAGCATATATTTGTATGTACATTATTTGTAAAGATGGGGTTTGTTACGGGGTTTTTGGGATGGAAATGCCCATCATGTTCGAACTGCAACAGTATTTACCTTTGATTGATGCTGGTTTCAAAGAGCGACTGTTTTGTCCCTCAACTGAGCTCAGTTTGATAGAATTGAGGATCGTGACAATTTGCGATCGGCCCAAGTTCTACTTATACTACGACCTTCATGATCATCCTACGTTCTATCCTGCTTGCTACCATTTCTTGAACTATCTTCAATCTCTGCCTTTTGAAAGCTTAGGAGCCCATCAGTTTATAAAACTGTAAATCAATCATGGCAGCCGCCAACATAACCGACGTCGATGCCGTTCTATCTGCCTATAATTCTGTTGTCGAGCTACTCTCCAACTGGTTCGTTCTGTCCTCCCCCCTATATTGCTTTGCGATACTAAAGATGGATGCACAGGCTGCTGCTCAAATATGATGAAAATGTACGTGAATCTGGTATTATCGTTGCTAGGTGTAACATAAATTTCATTTCAGTCGGATGAATTCTACCTCTCTTCCTTTGGCTCCAAAGGCCTTCCTGGACTGAAGCAGTCTTTTCAGGATCATTCCGTAGTACATATAGCTTTCTATCATGAAGACTCCCCACAGATAAAGTCAAACCCTGGATTTGTCTTGATCAATTACATTCCATCTTCAATTACAGGCATACGACGAGGTATGGGTTCCAGTTGGCTTCGAGAGTGTGCCGAGGATATTCATTATAACCGACCCAGCTCGTGCCCTTGTTCAATCACGGCGTATTGGAGCTTTGTTTGTGAAGGTAAGAGGACCTTATTGTCTATTGTGCGAAAATAATATCCCATTGTTCTCTTCCCAGACCGAACACGCTACATTAACCGTTGACCATCTCTCTAACCTCACTCCATCTGCAATACACCAAGCTGTTTCGAATCCCGACGGCGTTCATAATATCCGCATCGAACGTTCAGCATCATCTCCAGAACCAGTTGATCTGCAGTTCCCATCCGAATCTATGATTCTCCCTATTCGGCGTTCCTTCACAGAAACTTATAATCCTTCTGCCATCTCACCGAATTATCCTAGTCCACCCAAGTCCCAGAGTTTATTTTCCAGCATCCTTCGTCGTCATCGCGGTACTCCCAAACATGACGTTCCTTGGGAAAGCGATGAAGATGCGGCACCTCCCACTCCTCCCAAAGACAATGCTGCTCCAATAGCCAGCTATACATTCAACTCCCGAAGAAACATCACTCAACCCAACCCAGACCTAAGAAACAGTCTCGCAGAGTTCGCATTTATATCACATCCTATACCCTCCGATGACGAAGTCATAGTTGAACATCCTAATCCTCCCTCCAAATCACCGCCTCAACCACCCACAAACAACGTTAACGGAGGTCTGTTCTCTATTCCAATTGGCCGCAAATGGGTACAGGACACTGTATACATACCAGACCCAGAGGAACGTGCGCGGAGACGACGGCTCGCTCAACAACAGCGTGCGCTCGAAGAGCGCCAGGCTTTACGGGAAGAGATGGAACGCCAGGAGCGAATAAAGGAAGAGAAACAAGTATTGAAACGCCAGGAAGAGGCGGAAGAGGCTTGGCGAAAAGCAATGCTGGAACGTGAATTACGAGAAATCACAGCTCAGCGTCGTTCACGGGAGCAAAGAGAAAAGGAAGAAGACGCTAGACAGAAGCGGGAGATTGAATTGAGGAAAGAAATGGGCCGAAAACGGAGGATCGAGGAACATGAAAAGCTGGAAAAGTGGCGTCAACAATTGGCGCTGGAAGTAGAGGCAGAGAAGAAGAAAGAAGAGGATGATAGGAAAAGGGCGGATGCTGCGAGAAAGGTTAAGGTTCAGGAAATGGTTAAGGAAGTGAAAATGGAATTGAGGTCCACTGGCTGGACAACGGCGTGGGTGACTTTACAGACGGGAGATTCTCTTGTGTGGCGGAGACGGTACATCAAGCTCGTTGGTAGCAAGATTCTTCTGTATCGGAGTCCAAAGGTGGGTTTCAGCTCGAACTCTGTTGGTATTTCTAGCAATGATTCACATTCTCTTTCCACAGGACATGAACCAAGTTCTGGATGAAGTTGAACTTCGAGGACAAATTGCTAGTCTCAGCGAACCGCACGAGGGGTTCGAGGAGCTCAAAGCCATTCAACACTCATTCGCTATCGTATTCAAGGATGGACGAGAACCATGGTCTATCTTTGGTGATACAGAGGAAGAGAAGGTACAGATTGATCTTTCTTACAATTTGGCTCTTCCTCTAATTACACTTCTGTGCAGATCAAGATGCTGGGAATGCTTCAATATGCAGCTGGTCTGTAGCATGGAGAGAGTCAAGCTCAGTATACCTATCTATTTATAAGATACCCTCTGTGTTAGAACTAGAAATATCTTTGGCGGTGAATTGGAATGCGATATATTCCAATACGCCTAACACCAAAACATGGCTTCCTTGGCTCAGTTGGCTAGAGCGCGAGTCTCATATCGAATGGTTTGAGGTCATTGGATGACTGTAATCTCGAGGTCGCAAGTTCGAGCCTTGCAGGGAGCATGTAATTTTTTTCACTTCGTTGTGAATCAGCGATTTTTTCTTTCTTTTTAATAAATATCAAAATTTGTTTTGATTCTTCAATGTTTGTATAATTTAGAAATAAAGATAGTGTTCTACAATTCATCGGAAAACATGAAGCGCTTGCAAACGTGGATCCTTCCCTGCTTCGACTTCCGACCTGCGGTTGAAAATCCATATAGAGACTCTAGGTTCATCTGTGCGTCTCCATTGAGATTCAGGGTCTTTGACGCTACCTATCACATTCCTTTGCCAACATGGCCCCCAGTCATCCTCAAGATCCACAAATACTATGCCCCGTGAGGGCGGAGGTTGGACTGGATTATATTTCCTCGGATTCCACCTACATGCACCAAGGAAAGCGTCCAACCCGTTCACACGAATACCAGATTCGACTATGGGTCTGATCGAAGGGAGGCTCGGCTGACTCTTCTTCAGCGAAGGCACCCAGAATAATGCGTCTTTGAAGAACGGGTCGACCAATGATGAGTCAACTATAGGTGCGTTGAGAGCCGCTTCATACTTGAACGATTCTTGTTGAGATTGGATAGGAGAAGTAGGAGGACTCGGATACAGTCTCATCTTTGTTGTAATCGGAGCTGTAAGATGAATCGCAGAGAGTTGGCAATTTTCATCCTTCGTAGACGGGGAAATTTTTCTAGGAATGTCTTCATGAAATGTAGATTGTATCGTATTCGTCGCAGGCTGTAGTGGAGCAGCAGCTCCGTTATTCTTGGGAGGTAGTTGTTCCATAGAGGGAATCACGACATCAGCATAGTCCCTGAGAATGGCAGAACAGGATGAATGAAAAACCGTTCGATTGTCGGGAGGCGGAAGAATGCCGTTACTACCGCCATTGAACGAAGGAGCTTCTAGTAAAGTTCGTCCAGAAACATCCAACAGAGGGTGTGAGCGACGAGAGGTAGTTGTACACCACCCCGCAAGGTTGCTCGGAATGGCCTCGTCGGTGCCATTGCACGCCTTCCTCTTTCGCGGCAGAGCTCCAATTTCATCGCGACCAGAGCGCTTACGTTTCCTCAATATGATATGTTTGGAGGTTCTGCTCCCACCCTTGCTCGTTCCGCCTCGGCTTCTTTTAGGTTTGTCCGCTTCAGCGACTTTTGCCCTCCACATTTCTACCCGCTTACGCATGCCATTAGGCCTGTGACATGAAACATCCTCTGCTCGTACATCTGGGTACTCGAACGTGGTTTCCGCTTCCTTACGGGCTGCTTCCTTAGCTGCAACACGGCCCATCGCCTCCCGGGCTTGTTTTCGAAGGTCTTGCAAAGATGTGCAATCCAACCATGTACGTTCGTGGCGACGAAAGTACTTTGTGATCCGAGGCCAGCGTAGCTCGTATTCCTAAATGCATGCTTTTTAGGATTCGACCCACAAGTTTGAGGATTATTACGGACCTTGCTTCCCTCGGAAACAGTGAACCTGTCCCCATACAATTCCACTGCTATTGGCTCCCTTAACATAAGTTCAGGCGTTGCAAGCTTTTGATACATTGTATACGTATATCTTGGTTCATCCCTTGGCTGAGCCACATAGTGTGAATAAATCAGTGTTCTGTGAATTGTTGGTCAACACACGAACCGTTTGTTTCGCGCTGCATCGAATAGGATCATCATTCCTAATCAAAAAGTTCAGCCGTTCCAACTCTGCTCGGGACAATCCATACGCGGCAGTGAAATAGATGTAAAAGTGGGGCAATGCTTTGGGCTAGAATCCTCGAGTTAGTGGTTTGAATGTCCAAAGTGAAAGTGGCGCACATTATTCGCTGTTTCTTCTTTGTTAGTTTGCGCGCCGATGTAGAACGTTGTTAATGTCGTAGAAGGAACTGATAATTGACTGGGCATTCAGAGACGATCCAGAACAGCGGAAGTTAATTATTACCTCTGAGCTCCAGTGCACGATCTGGAACACACGCTGCACCCAAAAGAACTAAATCAACATTATCACCAAGCCCCTCGATGTAATCCTTCTTCAATTTGACCCAGGGCTTTTTGAGTTCGTTGTACTCCGAGTCCGCTGCTTTGAGAACTAATCCTTCCTCACCAGCTGCTATGCGTCGTGCAAATATCGCATGCAAGCTCCGCCTCGCAGCGCTTACATCTCCTTCGTTTTCCTCAATGCTTTCTTCATGGTCGCTGTCAAGTTCCCCATCGCCATCCGACCTATAGTCTTCGCTGAAATCATAATCGCTCGGAGAGTCTTGAGAGTGTTCGGCGAGGTCGATAAGCCACCTATCCGCCAGCATGGCTCTTCCTGGTTCTTGGATGATGAGCTCTTCGAGGATTTCGCGACGACGACGATAAGGCGTCTGTACTAAAGAATCCCCATCACGATACATGACATCGAAGAAGACGAGGCCAAGATGTTGGCCTTCTGCGTCGGACGTGAGGGATGATTCAGAGGCACAATCGTCTCTATGTAGAATCATGAGAGAAAGTATAGAAGGCGGAATTCACACTTACGACTGTTGCTCCTCTTCCTCTTGGGATTCGTCCCTCAAGCATCTTCGACTGCCTCTACCTCTGACGCCCACAGCAGTTTCGCGGATTAATCTTCTTATACGCCAGAACTCTGTAAGTACCGCAGATGAGGTTTAGTCGCAACAGGAAAATATTTTTCATTACCCAGAATCTTTGTCTTCTCGAAGGGGACCATCTCTGCGTCCAATATAACACTACTCTGAATTCGGGGCTTGACTCCTGGCCGACCACTTAACCCCAAACAATCCAGAATCACCGCGTGTATAGCTCGACGATCGCCTGTTGAATCCCGCTTGCTTTTACTGAATATCGTAATGCGAGGCTTCTGACTGGGTATGACTTGAACATGAATCTGTGCCCGTTCTCCATCATATTTGGTCTCCGCCCAGACTTGAGATGATTCTGGAAAAAATGAGAGGGCGTGCTTGCAACTACGACCCTTTTGAGATTTCGGGACCTGTCGTGTGGATGAAAATCGTCAAGGTTTAAACAAAGAGTGTCACAAAATCAGGAAAAGATGGAGTGCCGGAAAACATACCCCAATTTGAGTCCCAGGCCTCGGTCCCACCTCATTGCCACTCTCAAAAGCCTTGGCCGCAGCATCCATATCCCATCTCGCACGATACGACCTATTCATGTTGTTTGATGGATCCCATGCAAACATTGCATTTTCTTTTGTCATTACTTTGACTGCCCTGGTGTTGTAGTCCTTCAGCGCGGCCGTAGGATCCGTTTCGAGCAATGGGTACAGAAGTCCTCGGAGGTCTTTCAAAATGATCTGGGTCAGCACAGCAGCTTCCCATGGTATCATTTGTCGATAAAGAGATTTCAAGATATCCTTTCTTGTCAGAAGGGATTTCGTAGAATGACGACTGAGGTTCTTCTTCGAATAATCTAAGTGAGACCACGGTGATGTAGACGCCAATTGATCCAGCAGTCCGTTCACCTCAAATATATCGAGATTCCCGCGATAAGTATCGTCAGGCTATTGTGTTTTTTTGTTAGTTAAGACCCGTTGACGCGCCTAATATCACTCACGGAATACCTCTGATCAAGAAATTCACGAACTTTGTCGCCTGGGCAGCCAACGAAGTCATCCTGATCCATCAATGTCTCTTCGTTTATACCAAGGCTGTCTGCGATATCGCGAATGAGAGTCTTGTCCCTTAAACCAAACTTTCGCTTGTGGTCTTCCTCGGGAAACAAGAATCGAAAAATGATTGAAGTGGTGCCTGGCGATAGAGGTCCAGCCTGCATGTCCCGAGAGAATCTCTTGAATACATCGAGCACAGGAAACCAGGCTTTGGCCTGATATTTTCCCGCCGCCTTGCGTTCAGCAATGGATTTGGGTTTGCTCCTGTTCGCAGTTTCTTGAACAAGTACCGCGAAACTAGACAAAGATCAATCGGTCATTGAATTCTACAGCTAAGAGACACGTACTGAAGAAATTTTGTGGGGTCTGGAATGTCCCTGTTGGACATTTGGTTTATCACCAGGTATCGCTCGTGGTGGTGAAGAGTGAGTGAACCAAACAATACATTAAGCGCCGGTCAGACATACGAACGCGTCGACGTCATATTTTCAAGCCAACTCTCTATCTCCAACTCCCATGCTGTCTAGAACAATCATTCGGTCTCCAGGCCGCACTTTTTCTACCTCTACAGCTATGCTCAACCGCTGCATAATATACACACAAAACGGTGATCCTGCCCAAGTCATTCGTGCTATAACGTACCCAAAACTTCCTTCACCTCCGCCGAATACTGTGAATCTCAAATTTCTTCTATCACCTATAAATCCAGCCGATGTAAATACTATAGAAGGTGTCTACCCCTCTAAGCCCAGTCCAACGTCCAACATTGCTGCTTCAGGCTTAGGGAGTCAGGACAAACCAGTCTTTGTCGGAGGAAATGAAGGATTGGCGCAGGTTGTTGAAGTCGGGGAAGGTGTGAAGGGATTGAAGAAAGACGATTGGGTGGTAATGGATCGGCCGCAATTGGGTACATGGTCGACAAGTCGGAACGTTCCTTTCCACGGTGTTATAAAGCTTCCGGCTACTGGATTAACGGAAGCCCATGGCGCAACCATGACAGTATGTTTCTTTATTTTACACAAAGCATTGCTCCATAATGATCACCTTAGGTAAACCCGACGACTGCGTATAACATGCTTGATGGGTTTGTCAAACTCCAGGAGGGTGATTGGGTCATTCAAAATGGAGCGAACAGTGCGGTTAGTCTTACTACTTTTCCTGAAGGCATTTCCTGATGTATCCGCACACATAGGTCGGCCAACTTGTCATACAAATTGCTAAAAACAGGGGTCTGAGCACTATCAATTTTGTTCGTTCCCGGTGAACAAATGTTTGCTTGGCTTCAAGGAAATGCAATTCTGATCTAGGCCTAACATAGAGATGACATGGGTCCTCTTGTCGACCATCTCAAAAGCCTCGGTGCAACGAAAATTCTCACGTATGACGATCTCAATGACAAGTCTCTCCGTGGCAAAATCAAAGAATGGACTGGCGGCAAAGTATGATACCTCGAAGCACAATTCTCCACTTCTAACCTATAAACTTGCAGGATATTCGGCTAGCTCTTAACTGTGTCGGAGGTGAGCCCACCACAGCCATTTCAAAACTTCTCGGTCAAGATGCACACCTGGTTTCCTACGGCGCGATGTCAAAGAAACCGCTGTCTCTGCCAACATCACTTCATATATTCAAGAACCTCACCTCACATGGTTTTTGGCAAACGAATTGGTCAAAGACACATTCAAGGACGCAGAAAGAAGAGTTAATAGCCAAGCTAGCGGACATGATGAAAGAGAACAAGGTGCGATCCTTTATTCAATTGCTTGCATGGGACTGAAAATTCCCCTCGTTTACAGATAAGGGCTCCTGAACATACAATTGTAAATATTAGTGCACAAGAGTCAGACGAGGAAGCTACGGCGAAGATACGAGACGTGTTTGCTAAATTGGCAGAGGGCAAGTTCGGGAAGAAGGTACTCTTGAAGTTAGAAGACACGGCTACGTAGGCGAAATCACAAATGTGTGAACTCATCGAGAATGTTATACGGATAAGTCATTCTCAAGAAAGAGTTGCAGTCTAGTTCTCCTTCATGCGAAATTCTCATCGAACCCAATCTTCTCTTTCCTTCTACCCCTCGTGGCAAGCAAAAGCTCCAATCTAGTTCTCTTCATGCGAAACGTCTGTCGGACCCAACCATTCTCTCTCTTCCTCTTTCGGTACGATACACGATAATGGCAGCCAAAACAGCTTTCAATGAAATCAGACCCCTTCCATCGAAAGCTTGAAAAGAAGAAATGCACTTACAAAGAAAGGTAAGCAGTAATGAAATACTGCCAGTTGCAACACTCGGCACACAAGAAGTAGAACCCAAATCTAAGTCGTTCGATGCGTATATATATCCACAGGCTTCAGGGATGTTTGCAACGAGCATGATACCCAAGACTGCAAAAGATACGATCAGAACAGGAAAGATTGACGGGAGCAATACGAACCCATCCAAGTAAGCATGAACCCGGCGAAAAAGAATAGATGGATCTTGCCTCGGGTCAACGGATGAGATAGATGGGGTCGGTTGTTGTATTCCAGACTGTTGCCAGTGATGTAGGGTTGAACACAGGCAAGAATCAAATCCAGCTCTGGATGACTTACAGGATGGCTGTCCAAATCCACGTTGAAAGCGCGACCACTATTGCTATGCTTCGAAAAATACCTGAAGGTAAACTGTCAGTAACTGAGTCAAATATTGTTGCCATCGAAGACAGCTTGCTGATAATGATACGCACTATTGTACTGTACAGTAGACTGGCTGAAAATTCCGAACGGGGCAATCCAGGCGGTAGAAAGACACTGACAGATTCCTAGTGTCAATAAGAATCCTATGTTGTTTCTATCGGTCAGTATTATGAAGATATGTGACTCAAAGATTTCACCTGAGCCTCTGACAGTGGAGTTACCTGAAGGGTTTGACCTGAACCCTCTCACTGTTCCATCCTTCTGTACGCCCTTTGCTGATATTGTCGTGTTATGAACGTTCCGACCCTGAAGCTCATCCCGCCGTCTCAGCAACACATACAGTCTCCGCAAGGCGATATGCAACAGGAACGCGTATTGTTCCACGGCATGTACAGTCTCGAAACCTCTGCAACAACCAGCATGGGCATGGTTTGGACACAATATGACGGTTGGTGCACTAAACACAGCATCCTTCATCAGTCCGGAGTCCATCTCATAAACGAACAAAGGAACGTTGGCGAATTCTCTTAGGATGCCTCGCTTTGGAGGCGATATCACTGCAGTGACCCCGCACTCATTGCACTCGAGACATTCGGTATGCCATCTGTGATACGTCCCGAGCCTGATACAATTCTCCTCTATGACCTTTCCGCACTTGACACAAAGATCGAACGACAGTTGGTGAGATATCTTCTCCATGCCTAAAGTCGTCAAGTAGTTGCTGAACGGCGATTCGCCTGCAATTTCAGGTGCCAAGCTCCGGAATCCAAATATTACACCTTGAGTGCTGGGATTAGTAGTCTCTGTGACGCTTGTATAGTGAGCGTCAGTCATCCTCCGTACGGATTGGCCGCCCGTCTCGGTTTCTACAAGGCGATACAGTTTTTCCAGGAGTCCTTCTAAAGCATTCCCTGCCGTTTCATGCTCTAGTTTAAGGGCACTTGAGAGTGCAATCTGTATCAATGCACGTAAGTCCTGCGCAAGACCCTTCACTACATTTGTAAGCTCTGTCGCCTGTGAACCACTGGCAGGCCCTTTGGTGCGCGAAATTACAGCGAATAGATCCAATACCTTGCGGCAAAGTTTCCAGGCATCGTCGGTATACGATAAACCTAAAATCGATTTTTCAACCGTTGATGAGTGAAGATGATATACAAGAAAAACTTGATTCTTACTCTGTAGTTGTGACTTGGCAAACTGGAAATCTAGATCATCGATAGTCGCAAACAATACTTCTATATGTAACACCAAGTTCTCCGCCATCCGTACTGCATCAAGCAAACGCTCCTCGTTTAGTGCCCGTAAAATCTTCGAAATACATGCTGCGCTGGATTCGTCGAAAGCTGATAGGACACTGTTCGATATATCAACCTCATGTTGAATATGCAAGGCTACCAACAAACGTACGACCATGTCCTATGAACCTTCCGCTCCATTCGAATCTGTTCCTCCTCTTCATGATCACTCTCTGCAATAGTGGAGAAACCTGGAACTGGACTGATTTTGACATTCCAGACTCTGTGAATCAGGTAACATTTGGGATGCCAATACTCATTCCTTTCATTCTCGACAAATCCCTTGAGAATAGCTAAAGAGCAACCACTGCATATATATGCAGATAGATGATTTTTAACTGAAGGACATGAGTCTTGATTAGTGGAAATTAGTTTTTCTTGCTGATCACTGCTTACCTTGTACCGGCATCGAGAAGTAATAAAAAACTGTCAATTTCCAACAGACGACTTCCAAGAAGACAATGCTCACACAATCGCAAAGGATCTCTTTTTATACCGCGACGCCGATGTGTATCACCATGGACATTGAAGTCCGTTATGTATGTAAAGTTAATATTATACAGTGGGATCTTTTTGCCGTTTCGTGAAAAACTACGGTACTGATTACTAGATCCCATCCTCGTCTTGTGATATTTTCCTTATGGCAGCCTGTGCGCTGTGCGCGTATGCGTACCACAATTTTTTTCCTGTCCAAATTATAGGCTAATAAGTAGACAGCCAGGGTCAGAGATTTTTACTTCTGAAAAATCTTATCCGAGTTCCCACTGTGATTTACTGACGATAATCAACGGCAAACTACCCATCCCTATGGACGAGGCCGTTCCGAAGATAGCGGGCCAGTCGGATACATGACCGGCCAGATAGCGATCAGTGTAGTTGGAAAAGAAGACAACATCGTCCACGATAACTTCGAAGGTTGGGGAAAGCATGAACCCAGCGTCATAATATGACTCCAAATACGCTTCGCATGCAAATGAGGCAATCTGAAACGGCTGAAACGGTTGTGGAGGTACAATTGAAATACTCCTCGACGAAGGTGGAACTACAGTCTTAAGACTGGAATGGTGCAAAAACTGTGTTAGATTCACTGATGAAACCGCTGACAATAGGGTAATCAGATGAGCAAACTCGTGAACATCCACAGATACGGAGCCTGAACTTTGTACCCACAAAACCATTTTGGTTGGATCACCACCGAGGGCTGCGATATTATTGAGGACTCATTCGATGGCGGAACGCTGATCCAGAATGCCCAAATTCTTATTCTCTAAGCCAAAATTCTGCATTAGGGGAGCTGGAGATATTGATGTGATTGTTAAACGTGACAACGACAACGATATGTACGCTGGATCCATTGCGAATGATACATCATCAGGACGGCATACCCACCTGTAATGAAGCCATCCCTATAGATGTAGAAAGAGGCAGGACGAGGGGAGGCAAGGTATAGGAAATCTTTACTCGTTTGTCCCTTTATCACGCAAGAGGGTGTTGTACACAGATGTCAGATTCATACTGAGGGAATGGAGGTGTCAATTTGGGCATATCAGTAAAGCGGTCTGCTGCGTTAGGGTTCGATGTAGCGGGTGCTAACTAACGCCTGTGACCGACCGGAGGTTGGGCAAATGGAATTCCAAAGAATCGGCGAACTCGTGGGGAGGTACCATTCATAAGTCCAATGACTAAAAAGGTGTTGGTGGAATGAGAATGTATGAAGTCAAGCACGCATGAGCCTGTTCCGCTGGTGATGGTACAAATAGTTCGTGCAACGTCTCGAAGAAGCCAAGGCCGTTCGAAGAGCACACTAGTAGCAAAGGCCGTTGGCAATGACTGGGCCTCATCGTCAAAGGACGCGCGAGCAGCAGCAGTAGCCTTGGCGGTACCTTGTCATTTTCTTTCTGTTGCGCTATGGCTTGGGTACATGAAAGTACGGAAACAGAAATCGTGGTGTTATACACCAGAAAGTGGTAAATGCCGACGGGTCATGTCAGCTGAGTAAGCTAGCACGAATGCTCTGATCATGAGCGCTTAGTCTCCATTGCCAACATCTATCATGTCATCAAGCGAAGTGAAAGTCCCATTCTTCAAAAAGAAGGGCTCGCGTCCTACTACTAGTCGTAAACGCTCCTCTTCTCCCATATCCTCTGCTGCACAGACTTCTCTACCTTCTTCCTCCAAATCCGAAGTAGTCCTGCCCACCAAAAAAGGGACATCCAACCTTCTCAGTGCTGGTACCAAGCGCAAATTAACAGAACGGGATCGTGATGACATAGATGCGCCTGAGAAGGACGGTCCTGATGTTAAATGGACATCGTCAGGCTCTCACATGCATGCGGCGCTTGACATACTGGCTGGAGATGAGGCAGAGGAGCTGCTAGCCAAGAAACGCAAAGCGGAGGCAAAGGATGAGGATGAGAATGAGGGTGGGCCCGATGATGGTCTGTATAGAGGACAGAAAGCGTACAAGTCACATATCAAAAAGAGTTCGGAAATCCCGAAGGCGATGCGAGTTGGACCTCAACGAAGTACAAATAGTACAATCCGGACAGTCACCATTGTGGATTATCAACCGGATGTTTGTAAAGATTACAAAGGTATGTTATCGAAATGCATGCGTAATTCTATGTTCTAATGCTGTATTTTCAGAAACTGGGTATTGTGGTTTTGGTGATACGTGTAAATTCCTTCACGACCGAGGAACCTGTAAGTTTGTTTACAATTGTTCGTCATCCTCAACTAACCCAATACTAGACCTCGCTGGCTGGCAACTAGACAAACTCTCCGAAAACCCTCGAAAACAAGTTGGGGAAGATGACAGTGATGATTCTGACTCTGATGAGGAAGACATTCCTTTTGCATGCTTAATCTGCCGAAAACCTTACACCGACCCGATTGTCACAAAATGCGGTCATTACTTTTGCTCCGCATGTGCTATCAAACGGTTTGCAAAGACACCGAAATGCCTTGCTTGTGGATCACCCACGGGTGGAATGTTCAATAGGGCAGACAAGGTGATCGCTAAGCTGAAAAAGAAAAAGGAGGAGAAGGAGAAGCATGGAAGTGATGGAGAGGGTGCCGGTTCTGGCGTTGTTATAGAGGGACTACGGGAGGAGGGCCAAAAAGGTTCGGATCCGGAAGCGGAAGATGATTCAGATTGACCCATGTATTGCTGTATGTAACGATGCTAATATGTACTCTTGAGAAGGTCAAACTTATAATGATTTCTCTTCTAGAAACGAGCTTTCATAATAGACCTTGGAGCATTCGAAAGATGGAACTCGCAATCTTCGCGTGAAATTCGCAGTGGCAACACAGGTTTTACTTCTACAAGGGCAGGCTACTGTGGGATCCAGATCCACAGTCAAAATGCGCATTGGACACGAAATTTCATCAACAAGCATTTTGAAAGTTCAATAGCCAGCAGCGATTGCGAGAATCACTTGGCATGTAAGGGGGATCACAACTCGTTCGACTTCATCGCTACTTGCAAAGAAGTGTGCTTACAAGAAGAAGACTATCTGTTGGGTCGCGCATTACCCCTTGTACACACAAAGGCCTGTTATGGTAGATATCTAAAACTATAGGATTTATTGAATAGAATCAGTGTGATGCAAGTAGAGTGACTATACACATACATGACTGGGTGTACTTTAGAGTCTGTTCGGCAACGAGAAGCCAGCTTCTGGCTGGAAATAATTACTTAATATGGAAATAAATTTTCGCATCTTCTACTTGAGCGATTTCACTGTTTTTTTGCGGGCTCGTTCATGGAACCCAAGCTACCTTCTTCAGACTCTATTCCTGAGGGTCACACTACTCATAAGACACCTGGGACCACCTTGAAACCACAAAACAATGGTGTTAAATTGACACTGAAGATTGAACCTTCAAAAAAATCCACAGATACTAGTACCACCACTGCGACCACTGGGAAAGCCACCATCAACACCTCTACATTGGAAGTAGACACCACAGAACCAGTTAAACCTTGTTTGAAGTATCTGTAGTAATTGTAGCTAAGTTAAGGGTATCAGGGATATATGAGTACATACTTTGCAATGGTATCATTAGAACATTGGAATTGTTCACTGACATGACATACAGAAAGACCAGTCACACAGGTATAGAGAAAGATGGCAATTTTCTCCTCCAGTAAGATATGCCGGGACAGGAGTCTGACAGTCCACATACCCACATTTCCATTACAAAGTCAATAAATACATGGAGACACATGCCTAGTTCTGTGTGGATCTGGTCTGGGTGCCGGGTGCCCTACTACTAGTAGTAATCCATCCACCCATTGCTGACCTGTGAGCTTTGAAGTAAGTATGATATGGTTGAGCCCAGTATCCTGGAGTTGCATACAGGATTGTGGCAAAGGCAATAGAAGAGAAGTAGTAATAGATCCCAATGAGAGCAAGTCTCAGCTGTGCAGCATCAACATTTGGCCTTTGTGGAGGCATTGGGAGGCTGGAGCAAGCAAAAAACAGCAAAATCGCACAAGTAGAAGTTGCGAAAATTTATTTCTATATTAGGTAATTATTTCCAGCCAGAAGCTGGCTTCTTGTTGCCGAACAGACTCTTATGAGATCATTTTTCATCACTTAATGAACAGTGTACTTGAAAAGTGTACTTTGTACTTCATTTGCGTACTTTTTCCTGTGTTTTTACTTTCAAATTATACTTTTATTCTTACTGAGTGCTAAGGGTTCATGTACTTGCTTGGTGTTAGGTACTTGCAATGTAAAGTTGATGTGTGCATCAGAGACCAAGTGCATGCCTGACTGCAGTTGGGTATACTTTTGGATTCCATTGGGTGTACTGCTGGATTTGATTGGATGTACTGCTGGATTTGATAGGATGTACTACTTACGGAGACTGGCTCACAGCAAGGGTCTGATGGTATGGTCAATTCTCATACACTTGAATCTCTTTCTAGTGATTTCGAGCTTTCTCAGAATGTCCATTGTGAACTGTTGCTTCAACGATCAATTTCCGGTCACTACTAAGTGTGAAGTTTGTCTAACGTGTATCTTCTCATTGTTCGTATACAGAGGAAGAGGAATGAATTTTAAAGACACAAGAAAAGCTATGGCCACTATGATGGGATGCTCTGGCCTCTATTTCTGGTAGAGGTTGTTGACATGGTAGCAGTCACTCCCGCCGTAACAGAAGTCCAACCTTGAGTCACGAAAGTCAACTTCATATGTATGGTGTTGGCCACCACCACCAGTGCGGCTGCCCGGGTCTGCGGCGGAACCTGTTGGGGGCGCGACGGGCCAGACGCGGCTTCGACAATGTGGGGAATACGTCTTCGGGTAGGGCGTTCGGGGCTGCGTGGTTTGAAAGCCCTGCGTTGCTTTGTTGGGCAGCTCTGTAGCGGTCGCGAACAAACCGCAGTGTTATTACTTTATCTCTATGACAAATCTCACGTATCTTATCTCTATGCTCCATGCTCATGCCCATATTTCTCCTTATGGCTATCTTATGCTCTCGTACAGTATATAAGACAACCCTCATGTATTCGCTACGTTAGGTTCTCTCGAAATCTACCCCAGTTTACAACGGTTATTACCTGAGCACCCGCTTTGTCCCCCATATCTCGTGTCGTGTTACCGTGACCCCACGCTAGCGCTACAAGCTCGTTGTTATTCGCTGGGGGCAAGGTGTCTTCGGCATCCAAAAGGAGAGGCTCTTCGTCTGACAAAGTGGACCTGCCATTCAACGGGGCAATCCCGTCGTCATCCAAAGAAACAGGTGTCTTGTGGCCAGACACAACCTCACTGTGGTCATTAGACTCATCAGTCTCAGATGAATTTTTCTTTGGTTTTGGTCAGAGACAGAAGAAGTCTAGATCTGTAAGGACGCCACAAACCTTCACTACGAAAAGAAAGCGGATGACTTTCGCGCTCTCCCCCTTCCAAGACCACCTCCAGCCGCATCGGCTGGAGCCTTCCCTCTCCTTCCCTGCTATACTCGGTAACCGTTAAGCCTTCTCGGTTCGATCGCCTGTTGGCCCTCCAATACTTGGAATGTCCGAAATTGCCGCTATGTTGGCCGTAGTACAGTGCATACAACGGCGCGCCAGTGAAAACTTCCGCAACAAATTCTGTAACTTCAATTTTCGTCAGAATTTTTGGTTTTACTTGATGGTTTTCGATGAAACGCTTGAGCTTCAGCCCAGCTAGGAGCATATCAGGAGACAAGACGAGGTCTTTTACCTGCTGCCTATAGTTCATGCAGGCTGAGGGGAATTCATCTAGTACCGACATGGTGATGGTTTGGAGTGAAAAAAGCCAGACTTGGATGTACTTCTGGCTTTGATTAGTTGGGCACCTAAGTCAGTGTTGAACGGTCAGGCGGTCGGGGTCAAAAGTCAGGTCAGTTTTTTGCTGACAGGTCACCGACGGTCATAAGTCATAAAAACTGACCTGACCTTTGATCCTCGGTTACCCCAGTTATCATGTTTACCGGATGTTGACTTTGTCTCAGTCAGACTCATAGATAAAAAAAAATCTTATCTTATCAGAGATTATGCAAGATACTTGTTGCTTTTATATTCAAGTATTATTATCACCACAATTAATTAGACATTCAACCCTCATATATGATTCATTGCCACCCGTAGCAAAGAATAAGTAACAATATTTGTGGTGTTTCAAGCGGCAGTGCACACGGACCAGGCGGACCACCGGGCTGAAGTGCCACAGTCAAGGTCAGGTCAGAAATCTACGGTCAGGTCACAAAGTCACTGACAGTCACCGACCGTACTGACAGTCACCCGACCTTGCCAACACTGACCTAAGTAGATGTGTTTAGCAACTTTATATAGTAAATTACTAATACAAACTGGAAAGTATGTATGTAGATGTCGGTTGATTTTCCGATGAAAAATGACGTTATAAGCTATGCTTGTTGCTGAGTCCCCAGCCTGTAAAACTATTGTAAAAACAGATATAAATGAATACATGGAAGTATTTGACATGTTTTTGACAATGGAACAATTACTGAAGGTGTCCAAGAGTTTATTTTTTATCGAGCTCGGGAAAGCCGCGCGCAACTCCAGAGAGATTTTATTGAAGCTTCACCTTGGAAGAGTCGACGCAGTGGGGCTGAATTTCGAACGATGCCCATATGAACCTTGACAGCTGGGATGAATCTTGAACTTCAAGTTCGATCGTACCCATTTTCCTAGAATTTCTGAGGGTGACATATGCACTCACAGCGGATAAACTTAAATAGTCTCTTCTTATAATGATAATGTCATGTTATTTTACCGCATTCTACATTGTGTTCTTGTTTATTTTGCTGCAGTGGATCATTGACGGTCTCGGATTTGAAAGTACAAGATTCGAAGTGCACCAGTACGAATATCAATACCCAGCAGCAACACCATTTTTACGAGAATCGCTCGCGCCTAGTGACCACGTCAATTCAGTTCGTGTATTGAAATTTGGAAAAAAAAAGTCAACTCACCAAGGAAGAGACCACTCTTCGGCTCGCGCATGACAGCCTGCACGCACGACGAGCCATTGCGGTAAATGTCCAACACTATATTGAACGAATGAGAACAGATCCACTCAGTAGTCAGCGTATCATCCACACCCGAAATAACAAATATTAACCTTTGATATTATGTCTCTGCCTCGCCAACGCATCCAGGATATCCGCACGATACGTATCGTCCGCATACGTTGCCTCGGGCTTCAACTGATTATGAAGTCGCCCGAATTCAATAGCCTCACTAGGATCTAATTCATAGTCGATGATGTTGATGAGGGTTTGGAAAACAGCTGGGAAAATTGTTGGTCCTCCGGAGGCGCCAATGGCGATGTAGGGAGAGCCTGGGAAGTGAGATTTGCAAATTAGCGGATCGAAGAGTGTAGGAGGATCTTGGAATCTACTCACCATCTTCGGTCTCTACGATAGTGGGACACATAGAAGAAAGGGGACGTTTTCCAGGCATTGGCAAGTTCCCTAGTAAGTAGGAAGAAAGTTAGGTTTTCCATTTTCGAGATTGGGAGATTATTTATGCTTACACCGAGCAGGAACTATAGAACACAAACAAATGTCAGTAAAATTTTCTTCTTGACGAGTGACCTTTGCGCTTACATTCTCCGAAAATGTTGGTTTCGTTGAACGTACTGAAATCGTTCATCTAGATAGAATTAGGTGTGAAATTGGCCCAATGGATGCAGCGAAAGTTGTAACAGACATGGTTATTGAGGACTATTCCACTTTCGGGATCAAGAACTTGTGCACCCCAGAACCTATATAGTGGTTAGCAGGCGGGTAGTAGTGGGAGTTTCGCGAGTTGTCCCCTACCAGTTGACGGAAGAAGTCACTGAGACCATCATCCCGGTTTTATCGACGACAGAGACATGACTCTGAGAATAATTGTTAGTTGTCCATCACTACAATGACGGATCGATATATGTGACGTACGGTACCAGGATCAGGTTTCAACGTATACAAAGGACGGTAGTACTCTGAAGGATGCGTCTTTCCCTACAAAGAGGCATAGATTAGCGTGTACTCTAATAAATAAATAAAAAGCCTAAATGGCCTACATCGTCGAGGCGATCCCGGATCTCGTCAGCGAACTGTTTGGTGTGGATTTCGTCGATTAGGGTAGTATCATACCGAAATCTGGGGTCGCTCATTCTTGATCTGTGGACATTAGGAGCAATACCCATTTCATGAGACTCACTGCATTACACGAGCGCAAAAAAAAAGCTTCACTTTTCGGCATTTCCGAATTTCATAGCTTCGACCATTCGGTGAGTGTCCAAGCCATTTCTACGCGTGAAGTTGTAGCCTTCCATGAGGTTCAACATATGGAGAAGGACTAAGAAAGTTAGGAAAGGTGAGAGAAGTCTCTTGAAGTATGCCAAAAAGTTGAACTTTACCTGGACCAGCCGAGGGAGCGCGGGGAGTGTATAGCTTCTTGCCACGATAAGTTCCTTCTAATGAGCGATACAGCAGGGGCCGGTAATTCGCGAAATCTTCCGCGGTTGCATGTCCACCGGTAGCATTAACCTTGGCAACTAGAGCTAGGGTAATATCACTCTGTTGAGAGAGATATTAGACCATGGTATGTAGTAACTATTTTAAGAGCACAACACACTGACCCCGTTGTAAAATACTTCTGCTCCCTCATCTGCAATCCTCAAGAGCGTGCGGGCATAGTTGTTTCGTTCGATCATATCACCTTCTCCCAAGAGAGTACCATTTGGGGCGAATATGGAGCTGAAATCCGGATTTTTAGTGAAGAGCTCAGGGAACCACTGCGTAAAACCAAAAGATACGACATCAATATCTGGACCGAGTCAAATGAAGAAGTACAAACTTGAATACGTCTCGCAAGCTCCTTGTCGACTGTCCATCCCATTGCGAGTTCCGCGTTGGGCACAACAATATCTTTCCACGACAAGGCTCCCCATTCGTTGTGAGCCATCTGAAGGCCCGCAAGTTCACCAGGTATCAACATTGCCAAGCCCCCGGATGCAGAATCTTCTATACGTCCTTTGAACATCGTAGGTGTGGTGGCGGCGGGAGCCATTCCGCGGAAGTCAATCGTGTAGGCTTTGGATTTTTCTCCAGGACCTGCAGGAGGCACACGGACGGTCATATAGCCTAGGATAATATGATTCGTGAATTTCAACCGAAATGACAAATAAGGTGAAATACAAACCTCCTCCACCAATACCAGATCTGCGAAATGAGTAACAGATATGTTGACTACCGAAGTTCAAAAGACAATGAAACGTGACTCACGAAAAGGAGTTAACCACTCCGATACAAAGAGTTGCAGAAATAGCAGCATCGACCGCTGAGCCACCTTTACGGAGTACATCAACCCCCATATTTGAGCATCGCTTGTTCTCTGTGGCTACTACGCCGTACTTAGCTTCAATCAAGTACGCAGGGTTGCGCGGTATCGTAGTTATGTTGTACGGCTCTTTCAAGATGACGCGGGGATGGTATTTCTTCGCACCCTTAGTTCTGTCGAAAACTTTGGGGAGGACGAGAATGCATAGTGTGCATGCAACGGCCAAGCCAGCAATGGCGAGGACCTTTAGGAAACTTTTCCTGGGAGGATCGCGCTGATGAAGAGGAAGAATGTCGTGAGTGTCAAATTTTGGATCTCTTTCGGGTGTTTCTCGTCTACGTAGGCCATGCTTGAGAGGAACAAGAGCACAATAAGACTGAGTACAGAAGCATGGTCTTTCGACTGCTCTTCTTATATGCTTGAGATTAAGCTCCATAACTAATGAACTTCAAGAAACTGCCATATTGTCAAAAAGAAGGGTTACAGCTCGAATGAAGCGAATATACTTTGAACTGAATTCTGCGCATATTCCCCAATTCGCCTTATTTACATGACAGCTTGAGATCAGCCGAAATAATAAGGTATGGCGATTCTTGGCGATCTCAGTCCAAATATTACCCAAATGGCCAAAATAATTATACTGTACGACGTTGTCAGTTCAAGCAACCCCTGAATCGGTGTGTACTCCTACCGAACAAGTTCTGACAAGGAGAGTTATGATCTCAGCTAGAGTCAACTCTTAAGTAAAGGGCTGTTGAATACTGGTATCTATTGTGGTGGTCAGCACGCAAGTCAGGTCTCAGCTGCGTAGCGATTATCAAGGATGGGCTTCAATCCAACCGAAAACGCCAAGGGGCGATACCGAGTATACGACGAGGCCTTGAGGTCCCATTGAAAGCCTTTGAAAGAGAAGAGTCCATGAAGTTCGAATCGCGAAGAAGGTAATACCAATGGACGCCACAGGGTCGCCCATCGGGAGGTTTTTCATACCGGCGTGACTGTTGCAAGTCATCGGAGTTGCTTGTAGCCCTAGTCTTCCAGGACACAGATGAAGATCATCTTGTCAAACTTGGAAACTCAAAACATTTTGGCATTCAAGTTTGCATCAGTCAGAAGACAAGGAATATAGCAAAACCATTTGGAGTCAACAACGGAGTTTTCGTTTTCTGACAGCGTCTTGAGTACGAGAGGATTATATTTTTCTTTGTATAACGGTTTCATCACTGTGCGAAGGACAGTTAGTAAAAATCGAATTCACTTTCGAAGGACAGGTCGTACGAACGTGCCACAACCCATGATGAGAGAGAACAGGTCGCGCACCCGAGTTAAGAAGTTGTTTACACGTCCACAATCTTTGCATGGTGACAGGTTTTAACAGAATTCATCAATTGAAGTTCCAATTTTGCTCGCAATTTACATCTTCAGGCATGATGCGCGCGAGTCATTCTACATAGTAAAGGGCTGAGTAGCAGTGGCAAGAATCTTCTCATATATCGAATACATATCAATTCCGAAGCTTGAATGTTAGATGGCTGAGAAGAACGCGAGATGTCACACGTTACCAATTGCAGCTTCGTGACATGCGTGAAACGCCTGACCGTGTGACAGCTGTACAGTACGTGGCTGTGCGAGTTCCTCACTAACAAAGGTCAGCCAAGTTATTGACTGGTCGTAACAAAAAAGGTGAGGTCGCTGTGCAAGTCGTCCCCTGAATATCCTCTTACTCGTTGACCCAGCATCCGCAAGATGGGAGGCTACAAATACGTGACGGAGTTGTACAAAAAGAAACAGTCGGATGTCCTACGATTCCTTTTCCGAGTACGGTGAGTGTTTGAGGGTAATAAGTTTCTGAGTGTTTGGTTAATCTGTTCAATAGGTGCTGGGAATACCGTCAACTCAATGTCATCCACCGTGCCTCTCGTCCTTCTCGTCCCGATAAAGCTCGTCGCTTGGGATACAAGGCCAAGCAGGGATATGTCATTTACCGTATCCGAGTTCGTAGGGGTAACAGGAAAAAGCCTGTACCTAAGGGTGAGTGTGTCGGGTATGGAGAAATGTAAGAGCAACTAATTCTGAGCAACTAACTAATAGGTGCCACGTACGGTAAACCCGTCCGACAGGGTGTCAATCACCTCAAGTACCAGCGTGGCTTGAGAAGTACCGCAGAGGAGCGTGTTGGTCGCCGTTGTGGAAACCTTCGTGTGCTCAACTCGTACTGGATCAACCAAGACGGTGTATACAAGTACTACGAGGTTATCCTTGTCGATCCCAACCACAAGGCCGTGCGTTCATAGACTCAGCTGTGCTTTATCATTTCATTTTTAAACTCTTATTTACAGATCCGCCGCGACGCTCGTATCAACTGGATCGTGAACCCTGTACACAAACGCCGTGAGGCTCGTGGTCTCACTGCCATTGGCAAAAAGGTTCGGGTCTATTCTGATTCTGATTCTGTCCTATGCCTGAGTGCGTTTATAGAACCGTGGATTGGGCAAGGGTCATCGTCACAATCATACTCCTGCCAGATCGACATGGAAGAAGCACAACACCTTGTCTCTTCGCAGATACAGGTGATCTGGGTCTTTCTTCGCTGTGTATATGTCGACTGTTGGAGTTGTATTGCGCCCATGTTAAATCATTTTTCCATGTCCTTCTTACGTGCAACAATATAGCTATGACTCCATGCTCTATCAATCACTATTACTTGAATGTTGATCTTACCAAAGGTATCGTATGTGTGCTACTGACGAAAATGATATAACAATAACTTGCCAATTGTCGTTGTTGCCTATAGGCCTAGACTGGCAGCTTGATTTAGAGTCAGGCCGTTTCTTGGCAAGGACCCAAAAGTCTGGGTTTCGAGCTGTTTCGAGGGAGGAGTTCATCCGAGTCATACGTAAGTAGGCTCCGTCATATCGGATTGGTTGGCTTTCGATTACTCAGCTTGATTATAAACGGTTTATTGATGTGGTTCTAAAGTATATAAGCCTGTTCCAGTACGTTTGTGTTTACTTCCTTTCTTTCGATCTACATCGTACGATTATTTATCTCTTTACCTTCTCCCTCATCATTGCTCATTTCTAAACAGATCCCGTCACGAAAAGACACGGAATATTCACCATGTCTACGCGTTCGACGCCAGTGGCCATACAGACTGCAGTCCCGGTCCCTACCCCTTTAAAGGCCTCCGCCACTGCTCTAAGTAGCAGCTCAGATCATACTAGCAGCTCAGACAGCATCCAACAAGCTCAAAAGATTCGTAAGGACAAACCCCGTTCGTCTGTCGATGTAGACCGTTCCGCCTCTCCCGGACGTTTAAAAACAATGCGTAATTCCTATCGCGTATTGAAAAATTTGACTCCCAAACAAATGGACGACTTCATGAACTCTTACGTTATTTATGGGTTAGATTGGGAGGATGAGGCGCAGATGATCGCCACTCTCGGTCCAGACTATCCCACCGCGGTGCATGATTGTCTTGTCAGCTATTACAGCGTGTTGAACCATCTTTGTGCTCTAGGAGAGGTCGAGAAGATGTATATTCCTCCTGTGATGAACACTCATGCCGGCATTCTCGACAATCAGCTTCTCTACGAGGAGTTTGTTGCACGGGAGATTGAACTCAAGTCCGGGGACCACGTACTTGATCTCGGATGTGGCCGAGGTCGCGTTGCTGCCCACATTTCTAAATACACTGGTGCTCATGTCACTGGCCTCAACCTCGATGCCGATCAGCTCGCCAGCGCGCGTACTTTTGCCGCAAAGCGAAAGTTGCCCCTGGAATTCATTCAACAAGATTTCAACGTGCTCCCCCTGAAGCTCGAAACCGAAAGCTTTGACGCGTTTTACCAAATCCAGGCATTGAGTCTGTGTAAAGACCTCCCTGCCACGTTCCGCGAGATCTATCGCGTTTTGAAACCAGGCGCCAAGCTCTCCCTACTCGACTGGGTCAGTTTACCTGCTTACGATCCCGGAAATTCGGAGCATGCTGAGCTCATGAGTAGAATCAAACCATTGATTGGCGCTGTCGGTACTCCGACCGTGGACAAATTCCACGCAGCGCTCAAAGAGGCCGGATTCCGTGTGCTCAAGAGCGACAACGCTAGCATTGATGGTCTTCAGGCGCCACTCATTGAACGCGCAGATGGATATTTCCGCCGATTGCAGTCCCTGATTCTTGCACTCGTCAAGCTTCGCGTGTTTCCTCCGCATTTCAAAACTTTGATGCTTCGTCTGACGCAAGATGGTCAGGCGTTTGTTCAAGCGGACCGGATGCGACTCATCACGACAAGTTATCATATCCTTGCAGAGAAACCGCGATCATAGTCCGGTACCTATCGGATTCAAAAGTAAGCTTCAGCTACTCATCAAGCCGATGTGATTTTTATCTTTTCCAGTTAGGACGGGTCCGGGATTTGATGACAATTTTTATTCATATTCATTTTTCAAGGCATTTATCCCCCATCCCACCTTCACAACCCCTCACCTCAGTAAATTATTCAACCTTCGCATTTTGTCCCCCATTTTGTTTTCGACGAACCTGTAATTTATGGTTACTTTTAGATTAATGCTTTTATGGTTTCGCCAAGTTAACTTAGAGTAATTTTCAGTTTCTACATTTTGTCGCTCGTTCTAATGTTTGTCACGCTTTACTGCACGAAAATTGGGCCGAAGTAACCGTTTGAACTGTTTGGCTTCCCGCGTTTTGCTTGATGACAACCACATCTCAACAACACATCAAACAGTTCGTATGTTGAGCTGAGAGCTCCATTTGCAAGGAATGATAGGGAATAACTAACCTCGTTAGGCAATGCGCTCAGACGAGGAAGATGGAAATTAAACGCTCAAGCCAAAGCGCCTGCGTGTTCAAGGAACGGTCACATGTAGGATGTATGCATTCATAAGCTTGATTCGCAGAGTAGGTAGCTCACTTCAAACATAATATTCTCAATTCCTTTTAGTGCCCTGCCCAAGCTGCGACGAACTGTCAGGTATATGATTCCTTCACGATATCTCTTTTAACGACGACAGCCGCTCCCAATTTCTGGGCTGCCACCTCTTTCTTTCTCTTACGCTCAATGCCTAGAGCTTGTTCCTCGAAGTTTTAGCAATATCTTACCATCTCACCATAGCTATTGAACGACTCTACCGAACTGCTGATCGGTCATACGTCTCTCATTGCTCTTGCTAGCCTGAGGAGGCACACCCGGGCCCTCGGCTTCAAATACGCTATATAAAACTTTCGTATGTTTATAACATCAGATGCCTTTAGTGGAAGTGTTAACAAGATAGGTTCCATGAGTATCTGATTTTGTTTTGGGACAAAGGAATTGAAGATTTTGAAGCAGGGTCGACAGATGTGGGGAGATACTTACTTCTACAACTCCAACCCCACCAGTTGAGAGATAGCACAGATCTGGTTCGTGCCACGGTCAGCTACTCTCGAATGCAGTGCCACGGGGTAGGTGGATGTAATCTGAGGCCTTCGTGCGTGATGTTCCAATAGCAGAACTTAATCAAAAATCATTATTTAGGAGATATAACAGAGATTTGACCAAATCTTCGAGGAAACTTGAAAGAAACGGAGCAAGGATAAAACTATACATACTCCTCTTTTTCTCTTCGATTTCGGATGGTGAAACCGATTATCAGCTCGTACCTCCTCTTCATTCAATCGAACGGGGGTGGCCAGTAATCTTGTTATCACTGGGAAATATGCCTCATACAAGTACCCTGCGTTCATTGTATTTTACAATGACCATTAACAGTTACCTCAGATGTCCAGAGCCTATACACGACGAAGCGCCAGCCAGATGGCACAAATGGTGGCCTCAAATCCTGAATGAAAACACAACCTCGACAGGGCAAGTCATGAGCAATGCATTATTTTCAGTACCTACAAATAAAAGATTCGATCACATAGAGTGAATGGTAAATTATGATTCACCAACAAAGTAAATGCTCTAACACCACTGCAACACAATTTTAGCGAAGAGTCAGTTACAGTAGAAATTGAAAACGTATGCAGTCATTCAAGCGAGGCAGTCGAAGCGGAAAAAAATTCTCACATATAGGCAGGTCTCCTCCAACCTTGAGTGTACCAATTCAATGACATTTATGTTCAGTTTCCCTTCAGCTGTAACAAGAGAGGCACATGATATTGCCAAGTGAACCAAAGCACTATACTGGTCGACTTCGGTAAATTCACTGCCTGGTTCAATCATCAAGGCAATATCAATAAATTGGACACAGCAAACGACGACAGTACGAGTAGAGTAGAGCGTGGCAACAATATATTGATACAAATAAATTCCGTTGGCGACACGCTTAGTCGAAAAGGCCGAAACCCATGTCATCATCGGACTCTTCCTAGAATAAAAAAAACCCAACATCAGAATCTAAATTATCAAAACAAACCTAGCGTAAACTTACCTTCTCTTCCTCCTTCTCCTCTTCCTTCTCAGCAGCAGGTGCAGCTCCGCCAGCAGCGGGTGCGGCGCCAGATGCGGCTACAGCCCCTCCACCAGAAGGAACTGAAGAAAGCTTGGATGATCCCTCAGCGATCAGCTGGTTGATATCTTTGTCAGAAAGCTCGGAGAGAAGCTTGTCCAGACGTTCTTGCTCGGCCTCGATACCAACAGCAGAAAGCACTTTCTTGATATCGGCAGCGGATGGGGAGGAGTTACCACCAATTTGGAGGAGTAGGTAGGCAGCAATGTAACGCATCTAGCGGTAATAAGAAGAGATTTGATCAGGATACGGTATTCTCTAATAGCACTGTAAAAAGACATACTTTTGATAATTTCTAGCGGGTGCAAATTGTTATTTACCGGGTGGGGCAGCCACAGATCACTGTAAGAGCAATGGATCAGACAGTGATAAGGCAAAAGGCCTTAAAAGCGCACCTTTTAATCCTAACGGAAGACCAATGGGTTCTGACCGATTTCGACGAGAGTTGACTCTTTCAGAAAATTAAATCCAGACGTTTCCGAACGCGTGGGTAAAAAAATGGATAGCTATACTCACGTGACTCTGGTGGCTTGCCCGTCACAGGTGACAACAGTCACAAATTGTTTCTGGGACGAACGAACGAAAACAGCGCAAGCGCTAGCAAGACCAACACCAAGACTCAATCCAAGATGGTGGGTAGAGAGACCACATTGCTGCCTAATGATGAGATCGAGCTAATACTCAATCTGTTTGCTTAGGCTGACGTTACCGACCCCGCTGTTGCTGCCGAGATGAAGAAAAAGAGGTCGTTCAGGACGTTCTCGTACCGTGGTGTTGAGCTCGACAAACTTTTAGATATGAACAACGAAGACGTGCGTAATAATTCCATCGAAGTGCTACTCAGATATTTAACAGATATCTCTTTATCTTTCACTAGTTTGTCGAACTTGTCCACGCCCGTGCCCGCCGTCGCTTCCAGCGTGGTCTTAAGCGTCGTCCTTTAGGTCTCATCAAAAAACTCCGTAAAGCCAAGAAAGAGGCTCCTCCGAATGAGAAGCCCGCCGTCGTAAAGACTCACCTGCGTGATATGATTGTTGTCCCGGAGATGATTGGAAGTGTCGTAGGTATTTATAACGGAAAGGTCTGTATGCTTCCCTGCATTGCTTCAAAACTACATCATCGCTTACTCTTCTGCATCCTCGTAGGTTTTCAACTCGGTGGAAATCAAACCTGAAATGACTGGTCACTACCTTGGTGAATTCTCCGTCTCATACAGACCTGTCAAGCACGGTCGTCCTGGTGTAAGTTTGTGTTCTATATGCGTTCTTAGCCATCCGATATTCATCCTTTTCCATAGATTGGTGCAACGCATTGTAAGTTTGCTCAAACTTCTACCTTCTTAAGATTCACCACTCTCTCTCCTGTCTCATCTAGCTTCCCGATTGTATGTGTTCTCTTCCTTTGTCCAATTGTGCATACCTTCTGATTTTTTTCATAGCATTCCTCTGAAATAAACGCTGGATCCTTGGAGGTTCCTTCCATATTGTATCCGGATCGTATCACATATGCTTGCCCGTCTATACATTCGTACGGCTATCGATGGTTAGATCGTATACTTGACGATTATTCCGCATGTTCTTTTGCTGTAATGTACGCACCAAAATGCCATTTCTATGCGTTCTATGTACATGCAATCATCTTTCTTCATCTGGATTGAACGGTGTCCAATCTAAAGTACGAGTATCCGATGAAACAGCTGAGAGGATTAGCGGCAATGCATGGCAGTTATATAAATCAATGTTCTTTTATCGACTTTCATGACCAGCTTGGCTGAACCCGTTTCTCCATCACCAAGCGAATACCGCTCAAGAGCACCTGAGTTCTATGGATTCGTTGCTTGGACCTCGACATCATTTTTGTTCGTCGTATACGTCTTATGGGCTTTGCTCCCTGACAGATACATTATCTGGCTCGGTGTTGAATGGTATCCTAATAGGTGAGCGTGCTTTTGGAAGCTATATGATCCTGAGTAAAATATGTATTGTACAGAGAATGGTCTCTTCTACTTCCCGCATGGTCCATGGTCGTCGTGCTCTTGACCTATTTCACCTACATGGCTTTGACAATCTACGGAACTCCCGCGTTTGACGATAATTCAGCCGTCACTGGTGTGTAACCGTAATCTGGCTATTCTAGATGTCACTCATTCTCTGGTGTTGAAGATTCCAGGACCCAATTCCCTCTTAAACGCATCTCAGATTACGACTATTCATACGACCAAAAGGCTTTGTTCTCAAGTTACACGCCATATGCTCCAGTTCAGGGAAATACAATCCCACATCTAGACTTGTATGATGTTCCGATCGAGCTTGTTAATCGCGTTCTCTATGCACAAGACGCGTCCATCAAGCAAGTGGATCCAGGAGTACCTTGAAGTACAACGTAGGCAATGTTTGGATCTTTGATCCCCTACTGGGTTTGTGCGATGTAGATTTTCGATGTCTCCCTAATGAACTCTGTGCACTTCTAAACTAGATTTCTTCAGTGAAAATCTGACGACTGCATACATTCTTCGTCTCTCTCCATAAAGAACTTCCAGCTTGTGCTACACCTCTCATGCAGCTTTGCGAAACTCTGGGGATTTGATGCTTGAATGCCAAGTTTGAATCTGTTAAAAGCAATCTGTGCTTTCTTCGGTCCTGATCTAGAACTTGCGTGTTTCCTGGGACGAGAGTTTGGCGTGTTTTGGACATTGCTACTAAGTATGTACTTTGGGGAATTGCGCTTGTTATGGGCATGTTGCAGCCGGTACGTTCCGTGCGACGGCGAGAGATGATTGAGTATGACTATGGTTCAAATGCAATGCCTTTACAAGTAGCTCTATCTTATGAAAGTAGTACTAGAATGTTGAAGTTCAAAGAGCAAGGCGCTTTTCGTCTTCCCGGCCCGTTCCGTTTCAGTTCCGTTACCATCCCAAGAGTGATCACTTTTTTACTCTCTTTCGACGATGTCCTAGTGCGTTCAGAATTTCTAAAGCTCTCTGAAAGTTCCAAACACTCATTCTTCGAATCTTCGTCTTAATATTCAGCGTAATCTTCGGCCGCGCCATTAAAAACGAATACATTAGTCTGGGTGTTCTCGGTAGCGTTTTCGGAGGTGCATTCCTCGCTACTCGAGGTGGAAGCAAGCAGGAGGCGAAATCCGCTACTCCGTCTGTCATTGAGAGAGTAAAGGAAGCTATACCTCTAAATGCTGGCTCGAGGTGCGTCTCCATATCAATACGAAAACATTCGTGGTTTCTGACCGTTTTCATCTCCTCGTTTTGGTTCTTGCGTATCATGGAAATCTTCGCATTCTAGTGAAGAGGAAGAATTGTGCGTCTACTACTTGCTATCATACATGACCAGGTTATGCGAACTAACTTGAAGGATGAACAGCATCCGCAAATACATTGCTGAGGCCGAGAAGGAGGCCGGTGGTTCAGGGAATCATTGAGCTTGATCCTGGGCTTGGAGTTCCAAAAGAAACACACCCATAGACCTACGTAGAGACTGAACCAAATCAAACCACTACGTGTTTCGCTTAATTTTATTATCTGAGCAGACACGAGCTGGCAGCGACAAATGCTGTTGCTTTCGCCTTTGATGCTTAGATATGAGAGCACAACGGACTCCCTTCGATAAACAAATTTTCTATTCAAGTTTCAAGTATGAGATTCAACATGTATGTACGATGCACTGTGATGATACTGGTAATGAATGAACAGATGAATGAGTGTAGTGGAGAGGAAAGCACAAAACGATAAAGGTCCAAGATTGCGAAGAGCAGAAACACGAAAAAATCTGCATAGTGAATGGAGAGACATTAGTTGACATGTAAAAGTCACTGCAAACGATTGACGCAGGTATGATATAAAGGCATCTATGAACATTCCAATAGAGTATAGAGTAAACTGAGCAGCGAAAGCAACGAAGAGAGCGACGGAAAAGAAGATATTGGCCATTACCAGTTCCAATCGTCGTCATCGTCTTCTTGGCTTGCCGCCACTGCAGAAGAACCTCTTTTACTCTTGTTCCCTGCATTTCCAGCCAGTGAGACAGGACCATTCTTCTTCTTCATAGGAGACTTGGGCTGGGGTTCAGCTGACGCCGGAACCAGCCTCGTAGGAGAAAGGACAGGGAACAGAGCAGGTGAAGGTCTCAATAGCGGAGTCAATGGTCCGCCGGATGCTTCAGGTGGAATATCTTCGTCTAGTAACGATGTCGAAGAAGCTGACGCCATCATGTTATGTCTTCTGGTTCCACTCTGTACAGGAGGAACCAGCTCAGACGAAGCTGACAGCGGGGGAGAGACCAGAGCTTGGATGATAGACTGAGGAATGGATTGCGAGATGGACTGTGAAACATCGGAAAGAAGCACAGAGGCGCGTTTCTGGTTCTTGGATATCCTGAAAAGATGAGAGACTTAGTACGCGAAAGACAGGCAACCACTCTGAGTATACTCACGTATCTTCCCAACGTTTTCCCACCATACTACCCATCCACGACTCAGCACCCGATCCAGAGCTCAATGCTCGTGCCGGCAATGACATCCGTTTATTCAGATTTCTCTTACCCTTGCCCAATCCAGGCGCTTGAGAATCCACAGGCGATGGTGATGATAATCCCATTCCCCAATCAACGAGCGAAGAAGAAAGGGACTCGGATGTGTTGGTGTCCGAGTCTGCGTACCCAGTTGGTTCCTCCGAAGCAGAAGACCCAGTCAGTTCAGTGTGCGACTCGGACGAGAATGTACGAGATTTGCGTCTAGAGCGTATTTCTCCTCCTCCGCTTATACCATTCGCACTTTTCAAAGGCGTGGCAGTCTGCGGCGGACTTTCGAACGCGAAATCACGCGTAGGAGACACAAGCGGAGTAGCGCCTGTATCAGATACGATCCCGATATGAGTAGGTCGATTCTTTCTCGCCTTCTTCGACGCTGCCGCGTTGAAATTACTATCAGACACTGAGTCTCCGTCCTCTTCTGAAATGGAAGTCGGTACGATATCACCAAATGAGCTTTGAGAAGACTGGGATCGTCGCGTACTAGAAGTAGCATAGGTGGATGTTGATGACGAGCTTAGTGAAGGTGTATGGTTAAGGGATTTTCGATGGCCGTTTGCATACGAGGGATCGGTTGTACCTGCAACAGCACCAAGGAAACGACCAACGCCTTGCTGGACGCTTTCGCGTATTCCTTTCATTCCTCCGAGAGCTTCGAGCATGGCTACGCCTCCTGCGCCTTGTGCTTGCGTGCTAAGATTGTCAAGGTAGGAAAGAGATGCAGCAGAGTAAATTGATGCAGAAGGAGGATGTGTGGCGAGAGCAGCCATGGAGTCCGGAGGAGACGAAAATGCTGGCAACTTCAGTTCTCCTTGAGCATGAGATTTCTCATAGCCGCGAAAGACAATTCGTTCCCATTTCTTCTTCACTGTAAAGAATAAATCAGACACAGGCCAAAATAGACAAAGTAACACGTACATTGCAACAGTTCGGCTTCATGGGCACTCAGTTGCGTCCTCAATTCCAGGCATTTCGACTCCTTCTGTGCAATGAAATGCAGTAGATCCGCGTGCCTAAATCAAAATAAGCTATTAACCTAATGACATTGTACCCAGAACATACTTTTCGACTAAAGTCAATGGCGGTCGTTCTCTTTCTTCAGTCAGTAGAGATCCTGTACTGTTTCGATTTCTGTTCCAGCTAGCAGACGTTGGAGTAGAAGGATCTGTTCCATTATTTGCGCTTCGGTTGCCTCTAAAGTCAGTCCTTCTTGGCGCTCTTGAGCCTACTGAAGCGCTACGGCTTAAACTCGTCCGTGAACTTGGCCCAGGTGAATCCGGTGTTAGTATTGGCGTAGCATGCCTTGGACTAAATAGAGTCGGCGATAACGGGTCGTCTCTAGAAGGTGGATTGTATGATATAGACGACTGGCGCCGTGAATTTGAGCGAAAGCTGGCATTCCTCTTTGAGCTTTCAAGTCCTGCTGATCTCGGTGTTAGTGGGGTCGGAGAAGTGATTGTAGGTGATTCTGCGGATGAGGCTAGTCGTAAAGGTCGTGGTACCGAGGTGGTCATGGGCGTTGTAAATGAGACGCGTAGTAGGATCACCGGAATTGATAGAATTAGGGTCTAGTTTCTTAGTTACCGACCGTCTAGGCTTTCGAGGTTTACTGCGAATGCAAATTTCTTTAGTTACACAAAAAGTATGTAGAATATGATATGAGCTCGATACAACAAAATCAGACACAGGATAGACGATAACCATAAAACAGTACAGTATACATAACAGATAAACTCCCAAGAAACAAGAAAGATTAACAAAGCAAGCAGTCCAAATCTACTGTCTAAATTGAGTCATGAAATTCTGCCACGACTCCTCCAGCATAGGCATCACAACGTCGCCAGAAGCATCAAATCCTGGCTGGTAATCCATCTCCTGCTGAAAGTATCCTGCCTCTTGGTAATCATGATATTGATAGCCAGTGATAGGGTTGTAGGCCGTATTGGGTTGATCGAAGAACGAGTCGCCAAATGGCTGTGAAAGCGACGGTTGTTCCGGCTGAGGCAAGGTCGGTGCCAGTGACGAGTACAAGGGATATTGAGTAGGCTGTGGTGGAGCGTTGTATGTGGGCTGAAACGATGGTGAAATTAGATTAGTCGGCGAGTACTGGTGAGTTGAAGGGGAGGTAGGCGAGGAAGAAGATGGCAGGGAAATGGGAACATGATTTGTCCAGGAAGATTGTTGGCGGTCTTGTACGGGCTCTTCGGTTTTGATGGGCTTCGGTCGTACCAGTTTCTGAGCCTCTGTCAAAGGATTTTGCGTAACATTTAAGGCCAAACGTGCTTGGTCGCGTAGCTGGCTAGTTACAGTCTAACGAAATTCTTAGACTCCCGGGCACAGAGTAATTCATGATCAAGATTTACCAGGAATTTTGTTCTTCGTGGATTATTATCATTCATAGCTTCGAAGAAGTCATACACAAGCTCTAAGTTGGTAAGCGCGGACAGAGCCATAGAGACTTTGGGCTTTGACGCTATCATGCCTAACACATGCTGTCGGAACATCAATAAGCAGCGAGTACGTTCTTCATCAGTATGACCAATGAGCAGACTTACGGCGCAAGAAAGTATATGGTCAAAGAAAAATGAAAATCGTTGCATGATCAGAGGTTGATGCCTGAACAAGTTTCTCATCAACCCAACGCAGATACATGCACTCTCGTAGATTGTCTGGACAGATTCCCCGTATGGATGATGTTCAATGGGGTTGTCCGGTTTTTCTCTTACAGCTGTGACAAAGAAACTCCTGCAGAGAGACAAACATGAACGCGTTAAACAACGAATATTCTGATGCACTGTACCTATGCATATAGAAGGATGCTATGATGAAGACGTGAGCAGGAAGGAAGACTACATTGACACTGAAAACATACTGATCTCCTTCAAAGCAACTAGGAAGTGGCGTTGCATTGTTAACTCCGGGCTAGGCGGATGAACGTCCTGGTTCAGCTTGGCTCCACCGAAACCTGGCACTCGCAGACTTGGGGGCACGTAATACGCTCGCATTTGTTGATCGAGGTGCTTCAGCATATCATAGCTCAAAGGATGGGCTCCGAACGCTTTGTTCCAGATGATTCCAAGGCATTCACCGAAGAACTTGTGCTTCCATGCGTCACCTGAAAAGAAACAGGATCATGCACTCCCTTCTTTAGATGATCAAGTACAGGAACCTACATGTCATTTCCACATCTCCGTTTGCATCCCTCGTAGTCTCAAAAGGCTTTTTGGTGTCAACAAACGATAACGACATGTGTGGTGGTCTACCGTATGTCAAGCCCTGCGTAGGCATTAGACAAAAGACGAAGCTTGGGTAATGTGGCTTGTTGCCTTACTTGAAGAATATCATAAGAATAGACTTCCCAAAACAAACACCGACGCCGGAACGTTTCTTCTGGCGGCAAATTCCAGTGCGTACCATCTATATCTGTTCAGAAAGTCAGTAGGGTATATTGTATGGGGAAGGAGGAATAGCTACGAAGGCCAGCCTATATGACGGCAAGATCAATTATAATCTACTGATTACATTCGGAGCGAAAATTTACCGTCTGCGTGAGCTTTGACGCCAGCCCCATTATGGGCCACCTTGGATCGTGTATATCGTCCAGCAACATGTAGTGTGATAAGAGAATCTGGGGCAAAATTTTTCCAGTAACGCAGAAGATGAGGGTATTCTAAAGGTCACATACCAGAGCCTGAATGGTGGACAGCGAAGAGCTATCTAAAACAGGTTCCAGCGCCAGTGCGGCTTTACCGAGTTGATAATACCATTTTGCCTCCGGTGTATGTGATGGTCCTTCAAGATCCAGTAGAGCTCCTAGTGCGATAACCAAGAACAATATCGCCAGGTTATGAGAAACTAGTGGGTCCTCGTAAACCGTAGTGTCATCAGGTTCATAGAAAGGTTGAAATATGAAGGTTTTGAAGTCGACCTCGGATATTGGTGTATACCTAACAAACCAAAGAGATTGCCTGAGAACACTGTCATACTGTGAAATGGTGAAGAAAAAACTGACTGCCAAGCGCCATAACGATAATAGTTCTGGCAATGGCGGCGAGCCACGGCAACCTTGGGCAGGAATTCCACCAGCTTTTGTCGGGTCGACCCATGCGCTGGAGCTGAGAAAGGGAAAGAGTAAGCTAACCAAGACAAGTTGTTTGGCAAAGGTCGTTTGATTGCCCCTGCCGTTGACTCTTTATGCTGATTTGCTCCGAGCTCGTTCTACAATCACGAATTCAATATGTACGACTATGCGAACAAGCTTGCGAACAAACCAATAAAAAGTGCTAGCAATGTGTCAGAGCAAGGTTAGCTTCAAAAATGGGCGAAAGCTTACCCAAGAAGTTGCACTGCGGCCGTAGAAAGTGCTTGGTTCTCCAGTATATCTGAAGTGGGAAAGCATCACCAACCACTTAACGTAAGTTGACCGGAATTGCCTTACAGCGAGCCCAGAGACGACTTATACACGATCAATGCTTCATCTTCCCCTTGTTTACTATCTTCTTCTTCGCTACCGGCGGTTGAATCTCTTGACAGGTTAGGCTCAGGGGATTCTTCCTTAACTGTACGTGTTATTTGTAAGAGGTCATCGCTCAGAAGTGGATGTGGCTGAGGGGAGACCAAGTTATGAGATTTGGTCAACGCATCTTCGAGTGCTTTGGCACGTTTGGTGAGTTCCTCGATTTTGTCTTGCAATTCATTGGTGTTGGCAAGAACAAACCTGGGAGAATGTGAGTATGGAGTAGACATACTTAGCCTCAATCCATACCGGTTTCCTTTACCAGTGGTTAAATGTCCTAGCAAGAGACATCCTTCATGAGCGACGCACACGGCCAGTCATAGTCATTTCACATACCATCGGGGCATATAGCTGCACAACCTGCCCATGTGTGTTTGTATTAGTAACCGTATTCTTCAAATGTCCGAACTCAACGTACCCTTCTTAACACAACCACTATTGCAACCAGGAATCATAAGTAACGGCTTTTGTGAGAAAAAGAAACTATGATACGTGCGTACAGGGAAACACCCGAGAACATCTGAATGTATGTCAGCACTCAGTTAGGAGCAAGGAAAATAGATACGTACTTGAGTTTCAATCTGCAGATCGGTGATTTAGAAAGATATGTTCCTTTCTGACAGGATCGCACATACGGACCTTCGACATTCGGCACAGGACAAGGCTGCTACCCCGCCCCTTCGTTTCTTCTTATCGGGTTGACTGGGTGGTTTGGGAGCTGTGGACGCAGAAGATGCCGCTGCCGCAGAGAGCGGGACTCTAGCGGCAGTCCCGTGTACCACGTCGTGCTTTTGCTGCATATGGGCTGTAGCACGTTCAAAACTCGGATTTAACAGGAGCTGCAAGATACAGCTTACTGATCAGTAGTGATTGCTGTTGGAATTGCTCTCCGCATTTCAGTACAGGGCAAGTGAATATAACCAGTATGCGGGTAGTAATGGATTCATCGGGAGAAAGAGGCGATTTCCGAGGACTGACATCGTCGAGAGGGTCGGGATAAATCGTCCCTATCAGTATGTTCAGTAAAAAAACAACAAAAGAATAGTTGGCCTATCACCGTTGTCAATAACAAACTGTGACTTGGAGCAGATACGTCGTATCAGTTCCTGTTCCATGGGTAATTTTGAATTGCTCTAAGAGAAAGTATCAATGAGAGGCTCGAAGCAATTTATACAGAAGGATAAACCTCGTCCCAAACAGAACGCCAATCGTCGTCATGAGAAATTGCGAAGGATGGCCCACTTCCAACACGACCGGGTGTCGCGGAAAGGAGTTCAAGCATAAAGTTATTGATAGTGTCACAGGGATGATAGACCTAAAGAGGGTTTATGTTTAGTGAATCATCAAGTGATGGAAAGAAACAAAACCCACTGCGGTATGACTTGGAACATGTTCGACTTTTACCTTCTCTTGCTCCATCTTCTGCGAGTCCGAGACAAATGCACGGCTACTGGTAGTTGTGCCCCAGGTACTCCACCCTTGGGAGAATGACCCATTCTTCGACGTAGACGCTACTGGATGTTTGGAGGAATTGGCCGTCCGCTTGCCTGAATCATTGGTGACGATAGATTCCACTCGGTGAGCAACCTCTTTGCCTTTGGGGTTCTTCCGTTTATGAATTTTGAATCCTCGAAGGAAGATGCTCTGATTCGTGGGTCGGTCAATCCCAGTTGAATCTCCCAGTGCAAGCCTAGGTCCTGATCGTGATTCCACATAGTGATGCTTCGACCACGAATGCATATGCGTGCGTTGATCGATACTGAACTTAAGGCTGAATTTCTGATTTTGGGGATTGCAGAAGGACGCTACGCCGAAAGAGGAGGACCGGTCGGTGCCTGTGATTATGTAAAGAGACAGGTCTTCAGACTCCCGCCCCCGAGCTTCTTCAACATAGGTGAACCAACGGTGAGCGTTGCGATTGGCATATTGACGGAATATCTTCTTATTTTCCAGGTCAATACGCGTGCTACCGTCAGGCAACATCAATATTGCGCCCTCTCCGTGCGTAGACATGAAGTCATAGGTCCTTGATTGGCCGACACTAAAAGGAAACAGTAAGCAGTGTGAAAGCTGTAAAGAATTCGTGTCACTCACTAGGAATTTCCCGAACTCAGTAGAGTCTTAGCTATATACCCGGTAGGGCTCGCTACATGAGCATCGGGATCATGAAAAGGATCGACCTCGGAAACATCCGTTTGGCTAAACTCAACGGGTTTAAACCCTTCCGGAACACCACCAACATTGACTGGATGATCACTGGGGAAGCAAATATTGAAGAGATAGTCGAAAAATCCGTCTGGTCGTATTATCCCAACAGAGCCGATAGGAAGGCCGCTTCTACGATATTGTTCCGGTAATCGTCGATTTGGTTCCGGCCTCCACAACGGATATCCTTCCTTGGCAGACAACAAGAGCAGGGAGTAACGGTGATTTGCAGGTAGAGAGGGATCACTGAGAGAAGGAAGAGGCTGAGGCTGATAGTGCCATAGATCTCCTATTGTACGTCCGTCCAAAGCAGATTCGATGTGAACAGCTAGAGAAGAAAGAAAGATGTTCGATGTAAAGTTCGTGTATGCCCACACAAGACTTACAAAACGGCTCATAATTGTGATAGTTGACGTTCTGGTCTCCGGCAACTGAGGAGATTTCGCTGGCGCTAAGAGTGAAAGAATGGGCGTTAGAAAACATTGACATTGTGTGGCGAATTCTTCAAAAAGTTCAGAATTGTTTGGACATTTCTGCCCGTAAAGTCAACAGCTGGGTCGAAGGGTTAAAGGGTTACAAGAATAAGATTCACTAGGCGCCTGTATCATATGCATTCCATTCCGATCTGTAAGCACCGTCACTAAGCAAAGAAGTCTGATGGCTTACCTCAATGGGATAAATAACTCTTCGGTAATGGCTTGGCCCGCTGCAATACCTCCACGATGTACGCGTTATTTACTGTTCTTTCGAGCTCAAAGAATGGGTGCAGGCTGCTGCAGGGTATAATCTTGGATCCACAAAAGATGATCATACTATCAACGATGGAATCGATGGCGAGAATGAATTTGCTGTATAGGCACGTGCCACGCGTAACAGCCAACATCTTCACCGTACGGACGATTCATTCTCTGCTCAGTGAGGATGACTATGTAGCACTGACAGTGAGTGCCCAAAGGAACTTCAAACCAGCCGGACTCGGAAGATATTTGACAGTTCATATAACCAGTTCATATAACTCAATTCACAATCTGGTCCTAAACCAGTAAGTGCGGGATTCAAGCTGTTCACTATCGTATCCAATGCCCCGGACTCTCGTGCAAATCGACCTACTCTGAACATCATCACAGCGCACTCGAGCTGAACAACACTTGAACCTTTTGCAAATGAGTCTTGCCTTCATTTGCTTGAAAGCTCTCGAAAGTGACGATGATGAATCCCCATGTGGTTTGATCTGCTGAACCGAGCTGACAAGTCACCATCCTCTCATTTCTATCATACTTCGCTACTCATGATTTATCGGATACCGAAGAATGACTGGCAGAGAGTAAACTATGCGGTACTCAGAGTACTAACCGTTTGCGCTCGAAAGCGTTTGATTGTAGTGATTCCAGCTTCAAGTAAATATACAGTAATTCTGAAAGACTACGTACTCCAAGATCCAGTGTACGGATCCGGAGCGCCACTTCCAACTCACGGTCAAGTTGAATGGACCGCTTTGACCTCTATGCTCGGAATTATCGGTCCGGATTCCAATGACAATCCGGTGACGGACGCGCTCCGCTGACTCACCTTTCTCGTTTTTCACTCCGTCGGACGCTTGGACGGCACCTCGAGCACTATCCATCTTTCATTGCTCTCTATCTAAATGAGTTGTCTGCTCAAAAGGGAACTAGCTTGGCTCTTTTCCCAAACCTCGCGACCTCGGTTTACAAGTCATCAGAGGGGTCTTCAAACGATGAGTTCAACTCCTAGAACACCAAAATCGCTGGCAAATCCACAGCATCTTCATGGAGTCTCAAACGCGACAAAGCCATATTCTTGCCTTTCGGGTTCCTGTCCGAAACCCAAACGGTCTTTTCATTCTACAGCTAGTGCGTAACAATACTGCAGCCAACCTATACAAAAGCTCATTCGAACTTACAGCGGATGCACACGGGAATATAACACGACCTAGACCTGGAACAGGGTGCGCCTTGACGCAATGCGAGCTCATGAACCGTTTCTGAACACGCCCTTCGTCGTAGGATCAAGGTGAATTTCAAAGACTCGAAAGGAAATCTGATAAAGACGGTTGAAGCAAACGAAGGAGATGATATTCTATCAATTGCTCATGAACATGACATCGACCTTGAAGGTTCATGAATTTCTGTGATGCTTCCGAACCTCTCCCTTTACAATAACTCTTTCCGCGCAGGTGCATGCGAAGGCTCAGTAGCATGTTCGACATGTCATGTTATTTTAACAGCAGAACACTATGATCTCCTTCCGGAGCCCGAGGACGATGAAAATGATATGCTTGACATGGCATTTGGCTTAACAGATACAAGTAGACTTGGGTGTCAAGTGAAGTTAACA
The DNA here is from genome assembly GCA_027919855.1 of Lentinula guzmanii. Classification (NCBI taxonomy): domain Eukaryota; kingdom Fungi; phylum Basidiomycota; class Agaricomycetes; order Agaricales; family Omphalotaceae; genus Lentinula; species Lentinula guzmanii. The sequence continues at coordinate 399,150 of JANVFO010000028.1, forward strand.
AAGGAACTGGATGGAATTACCGCAACACTTCCTAGTGCTACCAGAAATATGTTTGTGGATGGTCAGGAGTCTGTCGTATATGTCCTTTTCAGAATACTCATTTTTGTGTCGCAGGGAAGAAACCTACACATCATTAATAATGCTACACTCTGCACGCTTTCCATAGTACACACCACTTACTTGAAAAGAAAGAACTTGGCTTGCTAACTGGGTCGATTAATTGTCTAACAGAGTTCGTGACACCTGTAAGTGTTTCGAGCGGAACCAGGCATCATACTGAAGCCGACGTAAACTTTACTCAGTAGTATAACGACTGGCCAGTGCGGTCCTGACAACGCTGAATGCTCACTGGAGCATGGTCAGTGTTTGGATAAGGTTCAGTACTTCACTTAGCGACGTTTTTGCTTCGCTCCAAAATTATATCTTCACAAAATCCGATGGAGAACATTGCTAGAACATTATAATTTCCAACACCGCCTATAATAATTGTTCAACCATTGGTATATACGGTGAAACAACGAGAATTGTGATGAAGGCTGAAGCGTCATAAAGCGTCACATTACGGGGACGGGCACGGTACGGTCCAGGGGTAAATATACAGTCTGGTATCCTGGACTATCGGTTTCAGACGTACTAGACGTACCCTTACGCACCCGTATAATATTTGTGCCGTCGTCGGAGACCTTCAATGACCCATCGGCGACGCTGGTAGCATATGATGCTCGCCATTCACTGATATGAATCCGATTTGTTGATACTTATATTCTTTCCAGCTTCCACGTCTCTCCAAGTCTCCACAAACACTGTTCAATGCGTTCAATGTTCGTAAAATTCAAGCAATACATCCTTGCCGGCTTTGGGAAGGGAGGAAACCTGGGGAAACTGGTTGAATGAAGTGTTTTTTGATGGCCATATAATCAATAGAAAATTGCAAATTATCATATCAACACATCAAGATCTTGATTTTTCTTTCATAGACTATCTTGCAAAGTCTTGCACTCAGAAGAACAACTTCTACAGTTACTTCGTGTCAAGAACCACTCTGGGCCACTATAAGGATCTATCATACAATCGGGATGTACAATTCATCTGCGCTCAAAGCATCAAACGGTTTTAGGTCCTTTCTCGTCCCGGTTATACCTACACAGCCCGAGCAGGTTTGGAGAGCCCTGTTTCGCATTTTCTGCCATCAATCGTTTACAACCCTTGTTACCGCGACGCCTTTCCCCGAATTATGCGACCACCGCAGGAAGTATATAAAGGACCTTCAGGACTCTGGTCCGGAATACGACTTTCTCTCTAGTTTGGGCTTCTTGGTTTTTTTTTTCAAATTTTTTCATCTTCGAGCCCAGTCTTCGTTCGCTCTTTTCGAACCTTCGTTCTCCTCTTTCTTCAGAACCACCTTCAGTCTTTGTCTATTTCTTATCAGTTCTTGACCCATGTCTCGCAAAGCACCTTCCAAGCCCCTTCCCAAGTTTGAAGTCGGTTCGTAAACTTCTGTAGATTATACGTGACTCTAATCCTGACGTTACTTTAGGTGAAGACTACACACTCCTTTATGCACTCGGTGAAGGAGCCTATGGCTCTGTAGTTGCTGCCGTCCATAAACCCACTGGACGACGTGTCGCTATTAAGAAAGTGTTACCGTTCGACCACATACTATTCGCTTTGCGAACTCTCAGGGAGCTGAAGTTGTTGAAGTATTTCTCAGAGGAATGTTCGAACGAAAACGTTGGTATCAACCTTTTCTGGATTAGCATTCTGGATTAGCATTAATCGCTCATCATTGAAATTACAGATTATCTCCGTTCTCGATATCATCAAACCATCCTCATTTGAATCCTTCAACGAGATTTACTGTACGTTCCATACAGTCTGCGCCATATTACGCGTATTGATTTTCCGATTAGTCGTTCAAGAATTCATGCAAACTGATCTCCACCGCGTTATTCGAACTCAACCCCTCACTGATGATCATTGTCAATATTTCATATATCAAACCCTGCGCGCATTGAAGACTATCCACAGTGCAGACATCGTCCATCGCGACCTTAAACCGGCGAATCTGCTCCTGAACGCCAACTGTGATCTCAAAGTCTGTGATTACGGTCTTGCGCGTAGCTTGAAAGCAGGGTTTGAAAAGGTGAAGGTCGGTGAGGGTGTGATGACGGAGTACGTTGCTACGAGATGGTACCGGGCACCCGAAATCATGTTGAGCTTCAAGATGTATACGAAGGCGATTGACATGTGGGCTTTGGGATGCATTCTTGCAGAGTTGATATCAGGCAGACCCTTGTTCCCCGGTCGTGACTACTCACACCAGCTCGACTTGATTCTTGATGTTATTGGTATGGTTTGCACTTGAGTGGCCGCGGCGCGATCTAACTTTTTTGTTTTACTTTCAGGAACGCCTACTTTGGATGAGTTCTATGCCATCACGTCTCGCAGATCGAGAGAATACATTCGTTCTCTGCCTATCAAAAAGCCAAAGAGCTTCACGTCGCTCTTCCCTCACGCTTCAGCAGACGCGATTGACTTCTTGAACAGGACACTCGTGAGTCCGGAGTTTTAGACTTTACGATACGATATCCTAAACTGTTCCCTGTTTAGACCTTTGATCCCGCAAGGCGGATGTCAGTCGAAGAAGCCCTCAAACATCCTTACGTCGCTGCTTACCATGATGCTGAGGATGAGCCAGCTGCGCCATCTCTCGACCCGGAGTACTTCGAATTTGAAGGTGATTACAAATCCTACCTCTTAGCTGCTCAGTATTGATGGCTACTTTAGCGCACAAAGAGAAGCTTTCGAAGGAGCAACTCAAAGAGCTCTTGTATGACGAAGTCATGTCGTTCAAGCCCGCCATTGATACTCCCAAGACAGCCGCACCTGTCGCGTCGTCGTAAAATTTGCCTGAACTCAACACGTTCCCGAACTTTGGTGTCCCGCATGTTGTTATCTCACATTCATTTAATTTATGACGCAGTTTAACTTATTTGCTTTCTGCTTTCTCTTGAACATTCATTGCAACCCATCTACCCCAATTGCTATATATGCAGTATACTTCATAGGTTTACATGTCAATTTTGTGATCATTTTCTGTGGGATCTATGTCGAACGATAAATTTGCCCCAATCACACGGGAAACTAAGTTATGAGATAGTGGGATGCCCGCGCGTTGGAAAATATTGATCCTATGTACATCGGTGAAAGTGACGCACCCTGTCAGCAGTAAACACGCCTGGGTAGCACTTAATTCCTTTAGGTTCTCACAAATTACTCGTTGTTTTTTCCTCGAAGATAATATTTGGGAAATCTAACAACTACAATTTTGGAAAACTTCCGGGGATACATAAATTGCATAGATTTACACAACGAGAGCTAAGTGATACATTTGAATAATCCGATAATCACCCGACTAACAGACATCGGTATCTGACGTCTTCGGCGGAGGGAAGAACACTCGCGGAAAGGGCTCGATGAGCTCAACAGACCGAGCGGTCGACTCGGCCTGCTTCTGTAGCCCAGAATGTGGCGGTGTAAAGATAAGACTGAAATTGAATGATCCTCGACGTTCCGAGTCTTTGACCTCTGCTTCCTCCTGTTTGATCCCTTGCTTCGAAGGTTTAGACAACTCCTGCATTTCGGATTGGTCATCATCCTCAGTATGGTCACTTTGATCATACTGATAACGAGGAAATTTGTACCCTTCTGCGCGGAGACGCTCCCGGGCACAACTGATGCAATCCGGTACACAGTGTGTGGCTGGCATAGAAGTGGTGCAGTCTTCGAAATCGTCCTCCTCATCAGAGCTATAGTAAAGCTCAGGATGTTGGATTCTGCGAATGGAGGTACTGATACGGCAGGTGAAACAGTTCGGAGAACACTCGTGTTCTTCCAGGATTTCTGCTTTATAGAACCGTCAGCTCTGGGACTTAGAAAAGGCCTGCCTCGGTTTACCTTCATCCCATTCATCTTCCTCGATGTCTGTTTGATAGTTTAGCACATGTGTGCGAATGTCGGTAGAGGAAGGACGGTTCGACATGTCACGATTCTTCGCGGCACCGAAGAACCCGGAATACATGTCTCCCAAAGACTGATGGTGGTCCTGCTGAGCGTCGAAGGATGTGTCAAAGGAGCTCTTGGGTTTTATGAGCGAAGCATCAATGACGCTAGATTAAAAAATATACCTCAAAATCCATGCCACCTTCGTCATCTGCACTGTAGTCTTCCTCGTCTCCTTCCTCGTCTTCCAACTTCGCTAATTTGAAACGGACAGCTTCCTGCTCATGCTTAGCCGTAGGAATAGGGCAAGCACTTGCACCATAAGAGCGGTTGTGAAACATAATGGGTGCCATCGTGCAAGATCAAGTATAGAAGAACAGAGTAAATGCTTGGTGTCCTTAACGTGGACTGGAACTTTGAGGATGAAGGTGGATGGTGGCGAGAAGTGAAAACCTCGTGTGTCTTTTAAGAACACCTCTATTTACCTTTCCCAGCATATAGATGAGTCCTTATTGTTCCCCTGTTGTAGGCATTTGGAAGCGCGCCGTAGTTACCTTTTGTTTCTACAACGTGATCGCGTAGGGCCCATTGTTCCCCATTGTGTCCTTTTATGGGATTGCTTTCGTTTTTGACATCTTTTTTGAGCTCCTACGTCCTGCTACCAGATACAAGATAGTAAGTAGAGTGTCTTGAGTGCAGATTTGCTCTCAGAGTTTTCTCGAGCAGAGCGTTACTGAAGCTTCGAGATTTTGCGAAGCAAATCAAGCCTTGCAAAAATCTTGCCGCCGGTAGATGGAAGAAGTTTGGGAAATTGATAGCCGCCGGAGCAGACCTCGGTCTTTTTCCCACATCCTTTGATCTCCACGGTAAACGTCGTAAAACGTCTATAGCGCTCGAATTCCTCAATCACGATTATCACTAGGGACAACTGGCCGCTCTTGCCTCCTATGCCTTGACAGGGACATTCTTTCTTCCTCAATTTTACGCACTATATCTTACTGGACGCAGCATTTCTTTGAACCCAGTCACTGTCGAAGAGAGGTTAACGCAACGAACAGTCAAAACAATCAGAAGGAGACCAGAGGAGTCACAGCAGTGCATTACACAAGGCTGCAACTCGTCCGGCCTGAGTCTCTGGACTCTGCTTGTGCAGCTGAGAGTCGGACCATTGTTTTCGAAATCTCAGAGAAAATCAGCAGCGTTGACTTCAGCTTCGGCAACTCAACGAGTTCTTAGCTTCCCTGATCTTCACTTCACAATCTGAGATATGTCACGAAATATTGACAACACGTTCGCATCTTCGCATACCGCAGCTGTATATCACTCATATACTCAACTCAAATCACTACCTTCAACTTCTTCATCACCATCGCCTTCTTCGAGTTTACCTTCAAATATGTCTTCTGCCCCGCCTCCGCCACCTCTCCAGGTCGTGCCTGCGCCTCCTCCAGACCGTCCAAAGCGCAAGCGTCTTGCGCGAGCGTGTAACTCTTGTCATAAGAGCAAGCGGCGATGCGATGGAACTGCTCCCTGTAGCAACTGCTACTATGCCAGTAAACCATGTACTTACACGGATTCTAGTGGGAGAACCGTACCTGCGCCTAGAGCTACTGCCATAGGACCTGTTGGTATTCCGCCTAACCCAGGAACCGGCAATAGGACACAACGTCCTATCGAGCTTGCGCAGAACATGAGCTCACAGGACGCACATCCGTCCACGGGAACCACATCGCTTCATTCTCAGCAGAGCACATATGGTCACACTGTCCCACCCTACCATCTTCCACCTCCACCGCTTCCCACTTTACTCCCTCATCAACAGCAAGCCCAATCTTCCTCCTCTTCACATCAGCATCTATTTTCCCTTCCAAATCAAAACACCCCGTCTAACTACTATGTCACGACGCCTGTACCTCCTAGGCATGAATGGGACGTGGGCGAGACACCTTCTGCGTCTATGTTCCCGCCTCACCCGGCAAACCAGTCTAGAAAACGCCAAAGGCAGGGCAGGACTGATTTTGAATCGCGTGAGACACTCGATACAAATCGGGCCAGGGACCAGGTGAACCAACAAAGTGCTGCTGATCATCGAACCACCACGTTTGAACCAGCGCTGGTGGGCGGATACGCCGCGCGGCCATCCATTGAATTAGAACCTTCACTCACGCGAGAACTAACAAATTGTGCGTCCTTATCTTTCTCACTGGCTTTCCTCGGTCCTGGCTTCCATTACTTCTTTGATCTTTTTTTTTTATGTTTACAAGATTCGACCGTTCATTTTCCTGAGTGATGGAGCCCTGTCCTGCTTCTCACTGAGGGTAATTAGCCGTCTTTCTGTTCAATTGGCTTGTGCCCTTAATCTCGCATTTTGAGCATTAAGTTTTGTGCACAAGGTCCTTCTTTGCCTTGTGCTGATGCGGCGTTCCGCACACCATTCCCAGACAGCATTCGAGAAATGCAACGATCTTCCTCAGATTTCCCCGCGGTTTTATTTCTTTTGAATTTCTTGGAAAAATATGTGTTCTCTTCCGGTCACTAACCCCTTCTGCACCAGTGTTTTTCACTCATTCCCATCCCATGGTAATGATCATACACAAGCCATCTTTTACCAATGCGGTTACAATGAATCAGGTTCCAATGTATCTGCTGTATGTAAGTGTTTTGACATTGTCTGAATTTCCTGAATCCTCTATTTCGTTCTTTATCTTCATGACTTTTACGCTTTTCCGTTTTTCGGTACCGTCCTTCTACCGTACGATTGGGTTCAAAGATATTGACTGAGATGCTCATGCCAAACCACTCACATCTTCACATGACAGGCTGTGTGTGCACTTGCGTCGCCACATTCTAAGCAGCCCTTACTTGCAGCAACTCCGCGACGCTTGTCAGGCAGGCATTTTGCGAATGAAGCAGTACGATTGATGTTTGCTCCCCCAAAAAAACCTTCAGTTTCAGAATGGTTTGGGGATACAACGACTCTCGATCCACAAGGACTTGATCCAACCATCTCCGCTCGAGGAATTGGCGCAGGAAAAAGCAAAGATGGAGGTGAAGCAGAAGAGGCCTCCAGCACAACCAATCTTTACCGCGGAAAACTTGTAATTCCTGCGTCGTTATACACGGCTCAAACACTCTGTCTCCTCGCGGTCTATGAACTACTCGCCTGGGAGCCTTCGACCGGCGCCCGTGATCCTACGAGCACCGAGAACTCTGTTGATCAAGAGCCAAGACTAATCTCGCCCCCGGGCGAACGATTTCGCGAACTCGCACTCCAGATGCTGAAGGAGCTTGGTGTCCATAAGCCTTCATATCCACTTTTGACTCCTGTCCCAAGCCAGGCATTCATTGAGGAGAATATCGAGAAGGAATGTGTAAGGTGAGTTGGCAATTTCATCGAAGGCCCATTCGGCAATCATCACTTAACTACTTCATCAGGAGGATTTTCTGGCTCATTTACATTTTGGATTGTCTTCGGGAAATTTACTACCAGGGAGAGGGCCCGTTGCTTGGTGGTAGTGGGCGAGGATACCACAGTGGAGGGGATTTTGGCAGGTATACTGCTGCCTCGCAAGGGATGTCGATGGACCCAGCCTCTCTATCTGATACATTTCCACCACCAAACACGAGTGAGAACCTCAATGCGCCATTTATATCTAGTCCACAGCCGTCTCTCGACCGCAATTCTCCTCTCTCTTTTTCCCCTTTCATGCGTGCTTTCTCGAGTGGGTTCATAGGCTTCAGTGCGGAAGAGTTACGCGTCCGGCTGCCGGTTGACGAAACAAGCTTTGAGATGGGAGTGGTGCATGAGTGTCTGCCTGGTGAATTTCTCGTGCATGTTCATGATTTCCGGTAGTAACGTTATAATCATTCCAGAGTATCTCTACCTTCCTTCTACGCCAGCCCCTTCAGCAAATCTGCCGCCTCATAAGACTTCGTCGATGGGCTCAGAACTTGCCGAAACAATCAGGATCCTCAGCATCTACAACAAGATAGAACGAACTTTGGATAGATTATACCAGCTTCCTCCGCCTACAGTGAACAATGACCCGCTCGACTTCTCCACAGTTCATGTCCGCCACCAACAAGCTCTCGCTTATTTAAGTACCGCCGTTACCGAGGATTATGAACTCTTTTCCGCGTGGGATGAATGTCATCCTTCTTTTCTTCGCTGGGATGAGGGCAAGAACGTCATAGTCCAGAAGAGCATGCTCGAAACAAACTCAAATACCGGTGCATGGTGCTTTTGCCTCATAGCAATGTTGGAGGCGAGCTGTATCATGGGCCTAGGTATCAGCAGGCGAGCTATTCACGGCGAACGGTGGCCATATCGTGAGGATGCCACCACGGTGAAGGATGCCGAGGTTACAGGGTCTGTGGCATCGAACAAAGCTGTAAGTAGCGGAATAGATAAAGTTAGCTCGGGGCCTGATTGGTGGAGAGTGAGCCATAGGAAAGACAAGCCTGGCGAGACAGATCTGGAATGGGGAGTTAGGAGGCTGGATAATGTGCTTGAGACTCTAGGTGATCGCGCTGCGAGTAGTGCTGCCAGTAAGTCTTATTGATCTCAAGAGATTTTCATCTTAAAATCGTCCAGTGGCCGCCTGGATATGGCCCCTCAGGAAATACTTACATCGCGATGACGAGAAGATACAGAAAGGACTTGACGGTTTCGAACAGTTCTGTGGAGTCCGGATGGATAAACTTGCCGGAAATAGCTGGGGCGCTGCCCCAACCAGCGGAAGTGGTGAGGTCACAGATACGGAAATGGCGGACGCGGCATTCTTCAACTTGAATGCCGAAATGGCGACTCACCGAAGCGGGCAATCTTTACAGCCAGTGTCAGACACTTTGAACTCCAGCCCGGCTTCCCCTGTAGCGTCTGTATCCTCTAGTGGGTTGGATAACCAGCTGCCGATGTTGCAAACCCAAACAGCCTTGCCTTCGCTGAAATCGAGTGGACTACTCGATTGGTCAAGTCGATCATCAGCTGCTTCGCATCCAGGATCCACCTTGCATAACCATTCGCTACCTCAGCTCAGCATAGGAGCTGACAACCTTAACGCTTGTGTGAGTAACACTCCAAAGACTCCTGGGGGTGGGATCACTCCGGTTGCGACTTCAACAGTCGTGTCTGCGTCTCTCACAGCAACAAAGGCACCGGCAGACACGGTGATTGCATTGAATCCGACACAGCCTGGGACCTCAAATACCCAACATGGCAGGACAGGCTTGAGCTGGATGATGAATGAATAATAATTGGACTGTCTTAGACAATTTTGTACGTTCTCAACAGTCAGTCATCTGTTACAATGTATCTTTCTCTTATCGTCGTCTTTCAGATTGGTTTCTCTCTTCATTGGGTTGGCGGTTCGCTGTTTTCAATCTTGGGTTTACATAGGGGGGTTTTGCGCTCGTTAGTATCCGTCTCTCTAAGACTATATTTTCCAAAATTGGCTTTGCCAATACTTAGCTTATCAGATTATACTAGTAAAATTTCTGCTAATGAGATTCATCCTAGTACTCTCAGCTTCGTAAATACCTTCTTGAGCCTAAGCTTCTCACCCACCGTATCTTCCTTAACCGTCGGAAGCTTCTCGTAATTTTGTTCTCTCATCCATGATCATGACTACGGACAAAGCAGCACGAAGAGCCAAGTTCGAAAGTGTTTGGAGCATAATTCATGATGAGCTCTTGGCTCATTTCAAGGCTTGTGGAATGCCAACAGAGGCTCAGGAGTGGTATTCCAAGGTCCGCACGGCAGCGCAGAAAAAGACTCTTTCTTTTCTGACTGTGTACCATTTTTCACAGAACTTGCAATACAATGTCCCCGGAGGAAAGCTGAACCGTGGAATGTCAGTAGTGGACACTGTCGAGATCCTCAAAGGCCGTCCGTTGACAGATGAAGAATATCTCCAAGTCGCTGTATTAGGCTGGGGTGTCGAACTGGTATGTCACTCGATAGTTCAACTATTCTATCCATCTTACTATGCAAACCATGCAATTCAGCTTCAAGCCTTTTTCCTCGTTACTGACGACCTCATGGATTCTTCCATAACTCGTCGAGGCCAACCGTGTTATTATCGTGTTCCAGAAATTGGCCTTGTCGCTGTCAACGACGCGTTCATGCTCGAAGGAGCGATCTATCATTTACTCAAACTGCATTTTAAGAAGGAGCCATATTATGTTGATTTGCTCGAATTGTTCCACGAAACATCATACCAAACCGAAATTGGACAATTGATTGACCTGATAACCGCACCGGAGGACGTTGTTGATCTGAGCAGGTTTTCGTTGCAGAAGTATGTGGGTTTCACGTTCCCTGATAGCATACTCACATGCGTGTAGACACTCAATGATTGTGGTCTATAAAACTGCTTTCTACTCCTTCTACTTGCCTGTTGCTCTAGCGATGCTGTTTTGCCGCATTCCTACCTCATACACCCTACCTGGTTCCACCTCCCCAGTAGCTCCTTACGAGGTGGCGAAGGCTATCCTCGTTCCGCTTGGCGAATATTTCCAGGTCCAAGACGATTTTCTCGACTTTGCTGGGCTTCCCGCGCAGATTGGAAAAGTTGGAACTGACATCGTTGACAACAAATGTTCATGGTGCATCAATACCGCCCTTTCGCTTGCCGGACCAGAACAGAGGAAGACTTTGGATGAAAACTATGGTGTGAAACCCACACAAGAGGAGAGAGAGATCGCGAAGAAGATGGCGGAAGGGAAGAATGGTGAGGAACAAGGATACCTTGGAGAAGCTGAGAAGCGCGTCAAGGCGGTTTACGAAGAGATCGGACTTCGGAAGATATACGCAGAATACGAGGAGAACATATACAAGGAACTAATGAGGCTGATTGATCAGATAGATGAAGGTTCTCCTGGGCAGGAAAGCGTTCTAAAAAAGGAGGTTTTCATAAGTTTCCTGGATAAAATACATCGCAGGAAAAAGTAGTGTTGTCAGGGAAAGCCTGTTCTCTTTCTAGTAGCCATCTACACGGTATATTACCATCAATTTCCGTACATGACCTGCGTATAATTTAGTGAAGGAAAGCGCGATTTGTCACGAGCCACGCGACTGATGTGACATGAACTCATGCTTTTTGAAGGCGAAAAGCTCAGGACACGGTCCATAGCTATCCTAAATCCTCCTGTATCCTTGTATATCAGCATCTTGGAATATACTGACACCCCACTGTCTGAATTTTGAGTAGGTATCAAGTTTCTGCTCGTCTCTGCCGTTTCATCCTGTCTTCATCGGCTAGTTCAGAAACTTTTGGTTGAGTACTCCTATCAGCTGAGCTTATTGCCATCTGAGAATACATTACTTTAGAGCATACATAGGGTCTTCCCGCCGGTTTCGTCTTGACAGGGTAGCGAATGAAGGTCTGATTTGAAGGGCAAGCAAAAGATTAGCAACGTGTAAGTATAAGATCCTTACTCATCAAACATGATAGATCATTATACTCTAGATGCCATTTAATTGCCTCTGAATGCGCTGTCGACAAATACTTCCGGTTGCACTCAATATTTCCGTCGGGGTCACAGAAAGTGGTTGTGCATAAGCACTCTCAGCTGGCTCAGCAATGGACTGATACTTCCGATGGAAATTCATCGTGAGCATGCTGTTTCTGGGGATACAGAGAGTATGTACTGAAGGAGACGATAGTGAAGGGTCGGTTTCCGTCGCTTGTCCAGGTGCCGTTTGAAATATAACCCATCAGACCCTTACAGCATCGCCTTTGCTATATAAAGGTCAGGCTCCCTCATTTTTTCCTTCAGTTTTGCGCTCATCTTCTATCATCACCAGGCTGGTCCACGGTGTTCATTTCTACATATTATATTCAACATGTCGTCCCGTAAATCTTCTTCCAAACCTCTTCCCAAGTTCGACATCGGTATGTGTTGTGTGTTGATACCCCTTTCTTCGTTGTTGCTGATATTTGTTCTAGGTGAGGACTATCAGCTGTTGTACGCCCTTGGTCAGGGAGCGTACGGGACCGTCGCAGCTGGCATTCATAAACCCAGTGGACGTCAAGTGGCTATCAAGAAGATTCTGCCTTTTGACCACACTTTATGTTGTCTACGAACTTTACGGGAACTCAAACTATTGAAATTCTTTTCCGGTTCTTGTGTCAACGAGAACGTAAGGAGCTCTCTGTCTTGTCATAACGTATGCTTAACCTCTTGGATAGATTATCACGGTTTTGGACATTGTGAAACCCTCGTCTTTGGAATCGTTTAAGGAAATCTATTGTGGGTCGACTCTCATATGTTCGTTGAAATACCATTCTGATGTTTGGCTCGATGAATAGTCGTCCAGGAGCTCATGCAGACTGATCTGCACAGAGTCATCAGAACCCAGCATCTCACTGACGACCACTGTCAATACTTTGTCTACCAGACTCTTCGTGCCCTCAAGACGATTCACAGTGCGGACATTGTTCACCGCGATTTGAAACCGGCCAATCTCCTCCTCAACGCCAACTGTGATCTTAAAGTCTGTGATTTCGGGCTCGCTAGGAGTATCAAGACGACAGCCCCGGTTGGCAAAGGTCAGGGTGGAATGACTGAATACGTGGCTACCCGGTGGTACCGTGCTCCTGAAATAATGCTGTCTTTCAAGATGTATACCAAGGTCTGTCATGGGTGTATTTGATTCCTTCTAAGAGCGATTTTCTTAGTATAAGATCTCCATAGGCCGTTGATATGTGGGCCGTTGGCTGCATCCTTGCTGAGCTGATTTCCGGGCGCCCACTCTTCCCCGGGCGCGACTACAGCCATCAACTCGATCTGGTGCTCGACGTTATCGGTACTCCGACCCTTGATGAATTTTATGCGATCACCTCACGGAGGTCGCGTGAATACATTCGGTCTTTGCCTATCCGTCGGAAGCGAAGCTTTGCCTCATTGTTCCCTCATGCTTCCTCTGATGCTATCGATTTCTTAAACAAGACCCTGGTAAGTCGATTTCTTTTGAATAAATGCTAATTCGTGATTTTAATCGGTTTTATCGTAGACATTCGACCCGAAGAAGCGTATGACGGTTGAGGAAGCGCTTCAGCATCCCTACGTTGCTGCGTACCACGACGCCGACGATGAGCCTGCTGCTAGCTCTCTCAGCCCCGACTACTTCCAGTTTGATCGTAAGTAAATCCAAAATCGTCTGTGCAACTCGTCACTCACCTGGTTTCCAGTTGAGAAAGAACAGTTGTCGAAAGATGATCTGAAGAAGTTGCTCTATGACGAGGTCATGTCCTTCCAGTCGGTCCTTGTCAACCCCACCGCCTGAATGCTTTCTGGTACAATCGACCCTGTCATTCTTCCCCCTTATGGATTGCTTTCTCGTTAAAGTTCAACCGTTCATCACTTTGCATCAGCAATTGATGTTTGTGTACACCGTTGCAGCTTCCACTTCACGGGATACTTTAGCGTACATCATGTAACCTGGTGAGAAGCCCTTGTTGAGCGTCGAAGATGTAACGAAGGAGCACCACGAAATGTTTAGGATAATATAATATGTTGATTATAAGCAATTCATATGAGGAGCACTTGTCAGTGACTTTTTGAGTCGTCTTGGCTTCGAGTGGGTTTTCATATAAGTATATGTAACTGCGGTATGAACCGGAGTGAGTGACTCATCTCGCACGTTACTTCTAAATAGCTTCCTTAGCTCAGTCGGTAGAGCGCGAGTCTCATAGGAATATGAGGACGGCTTGAGTTCACAATCTCGAGGTCGCAAGTTCGAGCCTTGCAGGGAGCACGAGATCAATTTTTTTGTATTATTATGATACCTAACATTAATGATATTTCATTTACATGAGATACAACAAATCATTTTTTGGTCGTTCAATCGAGTATCGTTATCATGAGTCCAAAGCTGCAACTTACACTTGTGCCAATGGCTCATATTCGTAAGGAGCCGACCTCCCCATCCGCATGGAAAACACCCTCCGTACACCCGGCCAAAACCTTCTACCACCCTTTCTGCTACCCGGTTCCAGTTCACCCCTCTCTCCACGTCCTCTTTCCTCAAGCAGCCTCTCTTCCCTAGCTTTCTTGAACCCTCCTTCCGGAACATCATAACAAGTCTCCCATTGCACTCCCACCTCCTTACCCATTCCCCAAAAGTCCATACAATTCAAATAAGGACCAAGGTCAAACGGATTCTGAGGAGCTCCTGCAACAGCCAATCCCCTGGTTGCACCCCCACGAGCGGTGAACCGGTCGAGACCAGTAATACGAAGGAGAAATGTCGCTCCGGGACAGGAGGCACATATTGAACAAATACGACAGGGTAGTGTGAGAAGCCCCCTGAGCCACGTAGACTTTGTGGACGGTTTGGCGAGTGGGAATGAAGATTGAGTCCAGCTTCCAAAGATGCTGATGCGGAAAGCGGCGATTCGCCATTTTCGGGATGAGAATGCTGATTTTGTTGCGCTCCCATCTGACCGACTCCAATGACGCCCCGTCCGCCCATGAATCCGTACCGACCCAGATTACTGACTTCGAGGGAAGTCATCTGGCGAGAGATCTGCCAGAGTTGCGCGCTAAGAAGAATAATAGTCCAGGTAAGCTGAATGGCAGCCCAAAGAGCGGTAGTGACGAGAAAAATGTTAGATTTTGTAGTGAGGATCTGGCAAACAGGGTCTGGGAGAGGGCAGGTGGGAGAAGCTTCTAACACCGGAGTGCTGGAGAAGTCTTTTTAATATGAATTAGTGAATAGCAGACCGAATGATAACAGGATACTTGCATTGGTAGGTAAGGTAGATGAAGGTGACTATTCCAATCACCAGGTTGAGAAGAAAGAGGACGAATTGTCGATGATTATTGGCTCCGACTGTGAAGTGGTATTAGATTTTGCTTGTGCGTTACGACGATAGAAAACCGACCACAATTCCAAATCCAAGGACAATGATGGTCGTGCCTTGCTGTACATCTATTGCATATACGACAATGTTTGGAGCGCAAAGGCTTGCGTGCCTAGAACCAGCAGCTAGTGAGATTGAGAAAAAACGAAAAGCATACAACGTACCATACAACTGACACAAAATGTTTGACCGTTCAACCTACCTTCACTGGCAAGCGTTTCGACAGAATCCAAAAGGCGGTTTGGAACATGTCCGGGATCCAAACAGACGGCACGCCAGAAATTGTAAAGACAAAGAGATGCAGATACAATGAAGATAAGGTGAGCGGTCGGATGGTCGTGGACATTCGTAAGAGTCGTAGCCCAGCACCAAACGACAATGAGGAGTGACGCAAAAATGATCCCAGCAAAGAAGGGACTCTCAGCTTGAGGTTTTCGTCCGAGGAGAACGCGCGTGAGGACATGGCCTGCTGCAAAACACTCAGCGGCAGCAAGTATTAAAGAAGTGTACCAAGGAAGCCAGGAGACTGCGATGGTATTGAATACGAGAATGAGGAGAGGTGTCGGTAGAATGAATATGGCGATGGAGTTGTATTTAGGATTACTGAATACGGGTGTTCGAGGTGTACCGTACTCATCCCATCCGCCTTCCTCCATGGCACGTTTCCAAGGCCCAATGCTTTTGAGTTCGATTGCCATCGCCCTGGGAGTTCGACCGCCCGAGTCTTTTGCAGAAACATCTGCACCGCTTTCTAGCAACTTCTTAATAACAGCTTTGTTGCCCCTAACGACTGCCCAATGTAAGGGGGTCAAACCACCCTCGTCTTTTGTGGATACATCCGCTCCGTGCTTGAGCAAAACATCCACCGAAACAGCGTCACCTTGGTAGGCCGCCCACATTAAAGCCGTGTGACCTTGGAGGTCAACCGAATCGACATCTACTTTGCGTTGCTGCAACAGATAAAGCAAAGGCATGACCGCCGATGAATGAGTTATGAGATGAAGTGTATTATATCCCTGGCCATCTTTGAGAGTCGGGTCCGCTCCCCACTCGAGGAGCAGTTTCACCACATACAGGTACCCGTTCCGGGCTGCCCATTGCATCGGGGTAGCATCCAGATCTCCTCCTCGAGCGTCAACTTCTGCACCTCTGTCGAGTAGCTCTCTACATATATGTAGATGTGCATTGATTGACGCCCAGTGAAGAGCAGTGATGTTTTGAGAGTCCCGGTCGGTAGCCTGAGCACCCTGAGCGAGCAAAGATTGTAATAAGGATAGGTCTCCACGCTGAGCAGCGAGAAATATTGTATCCGGCTCTTCTTGTACCACCGTTTGCGTTTCGCTGATTGATGTAACCGGAGCTGCTTTACCGTTCGGTGTACCAGGCGTCGAAGGCATAGTACGTCGTCGTAGTTTGTAACCCAAGCTCAGCTGCACAGCAATTCATATTATTATTAGACGCCCGTATGTCCTCGGTCACGCGATGCTGAAATGTTGACGCCAAAGTTGTTGCAGAGTCTGAATTTTCCGTCTGAATCAAAGGATTTCTGATGCACTTCATGCTCATACTCAGCATCTGAATACTTTCAGTCTACGCAAGTATCCGATACACTGTGCGGAATACAAATGCGAGTGATCAACATATACATCCCCTGCTCCTACCCAAGTTGAAGTTCCACATTCACTTCTGATGCGCCCTAGATTTTCTCTCTTGTTGATTCTATTATCAACTGAAATAGAGGGCCGCTGGAGCTTTGTATCTTCTGTCAGCCTAGAAAACATTGCTCTTGCTTCGGGTAGTCGCTATCATGTACGACGCGCCTTCAGCTAGGAGCCCAACTCATTAGAGTTATCGAAGCGCTCACTCCTCCGCACCCCGGACAAGAAAAATATCCCGTTCGGTCTAAATTCTGGTCTGCCTTTGCCCACAACATGTCCTTCGGTCAGTATTAAGTAAAAAATAGAAACAAGAAAGATCGATTGTGAATCGTACAAAATTAATCAGTCGCAGGGATAGGATCTGTACGAATGGTGGTGGCACATAGTTAATACGACCGCTCCTGACAGGGAGATTGATACGTCTCTGATGGCGGACACACCCTCTATTGAGCCGGCCGCACCTGTTCGTGATGGCTCAAATGCAGAGGCTATAATCACTCAACGAACCGTGGTGCTCTGCCATCATATTTGAGCTAGATTTTATGACCAGGAATGCAAGCGTTTGGTGTCTCTGCAGCTTTGGCATTTCCTTGTTAATTCTCTCTTCATGGTTTTCGTTGTGTTCGCGGTTGACAGCTCCCTATATGATAGGATGCTAGGAATTATCCAGAACAGAATATTCTGGCCTCTGGTTTTCGTGCTGGTGGGTCTTCGAGGTCGCTCATTTTCTCAAGCCACGCACGGCCCAGCTCAAGTGCTGATGTCCTTTGGGAATGTATTTGAAACATCCTGCGGATCCAATTTCTCCTACCTCAAAAGGATCAACATTGAAACAAGTAGCCCTGCTTCAACATTCTCACATCGTTGAATCCCCTTTCCGCCTGCTACTGC
This sequence comes from Lentinula guzmanii, assembly GCA_027919855.1. Lineage (NCBI taxonomy): Eukaryota > Fungi > Basidiomycota > Agaricomycetes > Agaricales > Omphalotaceae > Lentinula > Lentinula guzmanii. Next base: position 416,569 of record JANVFO010000028.1, read on the forward strand.
GTAAACCTATTCCATATGTTTGACGAAGATACCCAGAGACAACTTACGAAAACCCTCGCAGGTCTTCTTTCTCCCGAGCCCGGATCCATGATACCTCACATGGCGTTAGCCACGAAGGGCATTCTGAAAACATCTGGTGTCAATGCATTCATGTTCTGTCATTCGCCTAATAGTTGGAAGGAGCTATAGGGGAATACTTTTGAAAAGGATACAATGAATGCGACGGCGGAGCTCAGAGACTGCCCCTTGAAGATAGCTGATACCATCGGAACATGCCAATTGTTTACATGGACTCATCTGTTACCTGAAATTAGCATTATGGTTGATTCAAGAGATACTTGCCATATTCACTTTGTGTCCAAAAAGTCCGTTTATCCATGATATAATATTGCACGGTGGCTGCATACTTCGTCGGGTTAAGTCGTAGCTCACACTATTAGCCTCGTTATTTGAATAGCTAGCAAAGAGAAACATAAATAACGGCTGATCACATTAGCATTACGCTATCTCGATTTTCGATCCTCGAAAAAGTTCTGCATACGAAAATTAAGATGGAAAAAGACTCAGGGACAACTGAAGCCGTACCTTCAAATATCTTAACTGCCAAACACACGTAACAATGAGCACCACTATCTGCGCAACACTGTACCAGACCGCGCGAGTATTCGTCATTTCGCTCAAGTCTCTGTAATCTGCCTCTCTTTCCCGCTGGTATTGCTGCTCTCGACGGATGTCTTCCAGCTTTTGGTTGAGGTCTCGCACCTTGGCCGCTATTTCTGAGACGTGCGTCCTATCGTGTTCGGCATCAGGACGAGTAGTGCCGACGACGATATCGAGATAAAGGCGGATATGGGTGGAGGAAAACCATGAAGTGTAATTGGTGGAAAGACAGATTGAGTGGTCGCCCGCGTCGTGAGATGTAAATGTAAATTTCCCGTCGGAAGGGCCCTTGCTTTTGACGACGGTGTGGCCAGTCTCTACTTCCTGCTTGAGATGAGCTGAAATTCAGATACCAGAGTATTCAAACGCACCTCTACTTCGACATGTATGCCCAGATTCTCATCTAAAGTGTAGGATTGTTGTTGTTCTGACCACTCTAGAGCCTTGTAATGACCTTAACGGCGCGTTAGTGATAGTCAAAGTAGACTCGGCGGCGCTCACCTTCGACTACAGTATCTGTTGGCAATTCTTCGATAAAGCACCTCTTTTCATTTGCGTCCAAGTAGAAATGAAGGGCGTTCGCAGCCAGCGCAGAACAGAGAAGCAGAAGTAGTAGAGAGGACAGTCGATTAGAAACCATCATAACACGTAGTAGGGTGGCCACTGGCGAATCAAACCGGGAAGAACACGGAGAACAGCAGAAAGCAGCTAACCAAAAGTTGCCGGGGCGCATACGTAAGCGGCAATTGAGCGTTCGAGGAATGGTATTCTGAGAATAGTACTACTTATTGAAGTACTTGCGTATAAACGGGTACAAAAACAAAATGATACATGAGGTGCTCTATATATGTGGATACATTTTCCAGGTGAAATCAAGACCAATCCATTTTCTTAATAATCTCATCAATTTTTGGCCTTTCGCTCGCAGTTGTCTTCCAACAATCCTCCAACAACACCCAAATCTGGTCATCAAGACCTCTTTGCAAAATCCTTGGCTCAAGGGGCCGCTCAGGTAGTTCACCCTTTTCACGTCGGATTACCACCTCCGTTGTATGTTTGATTTTTTGGTACGGTTGTTGGTGGGTCAAAAGCTGCTCAGTAACTTCATGAAAATGACGGTTATCAATTGTGCGACACAGACTAACCTCGAGAATGGTCATGCCTAACGCGTACATATCCGACCGTGCCGACAGCACGCCTTGCCCTTTGCACACCTCAGGTGCAAACCAGCGATATGAGTCCGATACTCCTCGACTTTGTGTGAAAGGAATTCCGGTGATGTCCTCGACAATCTAAAGCGCAAATAATTTAGTGATACAATGGGCATGGAATTAACAGGTTTCTGTTACTTGAGATAATCCGAAATCGGCCAGGAGGGGCTCAAATTTGGAATTGATCATGATGTTACTCTGCAGTAGTCTGATTTGAGTAAAGCACAAGCAATGATGGGATACAATGACTTGCAGCTTTGATATCACCATGGACCACTTTCATGTCATGTAACACTTGAACGCCTAAAGCTATGTGTTTGATCTAAACAGAGTTAGATTTTATTTGTTTGACACTGGCTGAGGCATTCACCATTTTTCGATAATCAACCCCGAGATCATATTTTTCACAAATTGCAAAGCCGTCCCATTTGACTGCCATGGGCTCACCATATATCTGCATAATGCAAGTCAAGAACATGGCGAGAGATTGGACAAAAATAGTCCTACGGGAATGGCCCATCCGTTTGACAGAATCCATAAAATGGAAGAACATGTCTCCCTTTGTCTTTCGTCCACAAATCGTTCCAAACTTGCACCTCCCTCATGAACCGTCGTTTGCTAGCTTCGTTCGAGTTGACAGCTCTGACGACCTTGATGGCGACGTCCTCTCGGTTGAGATAGCGCCCTTTGTAGATGTCCATCGCAGCCGTTCCACTAACTGGGAAGTTTCCTTCACGAATGACTTCCCCAGATTGTAAGTTCATATTGGGCAGTAGGTTATCAGTTCGCTGTTGTAGCTCATACAGGCTTGCAGCGAGCCCGTTGTATGTTCTGTCAGCAGCGTTTTTGTTCTCGAAAAGCGCCTATCTCATCAAATAAGCAACAGGTATCTGAACATAAGGCTTGGAACACGTACTGATTGAATAAGAATCATCATTTCTCTCAACATGTTGTTGTTGTCCACAGTCGTGCTTTGGATCATATTCTGCGATTCTTTCACATCAGAAAGTATGGCAATGACCTCCTGGTGGTCCATTCCGGAATTCATCTTAAATTCTTCTTGCCAATTATGAATTTCCAGGTGGGATACGAGCTAATCGTTTACGAATCAGCCCTACAACAACTAGCCTTCACGAATCCTTACCTGGAAATGCGTCAAACAGTCGGTTATACCTTCGTGACACTTTTTGATGTCCTCTTTGATCTGGTTTTGTTGAAGGAAGGAGTTGATTCGGCCTAACTTTACCCATGTTTCCATTTTGCTCTGAATCTTGGCAAGAGTTCTATGGGGTAGCACTTAGTGTTCAATTCATCCGAACATATACAATTTCCACGGCGCATACTCTTGTATCAACTGAAATGCATCGTTCATATTCGCATTTCCTACTTCGTTACTTTCCTTCGCAGCCTGTAGGAGAGTGTGGCATCGATCTCTAAGCTGCCGTGCTTCACGACTTTGAATATCGATTAAAAACCGAGATTAGACTGACTCGGTTCTTGGATATTAGTCGTGCTCACCGATTGGCGATCACGTTTTCTGCGAGTTCCATTATCGCGCACAGCATACCTGCTGCAGCATAGAGACCCGGTATAGGCGCAAAAACGGCTACGATTCCAGCAGCAGATTTGCCTATGGAGAGTATCACTTGAGTTCTGTAGTGTGGGGGCATAGCGAAATTGAGGTTTTAACGGAAACCCTTGTCTTGATTGAAGGAAGAGAAGTAAAGTAAAGTAACATTGTAGGCTTGATGTACAGTTTTTAAGCGCCATGGCTCCAATTGACATGGTGTTGAAGAAGCTGTTGAACATTGCCGCTTGGAGTCGCGTGCAGTGTTTGTCCTGAAAAACTCCCACGATCTTTACACCTTCATGTGTTAACAACAATGCTACATATGTAGATCAGTAAACTCAGGATACTGATTGGCAATGTAACGCCACTGTGATATATATACCTGGCGCTCGCCCCAGCTTCAGCTTTGTAACAGATAATTACTAGTACCTGCCCAACATTTGACCTTCATTTCAGCCTCTCGCAAATGTCCTATCCAATCACCATTCGTCGAATCCTCTATGGTGATCGGAAATCGCTTCGAGATTGCAGTGTTGTGATTGAATCCACTGACTCCAAAGCTATCATTAGGATTTCTTCTAGCAATTGGTATATATCAATGTGTTCTAGCTGCATGGACTGCCCCTTCTATGGCTACAGTCTTGAACGACATTGGAGTGCATGTCCGTAAATGGACTGGCCACTGTTTGTCTCGGAACAAGCCAGTCTAAATCCCTTCGTTCCCTCTTTCACAGAGATCGGGGTCTTTCAAGTACTAACTGCAATCACCGCGTTACTAACTTGGGTCTGGACGGCTTTACTGTGAGTGTTTGTATTGTTAATTGAGCTCTTCACGAATTTCTTCGTCTCACCATGAAATGCAATGATAGTAATAATCAACGCCTTCATCCGTTGACGCAAAGGTCAACCTCATTTCGTCTTCTTTATCGTTTTATGCTTGCCTGGTTAGGTACTTGTTTCAACGTCTTTTGAAAGACGTTACCCTTTTCGTGTTTCCTTACCTTACTCTAGTGTTGGGTCTCATGATCTTGTCAGGAATTCCTTCCACCTGCAGACATCAAAAGGACGACGAAGGAGAGAGCTCTGCTTCTTGTGGATTGACGATTGCAACTGGCAGTGTTTCTTTTCTGCTTTCTCTTTCATGTGAGTCGATTGCTCTCCATGTGCCGAGCATAGTGACTCGTTTTGTATTAGCCACCTCTGCAGTCTTTTACGTGTATCATTCGGCGCGGATGAATGGAGGAATCATGGACAGCGCTCTTGCCATTGGAGCGGATGGAGCGAACACGAGAAACCAAACGGCTCACTCTTCGCGCTTCGATATGCGGGTTACTTGCTACAGTAAGAATGCACCCTGCTTGCGATCGTCACCATTGTATACCCGTTTCTCTTTTGTCTAGGTCCAATATTCGTGTTTGCTGTCAGTACGGACTTATCAGGGCCAATGGATGTACAGCTGAACAGCCAGCGGTACTTCGTGAGTAAACCATTATACCCCGATTCACGCAAAACACATACAATTTTGCCGAACCGTCTGTGGATAGCAACCTTTGCTTCATACGCCAGTGCAGTTGCGCTCATCACCTGGATCTGGATCAGTGTACTGTGCGTTTCTATATCCTCCCGCAATTCTCATTGTTCGCGAACGGTCATGAGTCTCGATTACCACACAATAATCTTCCGACGAGCTTTCATACCCTTACGCGAGCCTCTGTCCATCTTTATTCACTGGTGGCTTTTGTAATCATCTGGTGAGGTTCGTTGAACAGATATCTGTATTGATTTAGTCCGTATACCAACGTCTCATTGCTAGCTGTTGGTTACCATGCTCGCCACGCGCTGAATTTCGAATGTAACTTCAAAGAATCTTCGGGTGGACTTGCCCCTGTGGAATTGTGATTTCGGCGCGTCTCTCACGGTCTTTCTAATCGTTTTACTGTGTCGAATTTTTGTTCGTTTGTAAAATCTTCATGTCCTTCTTCTCCTCCTTCTATATCTAGCCGGAATCGCAGCGTGTTTGATTCACAATTCGAACATCACGTACGGAGGATTATCGGGTAATGTTTCCCAATACAGCAGGGGAAATTGAGAAAATAATCGGGGACACTGAAGTTGAAATCTAGTGTATTGTGGATGAGTCTCTTAAAGTCCGACCTCGAAGCCAATACATAACACTCATCTAAGTTGAAGCTTGAAATGCGCTGCTTAGTTCCGGCCTGGTCGTGGTTTTCCCGGATAGCACTCGCGTGTTAAAGGGTATACTTACAAGCTATGTACAGTATGTAACACTAACGAAACGTAACGAAACTCGGCGTTAATTTTACGGTGACCGGCGCCTGGGGAGCGCTTGTAATACACGTGATGCTGTCACGATAGGAGTAACGGCCCTACGTGACAATCGTTCCCTATTCATTTGTTCTCTACCTACGCCTGGAAAAGCTGAGCGCCCTGGCTGGATCGATCTTTGACGATGAACAATTCAGGGACGCCCCCGCTGCGGCCACTGCAAAACCCAATGAGTCCAAATGGTCCACCACTCCATATCGCTGTCGACGATTCCTTCCGTTCACAGAGGCCCTCACCAACAAGCCCATATTCTGCACCACCGTCTAGCTCTGCCAAACTACCAGAAAGAACACTAAATCAAATAACGAGGGCATCAACAACTGGCTCGGCTGACCAGGATCCAATCGTACCAACTGGTTCCTATGGTATGCCTTTGGTTCTCAGCGAAGATCTGAACCACGGAATGCCTTCTCCTCGTCCTCAGCCTGCTTATTACTCTAACTCTGGCTCTAACTCGAGATCCTCTACTCCTGCCTTCAACAATAGTCCCAATCCGTCCTCCGAATCCAGCAAGCGACGTAGTACCGCTTCCCTCAGTTCCGCTTCCTCTTCTTCTTCTCTAAGTGGAAAGCCGCCACCAACGACAGCTTCAACTTCAAATAGCTTGGTTTCCGCGTCTGCGTAAGCCTCAGCTCTCTGTTGCTCGGAGTGCATCTCATTGCTCGTTTCAGCTCTTGTTCATCATGTGGGAAGGCAATGCAGGGCCCGTTTGTCCGGGCTTTGGGAACAGTCTTTCATTTGAACTGCTTCAAGTGCCTAGTGAGTAGCCACAGGCTTTTCGAATGATTTCATATAATGAGGCGTTTTTTCAGGATTGTGGGGACGTCGTCGCATCCAAATTCTTTCCCATCGACGGTCCTGATGGCAAACAGCAACCTCTTTGCGAGCGCGATTACTTCAAACGGCTGAATCTTATCTGTGCAAAATGCGGAATGGCTCTGAGAGGAAGTTATATCACAGCGTGCAGTGAGTTGCCCAGCCGACTTGCTTCACATCCCTGATTAACTGGCTTTTCCTTTCATCATCAATTCCCTACCTTGCATTTTCCTCATCCATATACAATCAGACAAGAAATTTCATGTCGAGCATTTCACCTGCTCGTTGTGTCCAACTCTCTTTGGTCCCCAAGACTCCTACTACGAACATGACGGCGACGTTTACTGTCATTTTCACTACTCTTCGCGATTTGCAACCAAATGTGCCGGTTGCTCTACTGCCATCCTCAAGCAATTTGTCGAAATTAACAGGAATATGAGGGACGAATGTTGGCATCCCGAATGTTATATGATTAACAAGTTTTGGAATGTCAAAGTTGTTTCCAGGCGACCAATGAGCATTGAGGGAGAACCTGAGGAGCCCGAGTATGTCGAAGAGGAACGGAGGGAAACACCTGCGTCGTTGAAAGATAAACAGGTTCGCATGGAGCAACAGGTCTATCGGATATGGACGTGCGTAGATAAGATTCGTTCTTTCAACTTGAAACTCAATCCATTTGAATAGCGTCCTATCAGCATTTGAGGAATCAAGTGCAGCTTGTATTTCAGACATGCTTCGACAAGTGAGCAATGGCCAATACCTCGATGCCATACGAATGGCGGAAAAGTTCATCTTGCACGTAGAGGTCCTCTTCGCCTCGATCGATGATCTTGAGTTCCAGTTTGCGAGGCTCAGCATGAAGGGTAAGGTAAATTATAGCTGTGAGAAATGTGGTTATTGATCAGGTCCTAAATCCTCAGGTATGTCTCATGTCCGTGAGGCTCGTATGCTTTGTCGTAAAACAGTCGAACTCTTCACTCTGCTCTCGCATACGCAGGAGTCCGGCTCACGTAGGATGGGTATGACTCAAGATTTGCTCGCTTTGGTCACGGGTCTCGCCCATTATCTAAAAATTCTCATTCGAATTGCTCTCACTGGTGCGCTGAAACTCGAACGCGAGGCTCCGGGGCATGCTGGCAACTCCAGCGGTCTGATTCTACGGCAAGGCGAGGCAATGGCTGGATTTCTGGATAAACTTCATCTACTTGCAGTACAAGGTGGGAACCCTTCTGCCCGAAGGATAATCAAAGGCCATAATGGGGAGGTGGTCAGCAACGGAAATGGGAACATCGGCACACAGGGAGTGACGTATGGATTCCGAAGTCTGGCGCCGGAAAATGCAGGGGAATCGCCGTTCAACTCATCAGGAGTATCGGGTGCAGAAGGGTCTGGACAGTTGTCCTCTAGTCATCCACCGAGCGATCTTTGCGTCAAATGTGGGAACACTGTTGAAGAAGATTGTGTTAGACTTGGTACATATCAGAGATGGCATTCAAAGTGTGTTGGTTGTAAAGTTTGTGGGAAAGTTGCCGAGGTACCTTCGCCCATGGTGATCAAGGATAAGGAGAGAGAGGCGTCTGCAGATGGTAATTCGTCAGCTCAACCACCGAAACTGACAACAGCCAGGCGACCTCCTGCAAATGTTGGGTTATTCGTCTATGAAGTAGACTCCATGAAAGAGACCGCATCATTTGGCTCGGTACCGACTGTGATATTGTGCACAGATCACGCACATAGTGGGTGTCGAGCAGGATTCAAAGCCGTTCAGAGGCTCGAACAATATGCTTTCCTCTTGAATGTTGCTTTACGAAGGTTATACCTGCTGCTTAGGAAGCAGGGCGTCGTGCCTCTGTCTCCTGGTAAGTCTTTTGTGCCGAACCTGCATGTGCGTCTTATGTCCTCACAGAAGCCACAGCGCCGACTTCTTCGCAAGACCAATCCTCTGAAACTGATCCATACCGCAACTCTGCCGACATCACGCGTATGAAGCAAGTGCATCTTGATCGTAAGTTATCAGCAACTGCCAGGCTCCCGAAACGGTCCACGATCGTCGAAAGCCCTGCAGGTCGAAGTGTGCATCCCTCCAATGTTCTACAAACACAGAAGTCGCAAGAAGCTACACAACCGAATGTCCCTCACCATCATCACCACCCCCACCACCATCATGAAGCACAAGTTATTCCTGGGCAACAAAACAAATCGCCAAGCATACCTCCTCCACTTACTCCGGGATACGTACAACAACTACAGCAGCAGTCGGCACGGCCGAACGTGCATCTTGATACGCATGACGGTCAGAGTCATTTAATACGACCTGCCTTCGCGAGGAACAACACTGAGGTGAAAATTATTGATGAGAGTCAGCCTAGTTCACCGGCAGTAGGACAGGAGGACCGACAAGAGATGCTCAACATACCGCCAACTGAAGACAGCATCACCTTGGCCGACATCGGTCCTCTCATTGAAGCGGCGCAAGCTAGAGAACAACAACGTTCTCTACCTCGATTGAACTTCATACCGTACATTGCGGAGCTCAGTGCACTGGAGTTGGCAATCGTCAAATATTCTGCAGTTCTCGTCCTCATTAGGTCTCCTTTGAAAGATCAAATAGATTTGGAGGAATTGCTGGAGATGGTAGAAGCAAAGAAACCAAACTGGTGGAAGACTTTCCTAGGCAGGGGTGATAAAAAGAACCAGAAGAAGAAAACTGGTGTGCATCTGTTATTTAACCCATGGATCTTATGATTCTCATTACGACTATGCTGCAGGCACGTTTGGCGTTCATCTCGAGATGCTAGTAGCTCAGGAAGGCGTTGACTCCCTTCTTGGTGCTTCTCGAGCCACTTTGAGAGTGCCTAGCTTTATAGACGACGTAATTTCCGCAATGCGACAAATGGGTAAGTCGAACTTTATAGAACGTTCATTGGTCCCAATGCTGAATGTCCCAGATATGTCTGTCGAGGGTATATTCCGTAAGAACGGCAATATTCGACGGCTAGGTCAACTCACGGATGCGATTGACCGAGATCCGCTCTCTGTCGATCTCAGTCAGGATAATGCCGTCCAGCTTGCAGCCTTGCTGAAGAAATTTCTGCGAGAATTACCAGAACCCCTAATGACTTTCAAGCTATATAAACTATGGGTTGCAGCGCAAGGTTTGTGAAGGCCGTTATTGCTCTCAAAAGCTGTAATTCATGAATTTCGCAGCGCTCAAGAACGATGATGAACACAAGAGGTTACTACATATGATCTCTATCATCATGCCCAAGGCTCACCGAGACACGATGGAGATTCTTTTCGTGTTTCTCAAATGGGTAGCTTCGTTCGCTCACATGGACGAGGTCACGGGCAGCAAAATGGATTTGGGCAACCTTGCAACTGTGATATGTCCCAGTATTCTTTATCCACGGCACGGCACGGTCCGTGACGAAAGCTTCAAGGCCATAGGAGTGGTCACAGCCCTGCTTGAAAATCAAGATGAATTTTTCGCTGTGCCAGAGGAGTTCTTACCAATATTGCATGACCAGGAATATTTTGTCAATTCCTTCGAACTGAACGGAAAGGAATTCATGAAGAAGTGTGACACGTACCAGAAAATCAAAGCTGTGAATGGTCGGCTACCTACGCCCGGACCATATAACGGTCCTAATGGCAGTACTCCTCGCATTGGTCCTGGTCCTGGTCCCGGCGCCGGCCTTGGTACCTCACCAATAGTACCGGAGCGTCCTCCACCACCACCTGCTGCTCAACGACCTTATGGAGTGACACAACCGATCCCTTCGTATCCTTCCTCATCCTCACAGCACGGCCATATTGGAACCATGAATAGCCCAAGAACCCCTCAGCCTGAAGAATGGTCTTCCCCGCGGCCCCCGATTAATCCCAATGGTCCATCAACTCCTTCACGGCCTTCCTCATACGTACAACCTCGGGCGAGTGGTGAGTATCTCGCCAATGTCCACCCCAACAACTACATACCAACTCCGAACGGGTATCAGCCAGCCCGTCAACGGACTGGGTAATCATGTATATGCATTGAGTTTTTGGGCTTTTACACGTTCCTTGGTTAACTTCGCATCGCTCCTTGGCCTTGTCCGTCCACTCCCTTTCATTGTTATTTACTGTGCCATTTTATGGCAGTCCAACCCTTGATCCTCCCTTTCCACAATGCTCTTATCTCAGTGTATTTTATTATCCTCATTCCCTGTCTATCTTTTTCTTTTTCTTCCTTTCTCTTCCCTCTATCCATTTTTATTGATATGACAAGGACGACAATATCTCGCAGTACTTACGATACCCTCCTCAATCCCTTGCACAAGGAGTTATGCAAGTGCGAATTTTTTTGATGGAACGGCTAATTGGCTGACATGTAATTAGCACGTCTTAATGTTCGTTGATAATTTCATCAAACAATTTCGTAAATCAAGCATTCTCTTCTTGACGCCAGTGCCCAACGCGAATTGGTTAATGAAGGATTGGCTATGTAAGACACAGGCGCTCTCAACATGAACTTTCCTTACGTTCAATGTTTTCTCTACTGACGTATGCGCTATTCGAGGGTTGATCATTTACAACTGAGTCCTTGCCTCTAAGCGATGACGGGTAACTTCCTCAGTCCAGACGACCGGTGATATTCTTGGAAGTGAATTCTTTCTGGGATAGTCCCGGGATAGTCATGTTTTAATCCAACCCAAAGTAGAATAACTATTGCTGTCAACTCCTCCAATGATAGCGGCCCCCCTTCTTGCCCTCTAACCCATTTTAACCAATGCAAGCACCATTAGAGTATATAAACACCCGGAAGAGATAAGGAATGCATATACAGTATAAGGATAATGGTCCCTTCATATCGTCTCATCTCTATGTAGATGCATTAAGATTATCGTTATCACAACCATTCCTCGTTTTGAGTATGTAGGAGGACTCTGGGATATCATCCTCGTGAAACTGTGGTTTGCAGATTAAACATTCCCTGCGATCTTTTGAGGACCACGGAGCTCCTCGCGTCGGTCTTGGATATAAGTTGGTGCTGCAGGGGCAAGTTCGGCTTGGTCCTCGGCTGTATAGAGAGGACATATAATAATCGGAGGAAGGACGGACAGTCAAGAAAGGTATGTGATATCAAGGTAGGAAAGATGGGTAGTCGAGTTAGCATTGACACAAGTCCATACATAGTAAAAAGAGACGTACGAGCGGAGTACCAGAAGTATGTGATTAATCCGATGATGACGATGACATATGCGACGAAGTATAACCAGTACGGTTGGTAGTGCTAGAGGGACTATCAGTTTTTTTTTCAAACTCAAACGCTGAGAGACACTCACATAAAGACCCAACCCAAATATTAACCCATAGAAATCACTCGAGAGTAGACTCAAATTGTAGTACCCTGAAGACGCCATGCGGTATAGGATTGGCGCAACGGTATACAGGATGAACATGGCTGAGGTGTATGCAAGTAAGAGGCCGACTGTGATTGATGAATGAGATAAGGAAGAAAACAACGAGATCAATCTTCAGTGAACTGAAAGCGGTTTTACTGGACGAGATGAAATAACGTACCATTGGCGCCGCTCCACGTAGCTGCGTGCATATCATTGTGCTCAAGTCCGGCAGCTTGAGTGACACAGATGATGAATCCGAACATTCCTAGTTGACCGACGACCTTTTGTAGAGTTAGTGAATCGGAACAGAAAGATGATTTATGTCAAGGATGTACCTCGTATAAGGGTCTCTTACGGACAAAGAGTTCCTCTGTGGCATTTGCTATATAACGACCAGATATGACTATATGAAAGTTATTCGCGAAAGGAAAACGATATTTACTGAAACCGTATAGAGTTGCTCCAGCGACCATGAGAGCATCACCTTTTCCACGCGAAAGCGCTTCGTAGTCTTTATCTGTCAGTTCGTCGGAGCAAACAAGAAGTCCGAGACCTAATACGCAGATGAAGACGCCCTATCCGAAGTTTCCACAGATCAGCCATGAATTCATGTATAATTTCGAAGAGAAGAAACCTATACCAGAAGCTGTGTCCAGTGGTATTTCGTTCGGAAATAAATCCATGAGAAGAATAAACAGACTGGAATGGCCCATCTGTTAAGTTCAAAGCAATTGAGGATGAGGAATTGATTTTTTTCAATACATACGGGAACATCACGTACGCGTCAAGAAGCATGCAGGATAACAGATCCGTGTATTCGTAGGCCTTCACGACCATGAAGTTTCCCTCTACATCACATGCGGCTAATATGATATCTGACAGCAGGAAACTAGTGATTTAGCCCGGCTGTACGAAAAGAGATAGATAAAGGTACGCACATTTCCAGCCGTCTCGCATGACCATTTCAAGCCATCCTCTGAAGCCATCTGGAGAATGTCGACATGTTAGATGCGAGCTAAGATAAGGAAGGGAGGCTACTGACATCGGTAAATTGTGTAGGGCGTGTATGTGGCGAAGAGGGCGAAATAGCTATACAAAGACATAGACATGAGTCATATTGTCATCACGAAGCAATGGATAGCGGTGGAAAGCGCACAAGAAAACGTTCTGGGTCGTTGGAAGAGACCAATTCCTAAGCATTAGTTCCGTCGTGGAGACATTCGTGCAAGTAATGCACAGAGACACAATCTGTCCAGCAAGCAAAGAGAAGAGAAATCTCTTGGTAAAGATGCTCCTTATACGAGCACTGACACTGTTGACGAAGGCGCCTGGAGTGGAAAACTTGATGGGAGGTCGTTTCGCAGTGGTCGAAGTCTCGATGATTGACTGAGATTCGAGAGCCGGAGCAGTGTAGTCTAGGTCCTTTGCATCTTTGACCATAGGGGAAGACATTGTGCTGAAGTTATTCCCAGTAAGTGAATGGCAGAGATGGTGGTGGCTAGAGTTTGAGCCGGACGACCACCATTCAATAAAAATGCCTCGTATTTGTGGAAAAATTTACCGATCGATCGGAAAGCAGTCCGGATCGGTTCAGGCACGGTTCAAAAAGAGGAAAAGGAAAAATGGACACTAGGAGAGTCGAACTCCTGACCTCTCGCAGTCCACTAATGCGAAGCGAGCGCGCTACCAACTGAGCCAAGTGCCCGATGCATTACAACGTAATCCATTTGAATATATTTTATATGCATATAGACAAAAGCTGTTTAAAGAATCACTAACTCAGATAACTGCAAACAGTCAAATCGCTCGCGTCAACTGAAGAGTGACAAGTAACCGAGCACAGCGAAAGCCAATCCCAAACTATCGATTTAACCTGCAGATAAAACGAAGCGGGTATCATATCTAGCATTGTGGAAATACACGTCAAGGACAGGTCCGTGCGATGCGATTAATTGGATATATAGAAATACAGTGATTTTCCAAGTCTCAAGACTAAACCTTCTTGAGGTTTCTGTGCAATTCAGGCTTAACCAGCGTAACTCTGTCGAGTAGTTTCTTCACGACTTCATCCTTGTGGCTGTTGTAGGAGTCTGTAATCGATTGTAGCTTTACTTCGGTATCCTTGTCAATGTTGGCTTGTGCCTCGGATGTTGTGCCAGCGTGCTGGAAACTGTATGAGTGTACGTGAAGAATGTAATACATAGTTGCGACGCACTGATGCTTCAAACTTCTTGAACTCGGCCTCTTTGGCCTTCTTGTATTCCTCTATCTCTTTAGTAGCCTCTGTCCGAGCATCCTTCAATTTCTGAACACGGTCTGTTGGAGTATCAGAGATGAATGCCATAAATTAACGATTTTGAACGAACATTGGCGGGCTTCCTGTACAATTCTGGCAGCAGCTTTCTCAGCCTCGAGAAGAGTTTGGATACCCTGAGATTGTTGGGCAGACTAGGAGCATTATTAAAGATAGTTTCAGATAAACGAGCGGATAATCAATACCATGTTGTCGGTTGAGGGCAGAAAGATGAATTGAAACTCAGCCACAACACTGATGTAAAGGTTTGTCGGAAACCATAGTGTTTGACGATGGCGAGTAATCCGGTCGACCCTCTACAAACGTTACAGGCTGCTCTAAATACCGAACCAAATTCTAAGGAGCAAGCAGACCTTCTTGCATCACTTCGAGAGTCACTCGAAGCCCAACCAGCTCCAATTCGAGTTCTAGTCCCAATTCTCATCTCAAGAGTCGTCAACGCAGCTGACTCGCTTCTGAAATCCTGGGTTCTCGACCTATTTCATTTCGGTTTATGTCGTTCTTCGTTGAGCTTGGACGTGAAGACGCAACGTTCGTGTACAATATCTATTCTTCAGTCAATTATAATATAACCGCGGTTTCCTTCATCAGTATCCTCTCAGACCCTAGAAACTCTGTCCCATCTACTCGATGACCCTAATCCTGCCACCCTGAAGGTCGTCATACAATCTCTCGCCACTGTTTATCCCCTTCTCTTTCGATCCCTGTAAGGAGTCTTCCGAGTTTCCTCCCTATGCGCGTTCCACATTGAATTCGACAATCACAGATGCTTAAACCGCAACAATCCTGCTGCTTGGAATGTACTATCAAATTGCAAATCCAAAATATTAAGTCTCGTTGGCCTACCGAATGTGAATACGGGTGTAAGAATCTCCGCGCTCAAATTTATGCAGCGGGTTATTCTCGTGCAGATACCGCAAGGAGTATCAGACCCTAGAGTGAGTAAACACTGCGTTCTTGCTGTGATCATAATCTAACATGACATTTCCTGGTCATCAGCTTCAGAATAAAAATGACCCAAACCTTTCGTTCTGCCCAGCAAACCATCCGTTCATTTCTGTCACACAACTGGAAGCGGAGGGCCAATTACTCCTCAAAACTGTCGTGGAGATACTCTATTCTACCCAGTGAGTGAGACTACAATTATCATGAAGTCAGTTGCTGACCACAAGATGTCCAAGAAACGTCGATCTACTATCGGCACTACTCAACAGCTGGGCTACATTGGTGAAGACGCGTCCGAACATGATGCATCTTGTCGTGGCTGCTTTGAAGCAATGGACACCCGCAGCTTTCAACGGCTTCTCGGCGTCGACGATCAAGAGTGCTGAAAAGGCTGTCCGCATACTACTCATACACATAACGCGGTACGGGCAAGCTATATCTCTAGCCTTCACTTCCAGTCTGATGTAAATGTATTGCTTTCTAGGATTCCTAACGCGAGTCAGTTCGTACCGCAGATCAATGAAGCCTTGACAGCTCAGGCATCTCGGATGGAATTAGCTGCTTCCGAAGAAAAGAAGAGAAAGGCTGCTGCTGCTGCAGGCATCGCCGACACAAAAAAGAGACCTACCACTGAAGCAGACCGCACCGACGTGAAACGGGTTAAATTAGAGCCCAGTCCAGCAGAACCTCCTCCTCCCCCGGCTGCCTCAGATCCCTCCCTATCTTTATTAGCTTCCTTTGACTTTTCAACACTCCCTGCGACACTTATAACGGATTTGATTGTAGCCAACCTCGAAGCATTCACTGAACCTACTTTGCTTGCGCTCATTCAGGCTTACAGACAGAGGATGGGAATTGGTACTTCCTCTACATCGGCCCCTCCTCCTCCAATTGCTCCGACTCCCGCTGTTGTACCAGCAGCGCCTCCAGCAGTTCCAGCAGTTCCCAGTAGCAAAGCTGTAGTCCAAGACATAGCTCGCCCGTTCACTCCCGAACCATCCGCTGCGCCTGCACCTATCGTCAAAGAGGAACCTGTTGACCCACTGCAAATGGACATTGACCAAGATGAGCTCGAGTACGAGCCAGATCGACTTAACGAAGAGGTGATTGCATTTGATCGTGTGTATGTGTTACAACTTACTGACTCTCGCAAAGCTCTCAGGTCCGGTGCCTTCGACAGAAGCTTCCATAGAGCCAGACCTCGCACCTGGCACCGCAGAACAGCCGATCAACCTTTCACTCGCCGAGTTCAAACTCCCTCCACCAAAAGACTTGGTCAATACAGATGATCGCATTGACTTGATATCCAAATCTATCACAAGGATCCATGAAGAAGCGGCGGATATGAGTTCAAACACAGCTATCAATCCTGACCCGGATGTGACGATTGGTGGGCCATTGGATATGTGGATGTTGCTGGTAGTTAGGATGTTCACACGTGTGGCGGAGCCTCCTCCGGAACTTGATCACCCTCAAGATGGCGAGGATGGTCCGTTGGATGACAAAGAGAAGGATGTAACGCTCTTTTATGAAAGACAAGACAGATTAAGACGAATTTTGTGTGATTATATCATGTCGGACTTTCCTGGACGGTAAGTTTATCTCACTTGTGATGGGAGTATAACCTTGAGGCGATTGTGCTGTTCTTAGTATTCGACTTGCCACGACATGGATGAACGAAGAGTGGTATAATGATCAAATACGGCTCGAAAGGAATCCAAAATGGGTAAGGAGAAGTGTCTCTTTTCTGTGTGTTTCCGGTCTTGCTAAATTTGTATCCCCTTAACAGCGACCGAACTATGACATTTGGCTAAGCCAGATAGTAGCTTCGTACCAAACACATTTAGATGGAAAGGATCGAACATTTGCACGTTTTCTGCTCGACCTTCCATCCTTACCTGCCGACGTTTTGTCCCTTCTACGTGAGCTTTGTGTGGATCACGAAAGGTAGAGAGTTCATCATTCGATCTCATTTGGTCTCTTTTGACCTGTCAATGATTTTTCAGCCCAGATAAAATGCAAATCGGATTCTCTACTCTTAGAGGATTTGTCATGCAACGACCTCTAATTCGAGCCGATGCTCTTAATGTTCTTCTTGAGCTAACAACTCACTCTGCCAAAAAGATTCGTGGGGCGGCTATCAACACCGTGAAGTTATGGGTTCCTAACCATCAACCTATGGATAGTATGATCCGCGAGTTCGCGCTACAGATCCTGCGCAAATTACAGCGGGTGCCCGTACAGCCACCTCTATCTGAGCCCGACGATGACAACACCGGCACCAAGGTTAATGGAGACTCTAGTCATGTAGTTGCTGAAGGAGGGAGTGCGAAAGGCAAGAGCAAGGCGCCAATGTTACCGGATCCAGATTCTGAACTGGAAGACGGTCAAGAAGAAAACATGGAGGATGGACAGCTGCCTCAGGAAGATCTCATTCAAACGCCCTACCTTCCTGAAAGAATCGAATTACCAGCGGAGAAAAGCCATGTTCTACAGCATGTCGAGCTTTTGTTTGCATTGTCAGTCAAAGTACCTGAACTGCTAGATGAGTAAGCTATTGTTAATTTGTGCATGTCGCTTCTGACCTTCTACATCTTAGTCTGTTCGCTGCATATGGGCAGATGGACATTACTGTGCAGGAGGCTATCCAGAGCCTCATAACAGCACTCGTCCGCTCATTAGGATCGAGTCATGGAAAGCTTTTGACGTTGATGAGAACATGCCCACCTGGCGCTGAATCACTAGCTCTGCGTGTCCTTACTATATTCACTGAACACGGCAGACCTAGCCCGCAGCTTGTTGCGTTGGTGAAAGGTTTAATCAATGAACGTGATCTCGACGCTCGGTTCCTAATACCCATCATCGCCGAAATGGACAAGGTACAAAAATGTTGAGTTTAATTATATCATTATTGATCTGTACTGCTTATAGCCCGACATTGTACGCCACTTGCCCCGCATCGTCTCGATACTCGATGGGAAGCCAGAGTCTAAGAACCTAGTTCGCTCTGTCTTCAGTTCTGTGGTGACTACTCCTCCGCAGACCTTCGGCAGTGTCTCATCGAACATGCCTCGGGTCCGACAAAGCGAACTGCTGACACCTGCGGAGTTGATGGTGCTGTTGCACGATTCAGAGAAGGAGATCGGTATCAAGAGTGCTAAAGAAGGTGAAATTGACTTATCAAGTCTGGAGTCGTAATGTTGACTATTCGATCCAGCTATTGGGATATGTTTCTCCATGACGGATGTTTTCCGTTCGGAGATTCTTGCTGTCGTGATGCAACAGATTATGGACGAGCCGGTGCTACCAGTACTCTTCTTGCGGACTGTGAGCTTGATAATATGTCAATTGCCTCTCTTGGACCGCAATACTGATCGCAATGATCTTGCAGGTTATTCAGGCTGTCACGACGTACAAATCTCTCGTCGGGTTCGTATCCACAACGTTGTTATCACGACTCATCACTAAGAAAATATGGTCCAATCCGTTGTTATGGGAAGGGTTCATTCACTGCGCCAAGGTGATTGCTCCTGCGAGTTTTGGCGCCTTGTTGCAGCTGCCTAAAGATCAACTCCGGGAGCTGGTCGACAAGCAACCAAGTTTAAAAGCGGGATTGCGGGATTATGTGACGAAGAAGGCACCGAACAAAGCCAGAGTTTCTGGGTTCTTGGATATATTTTCGGAGACTACAGTTACAGTTGAGGGTGTTTCGAATGGAGGACAGCCTGAATCGGGTGCGGGGTCGGGAGCTTGAAATTTAACTACTCTTTACTTATATCAAGGAAGACCACACTTTAGTAGACTAGTATCTGTATCTTTGAAGATTTTTTTTTTGCTGGGATTTCCGTGGTTGTAATGTAGGCCAAGGTAGCAGGCGATGAGCGCTGAGCAGTTGAAATCGGATTAAAATCTGTTTGCGATTCGCGAGACGGAGATCTCGTTTTGCGGAGATACGGAAGCAATTGTCCGAATGTCAGCGAAATACCCTGACTCGACTTTGCTCACTGAATCCGCTCTTATCTCTTCTCATTTCTTTACCATACTCATATTTTATCAAACTCATACCTGTGCCAATCAGACCAGAATCAGAAGGAGCCAAAAAAGTGCTGTAGAGAATAGACGCCACGCTAGCGAGCTATTATTGGCTTGTAATTCGGGTGTAAACTCTTAAAAAGCACAAGTCGTGAGCAACTTTTGAACCATCGAATCACTTGAGGATTTCTTTCTCACTCGCTCTGGGGCTCCTAAGGTGACATGCCTGGGCGCGAATCTCCGAAGCGGAGCGCATCCAACGAACACCGTCGCGTACATCGTGATCAATCAAAGGAACACAAGACCGAATCATCTTCTCCTCAGCCTTCGCCTTCATGGAATGTTGACAGAGGGCGATCAAGAGTGCGGAGGCCCTCTAACTCTTTCACTGACCAAAGTCTTCGGAGAAGGTGCGTCTGACTTGTTACATTCTCAACATTTTAACAAACCTTCGCCCAGGGGCTACCATACACTTCAATCATCCTTTGGAAAGGCCTTTTATGTTGAGAAGAGGTGGAAGCTGGTGCGAGAAATGGGCTCTGGCGCTTATGGTGTCGTTATGTGCGTTGATCATTTGGTTTGTGGCATCTGACTCTTGCTGATACACTCCGTCCACGCAGTTCAGCAGCTGACGAAATCTCTGGCGAGACGGTAGCTATTAAAGTACGCCAGCCTCCATCCAAGTCTTTATACAATGTCTCTCGTCGTACTCATTCAAAAACTTAGCTCGTCACTAGAGTCTTCGAAAAAGTCCAGCTTGCCAAACGAGCGTTGAGAGAAATCGTGCTACTCCGGCATTTTGCAAGTCATGAGAATATAACTGGTCTTATTGATGTCGACGCGATCTCTCCTGACTTCGATGAAATGTTCGTATTATGTCTGCTATTACCAGTCTCTGCACTCAACCTCTTGATAGCTATATCTTCATGGAGGTTTGCCAGCCCTTTCATGCTCTCCAAGCAAATTAATTGGCTGACGTGTATCCTACATATTACTTTACGTAGCCTATGGAAGGTTCGTGCTATGTTTGTCCGTGGCGATGCAAGCTGTAACGTCTGAACGAGTATTGCAGCTGATCTTCATCAAATAATCAAGTCTGGGCAGCACTTGACCAGTGAACATGTTCAGTATTTTCTGTACCAGATTCTTCGTGGTAAGAAGCGTCTTGTTCCTTGTCGCTCGTTCATCAACATTAATCGCATCGCTCAGGTATGAAATATGTACACTCGGCGCATGTCATACATCGAGATCTAAAACCTGGAAATTTGCTGGTGAATGCCGATTGTGAACTAAAGATATGCGATTTTGGTCTCAGCAGAGGGTTTGATGCCGAGCCAGATGACAATGCTAGCCATCTCACTGAATACGTCGCAACACGATGGTATCGTGCACCAGAGATCATGCTAGCGTTTAGGTTCGCTTCTAGGTGTTCATTGAATTTCGTATTCTAACTGAATCTTGTAGGCGATATAACACCGCAAGTAGGTATTCATCCACGCAGCACATAATTTCATAAAACTGACAGCACTAATAGTCGACGTCTGGTCAATCGGCTGCATTTTTGCAGAACTCTTAATGGGTAAACCATTATTTAAGGGAAAGGAGTGAGCACAATGGTTCTGACGATTTTGTTTCCCTAACCAGTTTTGACTATAGTTATGGTCAGCGCAGCTCATTGATATCGAACCGAATTTAAATCTTACCTATGCGTAGTTGATCAACTCAACAAAATTCTCAATGTGCTTGGTAAGATTGACTTGTACCTCTCGAGGTATACAACGTTATTGATTGACAAAATCTGCACAGGAACGCCTGATGATGCAGTGATCAGGAAGATCAGTAGTGAGAAGGTATAAACCTTTCTTGAAAATTACCATTGGTGAAAATCTTGACGCTTTCAAAGGCTCAGGCATATGTACGGTCGCTGCCTCTGAAGAGGACAGTGCCATTGAAGAAAATCATCCCTCACGCCGATAATCAAGGTATGCGTAGGTCAATTATTTCTCTTTCGAAAAGCTAAGATTACGCAACAGCGCTTGACCTCTTAAAACGAATGCTTAGCTTCGATCCTGACGAAAGAATAACGGTTTCTGAAGCACTAGAACATCCTTGGCTGGCCTCATATCATGATGTAACCGATGAGCCCGAATGTAAGCAGCCCTTCGACGCATGGCGGTATATCGAGACCCTGGAGACAATCGACGATTTTCGGAATGCTCTATGGAAAGAAATACAGGAATATCGTCGGGAAGTTCGTGGTGTCAACGATCTGTCTGGGATGCCAATACGTACAATCAGCGACAGTCGAGGACCGGACGTTGAAAAGCGTGAAATTGGCATTGTTGAACATCCTCCAGAATCCGATATCCGCGCTGAAGACATTGTTCCAGAAACGGAGCCAACAACATTGACTGAAGAACCCGAAGAACTGGAACCGGACGCAACAAAAGTGACCATGAAGGACAATTATCTTCCAGCTCCGCCACTATTCCAGGTCAACCGTCGGTCTGCTCCCGTAACGCCAACAGATCCAGTAGTGACCTATGCAAGGAGATCAAGTATCATGCAACCGGCTAGGCAAGGATCTACATTTAACACACCTTTCCCCTCTTCGCAGCATATCCCTTCATACAGCGAAAGTTCGGTGGCTTCATCAAGTGTTGCATTCCCTTCTCGTGGCGAAGGCTATGTTCTTCCTGCTCGCTCTCGAACCGGTTCCATAGCAGGTGGCGAGGTCAGTCGGAGGCTGTTACGAACTTTATCGACAGTGTCGATCTATGAGAGTGCGGAGGGATTAGCGGGTGGTTTGGCGGATCTCGCACCAATAGGTAAGTATATTGTGGACAGGCAGACCACAGAAGCGGATGCCCCCGCGTCGGAGATGCCTCAGGAATTCGGTATCGATGAAGCTGATGAAGATGCCTGGGATGAAAAATCAATGAAGCGAGAGAGAAAAGAGGGCAAGTTCTTCGTTGGGGAAGGCCAGAAGGTGATTGATTCCCCTTGTCACAACAACTATGTTCTTCAAAGCTTTACTGAATTATGGAATGATTGTGGCAGCATTCAATTAGCTATAGCCAATATCCTACGCCAGATCCTACGCTGTCTCGCTCGCATTCACAAGTACTTACATTTGTTGCTCTTACTCTATTGAGACGACGCTGATTTTTATCGATTTATCCCTAGAGTGCATCGGACCCTCCTGCTCAACTTAACCAGTCCGGCGGGGCCGAAAAACAGTCGACTATCCATTCACCCAACGAAATCCCCGTGGTACAAAATCTTTCTGTGCAATCTCTTGAGCAGGCGCTGGCCGAGGCTGCGACGGATGAACAACCAAAAAGTGGAGAAGCTTCTACTTCTCGGCGGAGATTTTTGATTGAATGAGAAATTGACTGGAAGATAAATTGGCAAATGGCTATACACGATTGTCTGCAGTGGATTTTATGAAGAAGTACAGATTCCGTTTCTTTATTTAGCTAGGGAGTACAGTTGAATGCGAAACAATATGGATACATGAATCGGATCCCCACACATCTAAGTAAATTGTACAGGGTCTAGTCATCGCACAGGATTTGTTTAATACCTATTTTTGATAGCTGTCAGTAAAACGACTAGGGTGAAAGATGCGAGTGTTAACTCACGATCAATGATGTCTAGATATGCAGTGGTAGCAGGACTGTCAGGATATTCATCCAGAAAACTGACACCATAGTCCGCGCTCTTCCCTATTCTCGGATCCAATGGTACAGCACCCAAAAGCTCAATTCCAGTTTCCTCTGCTAACCTCTTCGCACCTCCTGTGCTTGGTTTGAATATCTGGGACTCCGTCTTACACGACGGGCACACGAATCCAGACATGTTCTCTACAATGCCCAATATTCGTATCCCAACCTTCCTGCAAAAATCAATTTCTCGATGTACATCCTGTAACGCGACTTCTTGTGGTGTGGTGATGAGGACAGCTCCATCTATCCCGCTTTCTTTCAGATATTGTACGATGCTCAAATGTTCGTCGGATGTTCCTGGAGGTGTGTCGACTACTAAGTAGTCAAGTTCACCCCAGTCGACGTCTTTGAGGAATTGCGATATTAAGCCGTTCTTCTTGGGCCCTCGCCACATTACCGCGTCACGAGAGGAAGGAAGCATGAATCCAACTGACATCACTCCGAGATTGTCCTGTACATATACAGGAGACCAGCCAGTAGAGGAGGAATGGACTTGCTCTGAAGCAATACCGAGTATAGTCGGTATTGAAGGACCGCAGATATCAACGTCCATAATGCCTGTCTATATAGGAGATAATATCAGTGTTCACTGTCTGTCTGAGATTTCAATGATGATAACCACCTGTATCGATTCATCGGCAGCAAAAGCCCATCCCAATTGCGCTGTGAAAGTTGATTTACCAACGCCTCCCTTGCCTGATAACACAAGAATTTTGCGCTTCACAGAGGACATTCGTTGCTTGATGAGCGGCAAAGCTGGGTCAGGACCTTTAGGAGTGTTTGAAGCGCAAATTTCTTGGTTGGCACATCCTTCACATGCTGACGACTTTCCTGCAAATTCAGATTCGGTACCCTAGAGGATTTTACTAATTAGCCAAATGCGTTAAAAGAATACTAAGTGATATAAACTTGCCGGGCAGTGTTCTGGTGCATTCGATGGCACAGAAAGAGGATCAGGAACTTGTGCAGCAGATTGTACTGCGATCATTCTATGTAGTCAGTGCAGGAAAGCAAGTTAGTCAGGTAAAGGGTAAGCGCTCAGGACTTGGCCACGTGGTTGAATATGTTTAGCGCCCATATATGTTGCCGCAGCTTGTCAGCTGCGCAGTCCAATCGTCTACTCAAATTGACCAACTTGCACTCTACTATAACCTAGCTTCTACCATGCATATTCCTCCCGACACGAAAACTGAGAGTGCTGCATCTGATATACACCTCGATGGTTCCCCGGAAGCAGTGTGTAGCTACTACAACCACCCCTCTTCTGCTGACTCTACTTATTTAGAATGCTTCTCCACCGCCTTATGCTACCTCAGATCCTTCATCTTCGTCTTCTACTCGGCCTTTTGTACCACCAGACTCTGTCAAGCCCTCCAATCACTTGTCGTTATCTCAAACACACAACTCATTCAGGGGAATCTATGTCATCGATCCATCATTAGAAATACCTCATGAATATCTCCCTCCATTACCTGATGGCGAAACCGAAAACAGTCGAAGCAATTTCTATGCTAAATCGACGCATGGAAATGTATCGGTGGACTTGTATCTTCTTGACAAACCCATCAATAAACCGAAAAGGAAGATACTGTTGAATACGTCCTCCGAACATGGTTCTGTTTACACCACTATTGTAAGTCTTTGACCATTGAAAGAAACTGTCGCAGATCAGCATCGATTTGATTTGTCCTGCTAGCGCCGAGGCGACAAAGTACCCTCTTTTGAACTAAACTCTAGCTCGAAAAATGGAAATGTCATTGTGAAGATACCTCGTTCATTTCGAGGTCCGGTTACTGGGTCTACCATCCATGGTCGCATCACGATGTCCGATGCTGTTTCTGCACAAGCTATGGTTTTTAGTGAAGTGCACGGCGTCAAACGGATTTTCATTGGAGATATGAGTGCTCGCAACGAAGAAAATGACGACTCAGTAATATTGGAGACAAAGCACGGAAGTGTCAGGATCTACTATGAAGACGAGGATTCTACTCCGCCTGTTGTGAAGAGTGTCAAAGGTTTCTGGAGCAAGATCGTCGGGTTGTGATTGAGATTTCATATGCGCGTGCTTTTGCTTGTATTCCTGTATCGTTTAATATGCAAATTTTCATTGTACCTTCGGGTGCGCATTGTTCAGAAGTTATGACCTAAACTGTCCGGATCTCGGCCGACATATGCATAGGATTTTCTACACAGAGAGGTAGCGCATTCCAAAATGAACTGAATCAAAATGGACTAGAAAATGTCTCGATAACATTAGACTGGACGATTTAATTCTGTGCGCAGTCATACAAATGGCATCTTGGAGGGAAGAAACGATACGACCGCATTGAATGAGGGAGCATCATTAGAAGTTGGAGAGGACTCAGTACTGGGTTCTGTTAAAGACATCCCAAAGGACTGGGCTTCAGAATTGCCTTCTGGAATGAAATACTTGGCGGATAGCTGTGTGTAATGTGAATAGTGCTAGTGAAGTTTTTAATGTGTATCGGCGTGAACTTGCTGTAAGTAGTAAGCGTGCAAGCCAGATGATGAAATTTGAAGTCCATGACACAGCTCGTCACGGTGTCGATGTTAATGTGCTGAGGCGACACGAAAGGCATATATATTATCGAGATGGACCAGAAAATGACTTTGGTCATTCCCTGGAACTCGAAATTCACAACAATGATCTCAAGTAAACGATATCGGAAATGATCATTCTTACAGCATAAAGTTCAACACCTTTTCGAAGTCAAACGGAAAAAAGAGTATACTCACTTTTGACAACTTGTAACACTCAATGATCGGTCCCATTGAGCGCTGCTAATAATATGTTTAGAGCAATTGAGAGCAGAAAGCTGTCTTCCGTTGTTTGAATTCTATGAACTAGCAACGCTGTGTTCCGTGAACATGTTGCGAGAATTCGAGTCAGCACTGTTCATACTCGATTCAAAGAGCTTATTTTGTTGTACACTGGCGCATAGTATTGATTATCATCACACCTATGTACGTTGCGATGGAAATTACATTAGTGACCCAACCAGAATCGAATACTGCTACATGCTTTCTCCCGTATTAGATCGTTCTTCGAACACGCCCAAGACCCTTTCTAAGAGAGCATGACCACCCCAATTTTCAATGATTTTGCATCTCCGTTTCTTACATGATTCGTCGACCTCCTCGAAACATTGAGGGAAGCGAAGAACTCGGTGTGATTGTGGCGATTGTCGATACCTCAACACCTCCCTTACAGCTTGCATCCCTCCCTGTTCAATGACCGTTCGCAGTAGCTTACTCCGCCGTTCATCATCAACTATGGCCTCTTCAGGGTTAACACCTATACGAAAATCCGGCCAGATGTTTGCAGCAACGTGATGCACGGCCAATAGCCTTATGAATCCTTGAAGTCCTTCTCCATACCTGACCAGAGCATGCAGATACGCGCCCAAAATCTCAGGAGCGGTTTCCACGGGATACAGCCACTCCCAAATACCTCCTGCACCAACTATCACGTCGTCCACGTCGACTCTAATCCCTCGAAGAACATGGCTGTAATCGCTCCATAACAGTTTCCTGTAGTCGGGTGCATACATCATCGATGTAGGTGGAAGAAGGAGCCGAGAGAAAGTCGGATGTGAGAATGATATCGAGTCGTACAAAGAGACAAAATCAGTGTAGAATTGATAAAATGGCACAGAAGTTCCGAGAAGGGGGAGAGCGGAGATTTCTAGGGAGGTAGGAGATGATGTGGATATGAGAACCGGCATAGAAGAAGCTTTAACAGTATATGGTTCCAATAATTCCCGCATTTGCTGCGCTACGACGTCATCTCTGAAAACCTCCTGTAAAGACCCTTGACCTTCAAGCTGAGCTTTATTGTTTTCAGGACCAACATCGTGCTCTAACATGAACACCTTCATACAACCAAGGACGATCTCTTCCGCCTTCTGTCCTACAACTGACATCATGGATGGAGCGAACCTAGTAAGAACTTCCCGTTCCACCCTCGCCAATGCCAAAGCTGCTCTCACAATCTCTGTTTCCGAAGCGTCCCATGTATCCGGTAAAGTTCCTGACTGCTTGAATATCGTGTGATCACTCCCGGAACGCAGGAGATGGTTAAGAGGGGATAGCGTCCAATCCGAAAGGAGTGGAAGTCCTTGGGGCCTCCATTCCGTGTTTCCACCACGGAGATGATCAGCAACAGCAGATGGCACCCTCAACGTCGTACAAATTCCGATTGACTTTGGGCTTGAGTACAACGGAGCGATATAGGAGTACGGATCTCTTTGCGGTTGACATTCGTAGCGCAAGAATGGTCCCAAAACGGATTTGAGTCCGCCCTTTTCTTCCCAGACAATAGTAGGAGCTCCAACATGGCCTCTCTGTGCAGCCCAGTCCGGTGTCAGCAAATCAAGGATCCGAGAAATGATCTGCAAGGCGTATTCCTCATCACCCCGTCGCAAGGTCTTCACAATCCCAAACGCTTGCGCCAACCATAAATCTGTATGGCTCCCTGGCAAACGGGGAGAAAGCTGGAGAAAGAACGTGAGGAAAGTACTGAGAGGTCGAATGAGCAATGGGTGGAGATTTTGCCGATGCCAGAGATTGTGTCCGACTAAAAGTGCACACAGGTCTGATATTTCGGTGAAGGGAAGCTCGAAAGGTGGCGAGCCTTCAGAGGAAGGGTCAGAGGGGCAAAGTCCTAGCCATAGTCGGATCGCGGACGACAAAATGGAAGCGAGCGAAGCTACTTCCCTCAACGCTGCTAACGTGATTTCCGCGTCCATCACCATCGTTGTCAATTGCGTCTTGAGGGCCTCAATGGAATTCCTGATCATGTGCAATGTGCCAGAGTGGAACACTCCTTTCAGTATGAGAGCCACTTCGATCCTTTCTTCTTCTCCTCCTCGGACGCCATTGACCTTTGCACCTTCGAGGTAAGCGCCTAGAGAGCGCCAAAGGGACGCGGAGGTAGACATATAGTTTACATTTATTCTCGCATCTGTCTCCCTTGAATCTATCTCATCTGCTGCGACGCTAGAGAGCTTGACTAACATATTCGCCAGACCCGGTCCCCATTCCCAGCCTTTGACCTGGCTCCAAAGCAATTCATGACTCGGCGTCGTGCGATGAGGATCAGTGGCACATACAAGCCATGATTCGATAAGACCTGCGTATGCTCTGATGAGGCGTGTATTCCTCCTCGAGTTCGATGAGCTCAATGCGCTGACATGATCTCCAATCTTCCACCACACCTCCTTTGCATCCGCCGCTACATGCGAATACATCCCGTATCGCGCTAGGATGGTGTAGAAAAGCATGATCTCTATTAGGACATTCTCGTTCATAGTAAGAACGATAAACCGAAGTAGCACGTCACCAACGCCAATCTTCTGACATAGTACCTCTGCGTTCTTTCTTGATGAACTGGCCAAGATTGAAAGGAGACGGATGGCAGATAAATCGGGAGTATGATAACCTGACGTTGAAGCAGGAGAGATAATGAAGTATTTTAACAACCCTTCAATCAAACCTGTTTCTTGGAGTACGGTTTCTGCATAAGAATTGGAATACCTCGCAAGACGGTTGAGTATGGATAAGATTTGTTGCTGCGCCGGTGTTGCGTTCAGTGACTGATATTGATACACATCCTGCTCGACCATCGTCGCTTTCGATGAATGTTCGTCGCCTAAATTGTTATCCGGAGGATTGAGGAGTATATTCAGGAATTGAGGCAACACGTCCGCGAGGGGAAGAACAGCTATTAGAGCTCTTTCCTCTGCATATTCCTCTTCCATACCTCCGAGCTCGAATTCGAGATCGCCAAAATTGTCTGCGATATCTTGCGGGACCACGATACACTCCCATACAACATCCAAAGCTCTAATGCCTACTGCTCCGCGTTCCGGTAAGGCTTCCAGCCCAGTGAACAGGACCCGTTTGAGAAGCGGAGAAACCTTGTGATCTTCCGACTGGGGTGAGGCTGAAGCTAGTAATGACGTCCTCGCAGCCTCGATATCTGCGTCTTCTTTAGTACCACCGGTTCTGAGCCATCTGATAACTCCACCCAATAGCTCCAACATGGCAGCTCTCTGGGCACGCACAGTTGACCTGGTAAGAAGAAATATATCGTCCAAAGTATACCCCGCTCGAGTACCTTCCGAATGATGATGCAGCCCCAGATGTGTAGGTAAAGAGAGGATTTTGTGTGAGGGAATAGGCGTTCCGCTGAGATCGAAGCGCAAGTCGGAGGTTTGCATTTGTTCGAGGGGAGGAGGTTCAGCAGATGTAGACATCCAAGCAAGGTCAGGATTGTTCGCTGGTGCAGATGGGAAATACTTTTGTCGTATATGCTCGGCGGTTCCCTCTTCTATTGATACATCTTTGGGCTCACTACCAACACCTTCAACGTCGATCGGCTTCATCTTGCCTTTGAAAGTTCCTATTGACATGGTGTTGCTGTCCCCATCCGGTGGAGGCAAAGCCAAGATCTTCTTCGGTGAAGACGGTGCGGAGGGATAGACATGGACTTGATCTGGACCCAGTTCTGCGAATCGGAGTTTACGGGATGCTCTGCTCGGGCTGTTTGGTCGTGTACCAGCTCTGGACGAGGAGCGAGAGAGGGAAGATACGAGTGGGGATCCGGGAATGCCTATAATGAACTCTATTACTAGATAACTCACTGAGCAAACGCAACTTACTCGTGGGGGAAGTTAACGGTTCACGCTCTGAAGTGAATGGAACTGAGATGCTTCAATAGAGATCCAGGGTTATCAGGGCTCTAGAATTACCTTCTTCAAGGCTAGTAGTTTTTGTATCTTCATTTCTCTGCCTGGTCTCTCTTGCTCTCCTCAAAATTTCGCCTACATCCGGCCCAAACCTTTCCAAAATTTCCCGAGTCTCTGCTGCCCTTTCTTCTTCAGTCATTACCTGTACTCGAGCTTCATTTTCTGCGCTTATTTTTGATCGCCAATCGTCTGCTGAACTCGTGCTATTCTGTTTCTGATTTTGAATTTGTATGGTGCTTGGTCCAGGGCCAGCAATTCCTATGACAGGAGCTGTGTTCGGAGCAATCGGAGGCACTTGTGTAGATCTGTTGGCTGACAGCGCTGGCGTTCGTTTACCATGCTCCAAGTTCCTCGAAAAAGCACTACCCTTCTGGGATCGATGTTGGACAGGAGGAAAGCCGCTCGTCGTGTTCAGAGCACTGGCGAATCTTGATTGTCCTGAAGAAAGCGGTTTGGAGGATGTAGGCTTTCGTTCAAAGACTGGGCCGATTAAAGGAGTAGTAAAATTCGGAGTCGAAGTCATCTTGTAAGGTGAATAAGTGCAGGAGCGTGATTTCGATTATCGTTTGGCCCGCGCCGCGCTTCCGTCGTAACCCGGGTCGTGTATGTAATCAAAATTTCTTGCAGTAGCACCACAGACAGATTATACAAATATACTCCTAGTCTCCTGCAGAGGCCATCTGGAATCTCTACCTACCGAGGTACAGCCCTACATCTGCCTGCACCCTCCATCAAGGTTTACTGCAACTGTGAGTGTGAGCGTCACTTCTTCCCACTTCATCCTTGAACAGCGACACATTTAATTTCAGTTACTCGCATATTCATGCACCTTCATGCACCAGTGTACAGCAGATATGAACCCCCTGAACTGACAGCGAATCCATCCGTCTCAGGTTTCACACCTTCAGACGGAGAGCAGTTCAGTGCATAATATCCAAACCCCTATAGAGCTTTGCCACAGGCTCTCCGAGCTCCTAACCGCATTTCCAGGTACTGCTGTGGGTTAATCGAGATTCTACCAAAGGAAATGGCGCTGAGGATATCAGTATCCACTTGGACATATTGCTCGATGTCAATAATGTATTTTACAGGAGTGGCTGGCAGTGTCTGCGCTTACTAGGTCGCGTCTATCCTTTGTTATAAAAGACATTCGAGGTCTCTCACTTGCTCCCCTCGATGTCAAGCTATCAGAATGTGTATTCTTTGTCAGTTTCCTTTCTGCAATATCGTTTCCTTGTTGTATTCAGATTGCTGTCAACGTTCCGATTGAGGCAATATCTCCTTCAAGTTCCTCTTTCTTATGGTAAGTCTTCCTTTGAACTTCTAACCTGACGTAGATCCTTCATTCAACTTGGGCTGTTCCGTGTGAGTGTGTAAATGAAATCATTCTCATTCAGTAGCTTGCCTTGCACCTGTTGATAGGGTTGACAACATCCGTACTGACTCAAATAGATTCTGTCCGAAATGGTCAAGGTTTACCACAAACCAATTCTTATCATGATCAGGAATTTCTGAACCTCAAGTTGTTGTTGATAAACGGCCGGTAAGTAATTAAATGGCATGCCGTTGGGTAAAGACATTTCCCTGTCGACCGGTTCCACTCCGATTTTAATGTTATCCTGAAACCACACTGAAATGAAAATAATCTAGCCACCATGGGTGCTACATAGACTTGACAACCCTCTATCTTAACATCTACCCCGAAGACCAATTTCAAGGATTGAACACAGCGTGGTCCTCGCATGCGCAGCAATCTGTTCAACAGCTCACCGGTGTCGATGAGCTCACGAACCTCGAGGACAAGAATCCGAGCCCCCCGATATGTACCCAGTGCTGTGATATGTTTCTCCCTTGGTCAATGTGTTCATGACCGAGTAATGTTAAATATCATTGTTTACAGTGTCTTTCCCTCGTCCACTCTGGCCTTCTTCTTCTCTCCAAAAACACCCGCCATCATCGTACGAAATGACACCATTCAGGTATCGGGGTATCATCCTCTTCTACGATATTGCATTGCTCTAACGTTGGACAATATTCAGTAGGCCTGAATTAGTTGAGTTGTATCTCAATTTTTGTCGCCGCTCAGAATCTCTTGGGTAAGTGTGGTGCTCCTGCCACCGCCGCGGTAGACTGATCGATTATATCGCATATACGCCTAGTCTCCATCCCTGGAGCATGCAGGAGTGGTATGTGCGTACAGAGCTCTTCAGCGGGGAAAAACAACACTTCGAAGCTTGGTACTGGAGGATTAACGTGGGGGATACCTTGTCTCCTCTCGAGCCTCAACCCATCTCTGCAAGGGTTGTAGACGTTCCCGAAATTCGGTCATTCCCTTGTTTCTATCCTGATTGCCGAAAACAATATTGCACCAAACAGAACCGAAACAGTGAGTACGATGCTGTTTGGTCAAAAAACATATCACTTAGACAGAATCCTCAGATCACTTCGACTCAACTCATCTTGGCATTCGTTTCTACTGCCCTTCGTGTGGAGAAGAATTTAAGAACCCGGGATCCGTCGGAAGACACAGGGGTCGGTTCGGGCATTAAATTGTTTGTTGGCCTGTTCGTATCATGAATCGTTTGTATATGCTTTTGATTGCTACTCGGAATTGCTTTCTTTGCTGATGAATGTAGAATTTAATGAATGAAATTTTCCCCAATTCGCTGTAATGGTACATTGCTTCCCGGACCGATGTTAATCTGGATTTTTCATCTGCTCCGAAAAAATCTATGCACTCAGTACATGAGTAGTACAGAGGGCCAGATTTGTGATGTAAATCGGTGAAAGGGCTCCAGCTCGCGACCACTTTATTAGACGAAGATAATCGTACATGAAATTGATTAATGAATGTACATCTTAAGACAAGGGTGGAAAATATATCAGACATAACGAACAGGTTTCTTCTTTTGCTCTTCCAGCTCTTTCTCGATTAGTTTCTGCTGCTCCTCGCGCTTGACACGATGGTCAGCGAGTTTCTGGAAAATTGGAGAAATGATTGGGATGAAGTTCGCATAATATTGTTTAATACTCACAGCTTTCAGTGCTTCAACCGTACTAGAAAGCGAATCAAGCGTAGATTCCGACAACTCGGTCATCTGAAAATTCCAATCAGCTGAAGCGGGAGCGAGTCAAGGAAAAATATTAATTTACCGTGTCCTGAGCTTTAGCTAGAAGTTTCTCCCGTTCTTGTTCCCACTCTTTCTTCTGCTGTTCAAACCTTGACTCAAAGCCCCAAGGAACAGCCTGTGCTTGGACCGCACTTGCGGCGGAATGTGGTGGAGCGACTACAGGAATTGGTGTTGAGGCTGATAGGGATTCTGTGGACGCTATAGGACGAGCAGAGTCCGATAGGACCTGGCCATTTGTGCTGCTGTTTGCGTTGTTGTCGTTCACGAGGCCATTGCTCGGGGGCACAGCGGAAGGGGGAGGATACTGGAAGGACCGTTCCTTGGCAAACCCCCAACTCCAATGAGAGTGATGATGAGGATGTGAATATGGATAAGATGAAGGAGTAGGCGATGCCCCAGATCCGCTACCTGGGACTGTCGGTAACGGGTCTGCTAACACCTGGCTTAAATCTCGGTTGTCCTGAGACTGTGGTTGCTGTATAGGAGGACGATAACAGTTCTTCCAGTAAGTAGCCCTGGAGCTACGCTCCGCTTCTTTATGCATTATATACCAAGTAGCAGAAGCTGCTCCGATACTAAACCATAGCAGACGAGATGGCCCGCAGCGATGAGAATGGGCTCTGCGGAACATACCATAGTCAAATCCAGGATATCTCCAGGATTGCGAGAATTTGTAGAAATACTTTGAATGCATGATGAATAACAATGAGTGGATTCTTGGAGGATGGCTTGAAGGTCAAGTTCCTGTCTCTTTATAGCGCTTGTATACATTTGGCCGACAAGATGACGAGAGTACGGCAAAGTTATGAAAATTTGCCGAACATCATTACAATAAACGATGACATAGGAGTCGCGAAGTCAGCAACATTTCATAAGCCACGTGTATGGCGCGTCGGTGGCGCAACAAATCTGCATTTTACGAATTTCTTCGGCGTGACGCCAATTTCTCAAGATGTTCCTACCGAGATTTCTCATCACCTACATTGAGTATCTACTTATTAACGTACATGCTTATGGTCACTTACAAGATATAGACGCTTCAGGGATCAGGATACAACATCAGTTCCGGCCGAACCTTGGCGTCAAACTCCTCCGGCGAGAGGAGGCCAAGCGACACCGTAGCTTCTTTGAGCGTCGTACCTTCCTTATGTGCTTTCTTAGCACATTTAGCAACGTCTGTGTTGAAAGTTCATGATAAGAAAGTCAATCCAGAACACCGGTATAGTAAAAAATCTCACTGTCGTATCCTAAATGGCTATTGAGGATTGTAGCCAGCATTAGCGACTCGTTCAGAAGAGACTTGATTCGGCTTTCGTTTGCTTGGATTCCAACGACGCAATTCTTAGTGAACGAGCGTGCACCTGCCCACTCGGCTCAATAACTACCACCGGACATCACTATCATTACTTACCGTCAGCAAGTAAGCGGATGCTCTGCAACACATTTTTAATGATGACCGGTTTAAACACGTTCAACTACGATGTTTGATTAGTCAATTTGTCCTGCTCAAAAAGTCCGAAAAGTACCTCGAATTGACCATTTGATCCGGCAATACTGACTGTAGTCTGATTGCCCATGACCTGCGCAGCGACCATAGTGAGAGCCTCGCACTGCGTCGGGTTCACCTTTCCTGGCATGATACTACTCCCAGGCTCGTTTTCCGGAAGGCTCAGCTCTCCGAGTCCACATCTGGGACCAGAACCGAGGTAACGTATGTCGTTGGCGATCTTCATGAACGAACAAGCGAGAACATTCAGCGCGCCATGGGCTTCAACGAGAGCATCGTGTGCGGCGAGGGCTTCAAACTATTATCTCACAATCAATGGGTGTTGCATTAAAAATCGAGGAACTTCACCTTGTTTGGAGCAGTCTTGAACTCTAAACCGGTTAGTTTGGAAATTTCCTCTGCGACTTTCACGTCAAAACCTTTCTTGGTATTCAGTCCCTAGAGCACAAGTCTCGTACGTCTTAAGCTAATCGAGGCCAGATGAATAGAATCAAACTCATACAGTTCCAACTGCAGTCCCTCCCTGGGCAAGAAGGCTCAACCGAGGTATTACGGCTTTGACCCTTTCGATGCAATTAGAAATTTGTTGGACGTATCCACTAAATTCTTGTCCTAGCGTCAACGGAGTAGCATCCTATTTCCTCAGAATTCTTGAATAAAAACCAAAATCAGCATCCACGAAACTTCCTCACCTGGAGATGCGTTCGCCCGATCTTGATGATATGTTCAAAGGCTTGAGATTTTGCGTCCAACGCGTCGCGAAGCTCGGATAAAGCCGGGACAAGAGAACGATGAATTTCTGTGACCGCTGCAATGTGCATAGCAGTAGGGAAGGTATCGTTACTCGACTGTGACATATTGACATGGTCATTGGGGTGCACAGGCTTCTTGGAACCCAATTCACCACCTAGACTTTCGATGGCACGGTTGGAGATGACCTAGGAGCAGTTTTACCGTTCGATGAGTATAAAGTCCAGACTTTGCATATATGTGGGTCAGATGCGCACTTCGTTCACATTCATATTACTCTGAGTTCCACTCCCAGTCTGGAATACTACAAGTGGGAAATGGTCATTGAGCTTTCCCGAGATGACCTTGAGTGAGAACGTATATAATCCATCCTGATATCTGTGGCAAAAAAATTATAAGAAACGCACATCGTCAGCTGCTTGCTGGATTGCCTCGCCGATCTTTGGATCCAATCCATATCCAACATTCACAATCGACGCAGCTTTCTTCAGGACACCGAATGCTTTGATCAGAGGAGGAGGTAGTCGTTCAGTGGGCCCACCAATGTCAAAGTTTTGCAAAGATCTCGTTGCAGGGATGTAGGCACAGCTGTGTGTATAACATTGAGGAATAAACATACCGTTGAGTTTGTGCACCCCAATAACGGTCGCTTGGCACTTGGAGTTCACCGAAAGTGTCTCTTTCAGTTCGAAATTGTTGCGTCTGCGCAGCGGTCGTTGAGGAGTCATTCAAGCACGTAGCAAGGGCGACAACCTACTGTAGACATGAGCGTGGATAGAAAATAATCAATCACCATCGGACTCCGACTTGTTATTTTTCACGTGCCAAAATCTCATCCGATATCATTAGCAACAAAACGACAACTTGAGCTCACATCCTACATACATAAGTATAACGAGTAGCACTTGGCCAGGAAGGGCCATAATCCTAATATAAAAACGCCCTCAATGACGTACAATCACGAGTCAGAAGGAAGAGGAGGAGGAGCCTCAGGTTGAGGTGCAAAGATAATGTTCAACGGAGGAGTCGTCTGACTGTCCTCGCTCAACAGCGTAGCAATGATCGACCTCCCAGCAAAAGAACGTCCGGCAAGACTCTTCAAGGCAGTCGAAGCACTGATGCTCTCGACATACTTGACATAAACACGTCCAACACCCGCAGCTTCGTCGATGCGAGCAACAGCTTGCGGATCAAGACCTTCACCAGGTGTCCATTTAGACTTGTCCTTTTTAACCGGTCGAGGAATTCGCAAGTCTTCTACAGCACCAAAGTTTGAACATTCTTCCTTGATGTCTTCGAATAAGTCTCCATATTCCTCGTCATCGATGAGATCCTCGGGTGTTACCATGTTGAGCATGAGAAGGATACGTGCGTCACCCCCAGTGGTTTCGCCAGCAGGCATGATAGGTCGAGGAATTTCAGGGAATTGATCGTAAGGCAGGTTGGGAATCATGCCTGGTGTACCAGGTTTGGCTCCGACCGATGCACGTTGAACGACGAGATAGCGGTCACCCAGTTCCATGCCGTTCAAAGCTTGAATCGCGGTATCCGTTACACTGACATCGACGTATTCGAAAAAGGCAAAGCCCTACAAAAACAATGGATTCGTCAAGAAATATAAAGCGAAAGAGAGAAGAATAGATAATACTTTTGAAGCTCCGTTGCCATTTTCCCGAACCAGATTGAAAGCTTTCAACTCTCCAAAACTCTTGAGGAGCTCCATGACGTTCTCCTCACTGAGATATGTGGGAAGACCACCCACGAAAACTTTGTTGATCGAATCAGGGACGTTGGTTGAAACTACGCCAGGTACATGAACCACAGGAGCGGCAGCAGGAATCTCAGCACCTCCGTAATCTTTGGGCCGACGGATTTTGAGAGGACCATTGATGAATATAATTCCATCAAAAGCCATTGCAGAGGTAGCATCCTCAGCGCTGCGAAACTAGAACGAGGGATTAGGAATAGCATTAAATGTACATCATTACTCACTTCGACGAAGGCATAGTTCTTTTCATAGTTGCACTGCACAGCAAGGACAGGCGGTCCAGGAGTGCTCGTCCCGATATTCATCTCCGCCATTTTCTGATTGAAAAATTCAGCAAGGTTTTGCTCGTTGACTTCGGGCGTTATGCTACCGATATAGAGCCTTCTAGACTGGCGGGACAAGTTGGGATTGGCACCGATACCCATACCAAAAGTCTGGACGGGCATGGGAGGAGGAAGTCCAGCAATACCAAGAATGGGAGGAATCTGAGTTCTATTGGCACCAGGAAGGTTGAAAAGACCTGTGAATGGAAGAATTAGCCAGGGAAAGCAGTGAATGATACACGGTTGGGCAAACCTGTTTGCTTGGCTTGCATGGCAGAATATTGTTCATAACCTGGAGCATGGACATCCCAGCCAGAAGCCTTACGCCTACGCTGACTCAATGGAACAGCACCCTCGGGAGTAGGAGACCTTTTCTCTGGGGGAGTAGCTTCCCTTCTGCCTCCTCCACCTCCACCACCACCGCCACGTCCTTCGCCGCCGCCACCTCCACCACGACCACGACGTTCACCTCTATCTCCTCTCTCACGATCCCGGTCTTTTGGCGGGCCATGGCCGTCATCCTCACGACCTCTAAAAGACCGACGGTCGTCGTCTCGAGGTCTTCTATCGTCGTAGTCTCTGGGTCCTCGAGAATAACGATCTCGGTCACGGTCTCCTCTGTTGTCTCGTCTTTCGTCTCTTCGACCTCCGTACCTGTCCGACCTATCTCCACGGTCTCTCTCACGATGTCCATCTCTCTCGTCATGCTTTGACGACCGATGGCGGTCCTCCCGATAGGGTGCACGGTCTAGAAGGAAAGAAAAGGCCGAAGCAGTAAGTAACCTCAACTGGTGTAACGTGTGCTGGCGAGTGCAGTTCGGCGGGAGGAGGGGGAGGATGGAGATGGCAAAGCATCCGCGGACAGGGCTAGCTAGCTATAAAACAGCATGGTGCAGAGAAAATGAAAAATGCACCATGAGTCTAATCGTTTTTTTTTGAACGGTAGAGGAGCAAGTAAAATATTCGACACCAGACTATTCGCCGTTATTTTTCTCAATCTTTTCCTCGTAGCTGCTGGCAAACTTCAAGAGACAGATAAATTTGAAGGCTTACCGTGTTCTTCAGGCATTTTTTTTGAAAGTTTGGGTGTAGTGAAAGTTTGAGGAGAAGAAGCGAAACGAACTCTAAAAAGGCACTTTTTTCCCACAGGTCAACTCTCCGTTCCGGTTGCTCCGAAAATCTTGTTCACCTTCTACCACCATGTCCACAGAGCTTCCTTATGCTGCCGACGCAGAAGTCTCCCTTTCATACGATGAATTAGAGGTATATCGACTAACTCTCAGCAAATTTAATCTCAACCTCATTTTCAGGTTTTACGATTACAATACGAACGAGAACAACTTCAGTCACATGTAACAGTACAGACCAAGTTCAACTATGCCTGGGGTTTGGTCAAGAGCCCATTACGCGAACATCAAGTAGAGGGTGTTAGGCTGCTCCAAGGTGAACTCCAC
Organism: Lentinula guzmanii; assembly: GCA_027919855.1. Lineage (NCBI taxonomy): Eukaryota > Fungi > Basidiomycota > Agaricomycetes > Agaricales > Omphalotaceae > Lentinula > Lentinula guzmanii. The sequence goes on from JANVFO010000028.1 coordinate 455,278, forward strand.
CGCTACTTGTGTCCTAATCATCGTTCCCGATCATATACATTTAATCAGACTTGTATCGCTCAGAGCCTACACGACGGAGAGAATGTTTATACTACTTGGCTTTAGGGCACTATAAGATGGGTAATTTCGAGGAAGCGAAACAGTTTAATGGTGTGTAATTTGCCTACACTCCTCAACAACCAATTCTAAGACCCGGTAGGTCTGCTCATGGAGAAAGAGCCGACGAACCTTCAAGCTTTGAGCTTGGGGCAGCTTATCGAAAAGGGTGTAACAAAAGGTACGTCGGTTTACAGCTTTTTCCATTCGTCATTTCTTACATTTAGCGCTGTAGAGGGTTACATTGGGATGGCGCTTGTCGGCGGTGCTGCTGCGCTCGGAACAATTGTCTTGGCAGGTCTCATACGGCGAGCAACCCGAAAGTAATCATTCGATTTCACTCCTTGACTAACTCGCTCATCCGCTCATCGTGCTTCTGCATCCCCATCCATCCGTCGACGAACCCCACTCCACGAACCTGTAATGAATCCCTTCCTCCCCCCTCACATTTTCCTTCAAATTACAAATCACTGGACCTTGGTCGTACATAGTCACAAGTAGTTCTCAAATTGTTATCGTCCTCTCATGTATTCGTATTCTATATAATTTTCATCTAGGGTTCCAATTCCAAAATATACCCCGCACTTGCTCCTGAGTGCAGCTAACAAGACTGACTGCTCTCACGTAGATCAGCGTATCCTTGAGGGAAGTTTAAGGAACTATTCAAGATTTCAGGTTTTCAGCGCGTTGATTCAAGTACTAAAGCTGAAGCTCTATCCATTACTCAACTATTTGGAAAAGGTGGTCGCTAGTGGGAGGCGCTTATTTGCCGATTTTATTTCTACTTCTTTTCGCGACGGAGCACTGCATAAACCTTGAAAATTGAGCAGATCCTTGACCCTTCTTGAACACCTGGATCCTAGTTGACTTCCTCCGACCCTGCTAGTGTCTAACTGGCCCTGTTTTCCTATTGAGACTCTCGGAATTTTCAGAACATTTATCCCCTTGCTTTGGTGGTTCTCACGACTTGCGAGGCCAAATGGCAAAAATGTGAATTCATACCTGCGCCAATTGTTCCTGTACGCTTTGGAAATGTGGGTCCAGGTTTGTTGCTGTGTCGACTGAAACTAGTACAGACGATTACTAATACTTACATTGCTGTGTTACTATTGAAAAGTGTATCCTTCGCGTAAATCCCTCATCTTTTATACTCGCCCAAATTTAAAATAAATAATACATACTTAACAGTATTTTCAAGCGACTCTTTTTCAAGTTCAAGCAGGTTCAAGCCCGTTCCTGTACCAAAAAATCCTTTCGTATCATGAAAGCCGGTGATCCTCCGCTACGTATAGCCTTATGTACTATCTTGCACTAACCCTATGATATATCTCCATGGCGTTTCGTACAATATAACAAAAAGAATTTCTCGACGCGTATTTCAGCACTGCCATGTCAGTCCTCAGGTCCAGCCTCTCGTATATATAAAAAATCTTCACTCCCCCTATGGCGTTGATCTATTTTTTCAACCTCGCCAAATTACTATGCCTTGGAGCTGGTCTCCCTTTGCGCTGCTGCTGACCATGGGTGCTCAGTTCCCTCCGTCTCGTCTCCCTCGTAGGAGTCTGGAAGTCTGGATACTTCAAACCGCGCTTCTCTCGATACTATCTTCGACACTGATGGTGTCCACCTGTCATGCCTCTCCCATCCTAGCTCAGCCTCAGCCGCATCACGAATCTCATCTTACCGTCCTCGATAGTACAAATTTGATCTCCAAAGGTTTGTTTGATGATTACGACTCTCATCCAGATGTCTCAGCCGTAGCGGGTGAGCTACATGCGGTAGACACTCGTCATCTTCACCATCGCGGACTTGGCTTGAGGAAGAAAGCGAGCCAACTAAGCTTGGCTATTGACGGAATGACTCTGATAGGATTTGCATATACCGAAGCTGTGAGTTTTGGTTTCATCCTCCCATCGCCCTTGAAACTCAGGATGGTTACCCCTTATACTCGAACATCCGCAGCTCATTGGGAGAGAGTTCGATAGCAGGCCTATCCGTTTAAATTCCCTGACGCTTCCTGCTCGTCGTCCGACGCATCCATCAACCGAATATCTATACCTTATACCAAAGCTTGGTATAGAGTCTCAAAATCCTAAAGTGAGTGTCTACTACCGAGTACAATGATAAGGCCAAAATTCACATATCCATATCTTCGCACTCCATTGGATTCGAAATTCGAACACAAAAGGAGGCTTTCTGGAATGTAAGCATGATAAGCCTTTTTCCTGGCCCGGAAGCAAGCTGAATGGAGTTCTTCTTTTTCGTTCTCATTTTAGTGTCCAGTATACGCTAGCAAGAGTCTGATGAAGGAGAATATACCTAGAATGGTTAGTAACATGGCTCAAAATTTTCAGCGTTACCATTCCCACTAACTCACTATAGGTCTATGAATCTCACGGTGAACCCCCCGTATACACTGCTACATTCGACGACGGATCCGACGGGCCAGCCCCTCCCTATACCGCAACTGCTCGTAATGCTAGGACAACTAGTACCGCGATATCCAAACGCGAAACGGACAGAGGTCGAATCATCTTCTTCAAAGATCAAGGTCAATCCACCGTCATTATGCGGCTTCCTCGAGAAGAATTCACTCAGAAATGGGGGTTGAAAGGAGAGTGTTATCGAAGTAAGTCTTTTGAGTATAGTTTGTTGGGATGCCCCCGAATGACTTGCTACACTTGATATTCAGCCGCCAACAAGCTTCCGACGTCAGCGGCGGATCAGTGGAATGCTTGGAAAAAAAACATTCAGGGATGGCCTTCCTTTATCGATTTGGTAGATTAAAACAGAAAAGCAGAGGACTCGAACAATATTTAATATAGTAATACTAGGTTGTTTTCTTACTCTAGATCGAATGGACTACTTCTTTATGTAGTTCGAATAAATACTATGTGGAATCTTTGAACAAAAAAGTCTACACTGTGTACGTAGAACAGAGTTCAATTTTCCTGACCAGCGACCGGTACTTACGGGTCGTTCAAAGGTTAACATTTGCTCAAAGCCTCAAAGAGGCGTGTCTTTGAAAATGTAGTATTCATTGTCCCGTGGTTATGCAAGTAATTTAAGTGTGAAAGATGTCTAAAGATCGCAATTTGAAAGCAAAAAGCACGTAGTATATACCATTCCATCCCACAGAAGTTCTAGATATGTAGTGATAGACCGGAAAGTGAGATAACGTGGTTCATGTAGGTAGGAAACGTGCTAGTCGTTGGTTAGGTCGTGGAGTTAGGATTTTGAATATTGACACAACTCACCAGCTTCCGCATTCATCTCATCAGAGGTGCGCTACAGTTCAAAGCAAGAAACGCACCGCTAAGTCGCATTATTCGAACTCGATATTGAATCCGTACTCGGTACCTTGAAAACCATGATACCCAAGACTGCAAAAGCAGCTAAAACCCCCAATTGAAACGCGATCCAAAATGTTGCCCATGCTGCGAAAAAAAAAAGTTGATGACTCAAATTCAGCAGAACATTGATCGCGACGTACTATGAGCACCTATTCCCGGATAAAGAATGGAAAATTGTGTACAGTCTGAATCATTTGTTTTGTGGAAGAACCGGTCATCTGCCACGTCCCCTGCGAAAAGCATGAGTTTTCCACCGAGATACAGCTCGAGGTAGCAGTTTGAGCTGTTACTTACACACCACGAATAGTACACTAGTTGGCAAACTTAATCAGAATGGACTTCCTCGTGTACATAAATGAACTCACTTCATTACTCCAATGAACAAGCAGTACCATCGTAATGCGCCACTAAAAGCCAACATGAGCAGGGCCTATCGTGCACAACAAGGCGAGAGATTGTCTTACGCGTGGTCGATGAACCAGAATCCGATGAGGAGTCCTTCGTATATGACCGTTAACATTATCGTTCTGTATGGGGTGAATCATGGCGACGATATTTGAACAACGGTTTGACCACGTACAATTTATCCCGCACCAGCTTTAGCGGTAAGATCAATCCTACTGCTAACACAAAGCTCATGATCTTCGCAACCAAGGTATCCCAACCAGCCAGAACGAACAGCCCTCCGATGATAGATGATCCAATGTAACCGGAGGAAAGAATAAATGTCGGCTTGCCTCCTTCTACTATCGTCGCGCCTCCGACATGTGGATCAATTGTTATGCGTAATATTCGACCTCCCGATAGTATTGCCTGAGCCACACATTAGTTGAGAGTTCGTATCCGAGATTGAAAAACACAAAAACGCACTGCTATTATATGGCATAATTCATGAGCCCCGATGGTAAATAATTTCAACGGGTTGATGAGGTGTCTGATTCCAGGGACATTCCAAAAACCAAAGATGACGACTGCCATTGATATGATCTAGGTATGATCATACAGAGACACCGATGTTCAAAAGGCAGATGGACGCACAACATATAGAACTACAATCTGAGAGTAAGATCAGTGTTCACAATTGTCGTTCTTCCGCAAGTTGTTATTAGACAAACCTGGTCAGCGGATGGGGTTATCGCGCTTGGTGATGATGGCGAAGAGCTTGCTGTAGGAGGTGCTAGTGGTGGTCGTGTCGGAGAAGCCATGGCTATTTGAAATATTCAAAATGCCGGTGGTCGAAGTTCTGTAGTGCTTTTCGCGAAATTTTCTTCGTTACTTTCGTGAGTTGTTGGAGAAGTTCGTGCTTGAGGAGAATAGAAGGCAAGAACGTTATGTTATAAAAGTTATTTCAAGCGACCCGATCGAGTATAAAAGCGTCGAGCTCAAGTTTGCAGTTGGCCTCGTGGAAAGCGCGCTTTTTGGAGTTTGGTTCCGCAGGATGAACGCCCAAACCATCACGTTACTGACGCGTGCTAAGCGCTCAAAGCATCGGCCCGTGCCTCTTCAAGCCGAAAGACTCTGCCGAAAATTCTTGTTTATAATTCTCGAAGTTCGCAAAAAACTTTATTTTCCTCTTTGCCATCGACAATCAAGGGGGACCTGCAGATAATCAAGCAATGGTATGAGATACTCAGTATCTGTCTGCAGTGCCCTTCTTCCTAACCAGCTTTAGTCAGGAAAAACAGGAAAAAGGTACTTATTGCCTGCCAACTTTCCCGGTGGTTCTCAACCTCACACTGGATATCTATGGCAGTAGTGCCAATGTTAAAGCTATACTAGCGGCTGCGAGGAAAGGAGAGCATGTGACGACCAAGTCTAAGAGAGCTGGTCTGGTATTTCCGGTTGCCAGACTGCGTCGATATTTAAAGCGTACGGACAAGAGATTAACGGCGACAGCACCAGGTACGCAGTAAATATCCTCGTTGAATGTCTTTAATGACTATTTAACAGTCTACTTGGCTGCAGTCCTTGAATACCTTGTAGCGGAACTGTTGGAGCTGGCGGGAAACGCCTGCCATAGTCATAAAAAAAGATATATAAAACCTCGACATATTCAATTAGCTGTTCGCAATGACGAAGAGTAAGGATTCAAGTTGGATCAACCCTACACCATAGCTAGCTTCTGACCTTTTGTATAGGATTGACAAGCTCCTAAATCATGTCCACATCATGGAAGGTGGTGTTATCCCCTTCATTCAACCTCAACTTCTGCCCCAAAATAGCAAGCATCATGTTACCAAATAATCCCAACAAGTTTGAGCTTGTTGTACTCCCAACACATAGCCATAAGCTCTTCCACATTGAGATTCAGATATGATATATTAGATCTACCTACTAACATACTGAGTACTTACAGTATCTCATAAGTTTCTTGATTCATCTGAATTCAGAATTAATGTTGTGAAAAACCAAATCATTTCCAAAAAGGCTTCCACTGGTAGATCTAGTGATCACAAACATTGTTAGACACATATACTTGAATCAAATAAACTACTTACTCTCATCAACAGTATGCATACCACCTGCCACATCCTTGAATGCCAGAGAATTTCTATGATTATACCTGAGGATCTGCCCATCCGAAAGATCCCAGTAACGTCTCGTATCAGTATTCCCTGTGGGCATGCCAGGAGCAACTACGACATGATGACTTTCAAGTTCGAGTCCTCGATGAGAATTGTACGTCGCCTGAATTGTACCTGACAACAATTCGTAAGGACGTGCTCTGTGACCAAATGTCGGGGTGATTGGCGCGGGCGCCAGACTGTTATTGATCATGAACGCATCACTCAAAACGAGACTTCCATAAGCGCTAGGTGCATGGACGTCCGAGATGGTTTCGCCGAAGGAGATGAAAGTAAGATTGAATTCGGACGCAAGGGATTTCAGCATATCGGTGTCGTGTTTGATGACCTCCGAGACGGTACTAAATACTAGATCAAGATCACTGTCTAAGATGAACATATCAAGAAACGCACCTTCGCGTAGAAATTCGATGATTCACAACCGCGTACGCTTGTTCAGGGAGCGCATTCGACTTGACTCCTCCTTGAATCAAGTCAATGGCCTGTGTCGTTCCAACCAGAGCGACATTGGCAGGATTCTCAAACAAGATGTCACCCAATCGTTTGAGCGCCTTCTTTGAATACACCGAACGGACGATGGCCTTGCGCAAATCTGATGGCATAGTCGTTCCGTATCCTGCATAACATTGCAAAGTCTCGTAGAAAACAGAGTCGGTGCTCTGTGTGCAGCTTAATAGTAGTACGGTAGATGGGATACAGTGTGAAAAATGAATTGCTCACCATCTCAACAGGAAATGGGTTGTTTTCAAATTCTACTAAAAGTCTAGATAGTATACCGATGGTCTAGCAGAAGAGTTGGAGGACATGAGGTTATCGAAAGGAAATATCCTGCAAGACGTACTGTATGTTTTGGTGGAATACTTGAGTGGCCTCCAGGAGATGTTACATCGATTCGAAGATCCAGATATCCCTTCTCAGTCACACCAGGAGTAGCGAAAACAGTTCCATAATGCTCAGAAATATCGCCTGAGGCCCTCGAATAGAGTCCAATTAGCCTACTGATTCGCCTAGCTCATCGAAGAAGACGAGGACCGCTTACCTCCTTCATCGACAATAAAGGCGAACGCGTTCCGACCATAGATGCCGAGCATTGCCTTTGCAAGCTGCTGAGCTCCCTGTCGACATCAACATCGTTCCAACATCGTTAACCAGCTGTTAGGATTCATTTGCTACACAATCTCGGAAAAAAAACCTACAAAACGGCTACTAGCCTCCTCATCGCACCCAAACGCTAAAACAAACGTGCGTTCCGGTTTGAAGTCGCCCTCCAGTAAGACTTCAATAGCGGACCTACAGTAAATTTTGATTGAGCCTTGAGGTTCTTGAACGGCTAACGCAAGAATTCAACGTACATGAGGCCGATTAAACCCGACTTATCGTCACTAGCGCCTCTCCCCCATATGCGCGTCCCTAATCGTTTGTTTTCAGAGGTCGCTGCAGAATGGCTTCGTTATTATGAATGCTTACCGTCAAAGTGCCCGGAATAAGGAGGGTATGTCCAATCAGCGGCAGTTCGAGGCTCGACGGGAACTACATCTGACATCGAAGTTAGAGCGTCATATATCCGCACCAGTTTTGAAATTACGGGATTACCTTGATGGGCAGCTAGTAGAACGGGCTTGAGAGAAGGGTCTGTTCCCTTCCATTCGTAAAGCAAACCATATGTGTTGACTTTGGTGAGGGACAAGGTCGAATGACTGAGATCATTGTGAGTCTGGCATCTTAGTGAGATATATACAAGCGTGTGGCGACTGACACAAGGGGAAAGGCCTTGAAAAGATACTCGTGAAACTGTTTGAAGGTTTCCCAACGAGGATCCTCGCCGATGGGACCTAGGTTATCGTAGGATTCTGTGCTACGATGGCTGGCGTTAGCACCAACAAGTGAGAGGTAGCAAGTCCAGTACGAACGGGACTTGAATGGCACCGGCCAACCAGTCCACTGCTCTGCCCTTGAATTCCTCCGTACCGATGCCCTCACCTACTGTCTTCCAAAGTGGATTCTTTGGGACCAGAACATCGTATTGAGAGCAGAGCTTTTCATTGTTGTGATTGTAGTCGTTTGAGAATAAAAATTCCTTGCAGTTCTTTATCAGAGAGTTGAAGCGAGTGAGTTGGCAGTGATTGACAACAACGACTGCGATAAGAAACAGTCCAATAAAATGATAGACGCGTTTCTTCCTCGCTGTTGGTGGTCTAACGGGAGAACACAAGGTCGAAACAGGGAGAATCCTGGCTTTTTCTGCTTGATTAGATACGGGCATGGGGAGACACTGTAGAAAGATGTACGTGGGTTCATCATTAGATACATAATTATTACTAAAGTAAAAGGAAGCCAGCCGGCTGGCCCCAAGTGGTTCTCTCGAATCATTCACGGAGCAAAATAAAAAATTATACCTGCTCGCTTGCTCTCGTATACCAATAGTTCAAAGTTGTATCTTGTTATTTATATGAATTGACTTTTGGGCTCCGCTGCGCAGTTTCTGACAAGTAACTTGTATAAAAACTATGATGTCGTCCACTGCTATCAAACCCAAATCTTATTTCCCTTCTCCCTTCTGCTTGAATTTAGCTTGATAATGCCTCGAGGTCCTCGCCATAAAGGCGGTATTGACACCAACCGCAAAGGAAAGTTCGATCCAAACGACGAGAATCAGGTCAAACACACGAAAATCGGCAAAGTTTGGGACCTTTACCAGGAAAGACAGCCAGAGCTAGCCAAGGTTCCCTTTTCAGCTAGGTTGAATCTCGAGCGATACCTCGGTCTTTATGACAGTCTTCCTTTTGTATGGCGCATGCTGAAGGATATTGGGAGCATTCGGGCTTGTTGGCTTTACCTGGGCTTATACCTTGCCGTGCAGCTTGCCCTTTCGCTCATTCCTGCTGTAGAACTATGGTGTGTCGTTTTGATCCTCGCGTTCCAGCTGGTTCTGATATGCTCTTCTTGAGGTATTCTGGACAATTGCTGAAGATTGTAAGCACCCCCACAGTGCGCACCCTGCTAGGAGATTTGCTAAAAATCACACCTAGGTCGGAATCGCCGTAGAGCAACGCACAGTAGACAAAAATTTGCTTATCAGTGTCGCTTTAAGCCGCGTCGCCTGTTCGATCGCAGAGCTCTTCCTACAGCACTCAAACAGAATCATATCTCAACCCCTCAACGCCCGCATTAAACAATATTATACTGTACATATGTTCAATGTTCTAGCGCGTCTAGATGTGCCAACCTTTGACGATCCTCTCGTCCAAAGACAACTCGAACAGGCGTTCCCCACCAGTTCACGACAATCTGTTATTTGGAGAACTGTTGCCGGTGTAGTCAATATGGGTAGCACTACCGTCATGCTCGTCTCTCAACTTTCCGTCTTGCTCAACGTTTTGAGAGATCAACAAGATGGTCCCTTGATTGCGTTCTTGAGCTTCTCGCATTCTTTTTTCTTAACAGGCTCTAGCAATCGATCTCTTTTCACGAGAGGCAAGTTTTGTTTGTCAGACTCTGAAATGCTGTTAACAGCTGTACAGTATGGGCTGCTACTACCCATAACGCCGACTTTATCAAGTTATCTGGTCTTCGGAAGGCTGCAGCTGATTCTGCTCATCGCAAGGAAATTGTAGCAGGTGGCATGTGGGAGTACATGTACTCTGGTAACCCTTTCAGTCCTTTTCGATTCGTCCTAACGAGTACCCACCCATCACGCAGAATATCAACGATGCATACATGCCCTTGGAGAAGACGCAACAGAATTCTTCGATGCATACGAAATGTTCAATCAAGACCGCTTTCCTAGTTTTGCTTCAATCATTCGTCGACCACTACATCAGTTGCCGCAGATTGTGTTTACCCTTCGTGCAGTCCAATATCCTGCGTCCATTCCAATTTCCTTGGCCTCTTTGAACTTGATCACTTCAACTGCGACGTCTTTTTCGCACACACTGTCGAGGCTTTTTGAACAAACTGGCTCCATTTCAGATAATTTTACCACCATCCGCAAGATGTACGAAGCTATCAACTTGGCGAATCGTATTCCGGATGGTACAGTTCCTTATCCAGAGAATCATCAGTCGTTGAAGATGGGCATGTCGATAGAGTTTAGGTGCGGCGTTTCACTCTCTACTGGCGGACCATATAATGAACCTAGATGTGCAGAAACGTATCATTCAAGTACCCAGACAGCAACTCTTACGCTCTTCGCAACGTTTCATTTAAGATCGCCAGGGGTCAGCTTTGCGTACGTTCCGTCCCTTTCTTCTTCGTACCCCGAGAAATTCAAAGTTTGCTATCACATCAGGTTATCTTAGGCCAGAACGGTTCTGGAAAAAGCACTGTCCTCAAGCTCATCGCACGACTTTACGATCCATCGGAAGGACAAATTCTCGTCGACGGCCAAGACCTCAAGACCCTGCGACTCGCGGATCTCAGACGAGCGATGGCCATCTTATTCCAAGATTATACGCATTTTCCATTATCTGTAAGTTTCCCGTCGATCTACGGATTCGGACCAACTCTTACTTGGGTCATATAGATCAGAGAAAACATCGCACTGGGCGACCCAGGTCACTCGGATGACATAGATAGAGTAACACAAGCTGCGACTCTAGGAGGCGCATCTGAGTTCATCGAACGACTGGAAGATGGGTACGATACATATCTCGATAGACCAGTAAGGGATCACTACTCTGGTCTTCCGGAGGGCACGATGGACCTCTTTGGGAGAGCGGTGAGTTTTGGAAAGATCAGAGGCATGGGTGAGATGAAAAGTAATGAGTCGACGACGCTGTCCGGAGGACAAATGCAGAGAATTGCGCTGTATGTCATTCCTCCTCCTCCTCCTCCTCCTACCTTTCGCTCTTTTATTCACTCTGGTTGAAAGATCACGGACGTTCATGCGTTCTTTATTATCGGAGTCTAGTGTAGGATTGTTGCTGTTCGATGAACCTTCCGCCAGTTTAGATCCTACCGCCGAGCACGGTACGTGGCTGTGCTTTTTTTCTCCTCGAATAATGCGCCTTGACCGAAATTGCTCGAACAGATCTGTTCGGACGACTTCAGCTTCTCCGTGGGCAAAAGACCATGATATTTTCGTCACATCGTTTTGGTAACCTCACACGGAATGCCGATATGATCTTGTGAGTAGTCGCCCTCATTTGGCACTCTTTCACTCTTTGCTCTTTCGTTCGTTATGCTTGTCACAAATACACAAAACACAGCTGACATTATCTCCCTTGTAATACCACAAGATACATGCATGACTCTGTTATTGTGGAAGAGGGGTCTCATGAGGATCTTTTGAAAGCACGAGGTGAGTATGCGAGGATATGGAATTTACAGGCACAGGCTTTTTTGTAATATCTTTGAATATCTATGATGAATATAAACCTACATTAGAGGTGTAACATCTGTCTAGAAAGAAAGGACCACCTCATTCCTACATGTAAGGTGCAGTATGGGCATTCTGTCTGCAAAAATGACACGGATCGAAATTGTTGCGTTCCGCTGTGTGCAAATTCAAAGTGGATTCCAGCGTACAGACCTTTCAATTTGCACGTAGCTCTCGGACAATCGTTTCCAACTCATTTCTAATCGCATACATGCAATGGTATGAGCTCACATCGTCAATGACACAAAGAAGAGGGCAATCAAATTTAACAAACTGAATACTTTATCCAATCTTGGATTTGCAGTGGTTCATGCGGCTAATCCACTGGGAAAACCGTCAGATTTCAGTAACACAAAGGCCTACGTATCAAAGATCTGGGCTAGGAATGTGAGGGAGTAATAAATTCAATACCCAGGATGGCTTTGATTTAGGTGCGAAGACGGCTCAACAAGTGGAATTGACTTGCCAGGAGGTTGAATTTTGGAAGTTGATTGAGTCGTTGGGAAAGTGTATGCTGGAAACCGACTTGCGCGCTTCAATGGTTCGAAGTCTCCTCAGCAAGCACAATTGGCTCTCTGGGAAGGCAAATTCCTGCACCAAGAAGGGTGACTCATACTTGAAGTTAATACACATGGGGAGGTGAGCGCATGAGCTGCCGGTGAGCTCGAATGTGAAATTTTGAAAGCCGAGAGTGGCTGAGCAAACAATCTCCTCTGGCGACTTAACGGGCAGAGTCTTTACTTGATATATTTTTGGCCCGAACACAGTGAAAATATTAGCAACACGGTATTAGCAACACGTTTGAAAGATTGACGTTACGCATTCCGGGCTGGAGTGAAATAATTGCACAGTAGCTGCATTACTCACAGGTTTACGAATGCAGGCTTTCTCATGATGATGATAATATCAGAAGTCCCAAATGAACCTGGGAAGCGTATAGTCCGTTTAATCAGCGTTGTACGACTCGTGTTGAAGAAACTGAAGAAAAGAATCAGGTGGGATATCCGTCGGAACACGATTCTCGGAGATGACGTAGACACAGTGCTACAGGGTTGAACATGCATTGTATAAATGTCCTCAGCGTCAAAACATTTCTCAAAAGTCAAGTTTCCACTCGGATGTACTGCTACGGCAGTTGTTCAAGGTAGAGGGTAGATTATACAATGATAGAAGAGCACGTCACTTACCAGCCGATAAAGTCACTCACTATATGGGGAGACGGGAGAAGGATAAAAAGAAGCCTGTAGGAGTAGTATGTATCTCTAATGGCTTATGACAATTGCACACGGGGATAATGTTATCGGATATTCCGAGATCTCTCTGAGCCCAAGGAATATAGAAGCAAGGTCACTCCTCTTCGGGGACACGGTTGACGTCCATATGCACTTGAATAATCCATGGTGTGTATATAATGGATTCGAACCGATGATATTTCATAACCTCTTGCCAGAATGTGGCCCTTTCACGGTCTCGATTACAAACCCGTCGTACAGAGCAAACGTGCTGAACGTGCTCGCCTGTTATCCACGGCGCCTAAACCATCCAGTTTCAAGCAACAAGCTATCTTGAACTCTCGAGGTGCGACTCTTTCACGGATCTTGTTCCGCACGTTCAATTTTTGAGTTGCATTGTCAGTGCAAGAGCTCGTGGATGGGATAAAGAATGCTGAATGGACCGCAACAGAAGTGCTGGAAGTGTATATTGCGCAAGCAGTAGTCGCTCACGAATTGACGAATTGTGCGACAGAAGGTATCTGATAACACATGCAAAATTCACACTCCGTCTTCAACACGTTCTCATGAATAACTCCGGCAGTATTATTTGACCAAGCATTGGGAATCGCAAAGACTCTTGATGAGGAATACACATCAACAAAACGTTTACGGGGTCCTCTTCATGGTGTCCCATTCAGTTTGAAGGTTCGTGTTGACTTTCCTCAAGGTTTAATGATTGCTCAATAAACACCAGGATCAATGTGAATACTGATGCCACTTAGAACATAAGTTTGACTTTCTAAAGTTTTTTTTTTTCGAGTTTTGGTCAAGGGGTATGATGCTACGGTCGGATTCACTCGTTGGGCAATTCGACCGGCCACCTCCAATGCAGCGGTAGGCGAAAGAACTCGTCATCCATACTCGAATAAGTTTGTTGACGAAAGTCTACATCAGATTGTGGAGCAGCTACTATCTCTTGGTGCCATCCCTATCATCAAAACCAACGTTCCGCAGACCATGTTCTCGTTTGAATGTAACAATCCTCTTTGGGGACGTACGACAAACCCGTACAATAACAGATATACTTCTGGAGGTAGCTCTGGGGGTGAGGCTGCACTGTTAGCACTCGATGGAGCCGCGTTCGGTGTGGGCACGGACAGTGGAGGAAGTCTTCGTACGCCTGCAGCTTATTGTGGGATCTATTCGTTAAAACCAACATCGGGAAGAGTGAGTCGTTATGGAGCCCTTAGTACGTATTGATATTTACGATTCAGACTTGCTATTGCTCATAATCATGGATACTAGGCCCTACCCCTGGTTTTGAGGCCATTCACACTGTAGTAGGACCCGTTGCACGGTAAAGACCTCACTTGCATCCTGTCGATGTCCTCACTTATTGAACCGAACCGGACCGACCTTGGGGAACTCGATGACTTATAGCTCAGTAGAAGATCTAGAAATTTTCTGCAAGTTAATATTTGGTCGCAACAGCAGTCTTGATGATCATCCTATACCACTACCCTACCGGGAACCCCAGTTGGCAGATAAACTTCGGATTGGCTTTTACACGTCGGGTTTGTTCATTGGTTTTGAACTTCTCTGGGTCAAAATAACACCCCTTCTCCAGATGGCTTGATAAAAAGTTCACCAGCGAACAAAAGAGCAGTGGAAGAAGCAGTCGCTGCTTTGAGAAAAGAAGGACATGAATGTATCGAAATTGAAATTCCAGATGGTAAGATTTACTCTTGTCATTGGTCTTCTCGCGATTTTGAATGTTTGCCTAAAGCAACTGAGGCGATGGAAATATTTTTGGGACTTACCTCGGCTGATGGTTACGAAAAAATGACCAGTCACCTTGGTCCGGATCCCATGGTGTGTCGAATGATCCTCATCGACTATAATTAGGAAAAAGCTAATATAGGCATAAAGGATAAAAGTCTTTGGTTGCCTGTATACAGCTCACGAACACCGGGTACGTAGTGTTCCTCGGGCTATCGAAGCCTTCGATGATAAACGTAGTGTCTCTCAAGGGTTCCTCAAAAAGCTGGCAGTGAACGCACTCAAGCCATTCGATCCCAAATTCGCCTCGCTTGTTGGTGCAATTCAGAAGAAATCCGTCAGAGAATACAACCATTATATCGACAGAAAGAACCAGTGGAGCACTCTATTTTACAAAGAGGTTCGTATGCATTTCTTCTGGTACAATATCTTAGTCATATCGACGAACGCAAAGGTTTGGAAGAAGTATGCCTTGGATGGATTAATCGCTCCCGTACAAGGATTACCACAGGTGCCTCACGGGTATGTCCTAATGGTATCACTCTCGCTAGAACTCACATCCCTCCACCTCAGTGGCGCCGAAGATGTCGGTCTCCTCGCAATTGGTACGATACTGTATAATGTCGTCGACAGTCCCGTGGGCGTTCTCCCGGTCTCGCGTGTGGATCCTTCGAAAGACCAGCTGGATGAGACTTGGACTGCAAAGAAATACGGGGCGACTATCGTTCACCATGAGTTATACAAGGCGAAAAGGCCATTATACGACCCGCAGGCTATGTCCGGTATGCCCATTGGTGTACAAGTTGTGGGGAAGAAGTACGAGGATGAGAAAGTGGTTGCGATGATGCGGATTCTTGATAACGCATTAGGGAACGAACGAGGGTTTGGACCGGGGGCTTTGACTTATAAGCTGGAATGATTTTTTTCAGGGTAGCATTATGATTACACGATGACCATATATGAATACGATGACTCAATCACAGGTAACGATCACCACAGAGAAGGGAATAGAGTAATGAAACCAAACTTCATACCACAATTGCTGTACTGTCAGTGATAAATCTATGAACCTATGTAAGTACACACAAGACCCTCAGAACGATGACAGGTTCTCATTGTTACCTATGAACCTATGTAAGTACACACAAGACCTAAGGTAACGATGAGTAAGACTAGTGGAAATATAAAGTAGAAGAAAGGACGTACCCTCAGAACGATGACAGGTTCTGAGGGAAGTCCCCGTTCCGTACACGTATAAATAGCTAGGAAAATGTCAAGGAAATTTTCACCCGCTGTAAGCGAGTGACTCGAAACACCCTGAAACTAAAGAATGAAACAAACGCAACGCGCTATGCAAACGGAAGTATATGCGTTTCCTCAGAACGCCAAACGCTCACGTGACATCAGCAAAATTGCACAAATAATATAATGGGAATACAACGTGTGGCAGGTATTATAACTGGCTGCCATACTATGGTTGTTAGGGATAGGATTTTTTTACCAGTATTTTGAATAACTCAATGAAAACTTATTAGATTAAAAATCTGAGTAGACAGATTGATTTGTAGTCCTAAAAAATGGTTCAGACCCAATTTATAGAGCTCTCCTTGCGCTCTTGGAGGTGTCGGGCGGTGACCGAGCAAAAACTAGGATAGGTGTGCCCCGGGTCACAGCTTCGTCACACAGAAGCCGCTAGACGGCAACCGGCAGGTGCTCGGCAAACGAAGAAATCCATTTCTGGTTCCTTTCAGGGGATAGAATTCTACTGTATTCGCTTCGCACTGCCGATCAACGGCAACGTGCGATTGTCACGTCGAAGAGCACCTCACCTTCGTTCGTTTATTGCAGAGTCAATGAACCTCCGATTGCCTTCGGATTCACGGTGGTAGTTCCTCAGTACCTGTATAATACTACTATGACTTCTATGTACAGCTTGAACAGAGTTTTCTACTGTTCCTGGTGTGTTAACTGAAAATCACGCTTGGACCACAGGTACTTTCCATCTACAGTTTGTGTTATCACACAGAGATCCCTACTTCTAGCAGATAGATTTGAAGAATACTACTGACTGAATTTGTCTACCAAATTACAGGACCGCAGAATGCGTGGATCGCCATAAATCGATCATTTACAGAAAAAGTCACCTATCCCTGTGCGATCTTATCCCTAACAACCATAGTAATGTTCACAAATAATATTAGCGTAATAATAGAATTATAATATACTGAAATATGCAATAATCATCTGTAAGGATTGCAACTCATTATTGCAGGTAACAGCACATTATTACGGTGTTATCACACAGATATAACAGGTTCATATTGTCTCATTATTCTAACATTGGTCAAAACCCTAGATCATCATCATCAAGAGCTTCTTCATCCTCAGGTCCAGGTCCCTGTGGCTCTACATCTGAGTCTGTCTCTAAATCATCTCCCACATCCTCTTCATCTTCACTTTCCAATGCTCCAAGCTCAGAGCCATCATCATTGGCAAAGCTTTATTCGCTTCACTTTTGGAAAAGCTCTACATTTGGAAAAGGCTTAAGCAAACCAAATCGCCGCAATTTGTATTATCACTGCAACACTTATACATAAATATGTATCAGAGAGGGAGTGGTACCGGAAACCGAAGCGAGGAAACGAAGCACGGACTACGAAGGAATATAAGAGCGAATAATCTGTGAAAAAAACGGCGGTATTTTCATACATCCCTCGATTCGTGGTCCTACTCCCATTCCCATTCCAACTCGTATTCGTATTCGTATTCCCATTCCACCTCGTATTCGTATTCGCATTCGCATTCATATCCATAGAAATCGTCTCCATCCCAGCCCTTCGCGGGTATTTCCCCGGTGTTTGTGTTTGTGTTTGAGTTTTGGTTTTCGAGTTCTGATGTGCGGTCGAAGACGTTGAGAGGCGTTTTGAGACGTTGAGAGACGTTTAGATGAAGAGAGACGTTGGGACGATGAGAGGCATCGAGAACTATGTACGGATGAAAACGAATGCAAACGGTTCAGAAGACGTCGAGAACTATGTACGTCGTGCCTATTGTCCACCAGAGTTGTAGGACGGATCGGTGACTACGAAATTTTCAGAAAAAGAAAAAGACGTCGGATGCGATACATACTATGGAAGATATTCCGTTCAATAAGTAGATACGAACACAAACATGAAGACTAACCGGTTGAAATATTCGACGGCACTCTCAATACATCCAACAAAGAGCTCTAACAGTGTGACAATCGAAGAACCAAAAGCAATAGATCCAAGCGACAGCGTTGATGCGCGCCCGAAAGCAGACAAAGTAGGATGATTTGGCTAAGGCGACCAATTAAGCCATGAATGATCTATGAAAGCAAAAAAGATCAAAAACATACCATCTCTCCCATTTCCTTAGGTCCAAAGTAATACCAAGCACCATAAGGTCCACCCGCAAGTGTGGCGAGCGCGACGTTGGCAATGACCTGAGATGTCCAGAGATATGAGAATGTGGCGTAGAAAATCAAGCCAGCGACTTTGCCGCTCGAGCATGATGAAGTGCCGCATGCTGTATGTAATGAGATTAGGTGGTGAACATGAACCTCCGAAACGCAACGTACAGGAACTGCCGGGCGTCCCTACATGGCGATGCAAGTAAAGACGAACCAGCTGCAGTCTCTATTCCTACATTCCCATTCCCAACAAAACTCCCCATCCTCGAAAGCGTCGGAAGCGTCGGAAACGAAGACAGGGAAGACAGCGAAGACATAGAAGGCGTGCCAACGAGTGGACTCAAGATCCCCGATGCCGAAGAATTGGGGAGGTTGGGAGACGTGAAAACCGTTTTGAGAAGTCTTAAACGAGGGTGGGTTGGTGGAGTTTGAGTTGAAGCGGGGGGAGGGAAAGAAGGCGTTGAAGGAGTTGAAGGCGTTTGAATGGATATCCATTTCCACCAGTCGAGGAAATTGAAAACGGAGTGTGTGGGGACTCCGAGCCATTCACTGAGATCACGGGTGTTGGCGAGGCTGACGCTGAGGGCAATTATTCGCGTTTTGTGAGAGGTTTGTCAACATCCTAACGCATAAATATGTGTACCCCAACCAATCCACAGCTTCTTCTTCGTGATGATGATACCTTCACCGAACGTATCGAATTGAGGTCGTCCAGCTCTTCCAAGCATTTGTAAAATGCCCTGTCAAGTGGTGGTGGAGATGAGGAGGGAGAGAGAACCGCCGGAAAACAGGCCTTCGACCAGTGAACGATCGGCAGGAGAAAGACCAGCGTGGTGGATGGCTATTTCAAACGGAAGGAGGTCTTTGAGAGTTGGATCCGAGATGGATTGACTATCTCGTTCGAGAGCATGTACCGTTTGATAGCTTACGTTGTTCAGCTTGTTAATATCTGGTGGAACTTCACCAAGATTCTTAACGAGGGTATATCCCATTCTGCGAGGAATGGGTAGAGGGAGTGGAAGACCGATCAGAGGCAAGCCCTCCTTTGCTAGATACCTCCGCCCGGCTAAGAAGAAGCAGTACCAGGCAAAGGTGGAGTGGGCTCGCCCATCGCGGTAGGAGAGAAAAAAGTTTTACGGCGCTAAATAATCGATTTACCACAATTGATACGAAACTAACGACGCGTGGGACTTAAAAAGACCCGGGTACGAATTTTTCCACATCTTATTCTCTTACAGTTACTCTCATCATGGCTCAGCCAGCAAGGAAAAAGCCCCGACTCAAATCGGCCTTGACAAAGAGGATCAACGCTCAACGTGTCAACTCTCCATCTCCATCGCTGTCTCCACCTTCCCCTCCTCAAATTTCCTCAAGGACTCGGACTCCTGCCTCATCATCCCATATTCAAATCTCAACTGCTAGCAACTCAAGTCAAACAAACACGCAACCTCAAGCACGCAGAGCTCAAACTTTTGCTCATGAAGACTCTCAACAACAAGAAAGACGGGAACGAAGGAAGAAGCGTAAATATGAGGAGTTTGTAAAGGAAGTAGCTGCTGAATACGAGGCTGAATACAAATTGTGCATACATCTTTCTAACCTCAGACTGTGTATGTGCTCTCATTCTTGTTGAAATTTCAGATACAAAACACTTTTACCATATCAGCAAATTGGATTATATGCGCCTCGGTGCCTTTCGCTGTATCAAAATATGGCAGCCATTCTCAACGCAGGCCTTGCACGTGAAACGAGGCAAATGAAAGCCAGGACCAGGTCACTCCAAGTTCTGAATGAAGAATTGAATGACGATGATGAATCAGACCTAGATGAAGAGTGAGTCACAATAAAGTCCTCGTTGTGATCTCCTGTATAATCTACCCATCCTCAAGTGATTTGGCTGAACGCACTCATTTGCTCACCATCTATGACAAGATTGCATCCACTTTCCCTTCCATCATTGAACGCCTTCTTGAATCAGTCAACTACGATGACACAGAAACATATAACATCATTATCAACGTAGTAAGTGATTCTTGTGGGCTGTAAACCTGGTTAAGATACTTTGCTCTAGATTGATCAAGCATTTTCTGAAGCTCGCCGCAATGATACGAGCCGATTGAAGACCGAGATCCTCAGATTCATCCCCAATGTTTTCCAGACCTACAGCGATGCTCTTCCCAATATGAATGAAGTAATTGTTCTCGATCCTCCCTGCCTCTGTGATGCCAAGAGTGACCGAGGTGTCAATCATCCCATGATCACAATGTTATTCTGCCCATTCCGTAAGACCCAAGATGCACTACTCAGAAATAATGCTACTCGTCGCGAAACGCAAGTATTCAATTCTTCTGTGCTTAATATTACTCTGATGCTTGTGTAGAATTATGGATTCGCTCATGTCGCATGACATTCCTCTCACTGCTGACGATCTTCCCATGTTTCTCTATGACCTTCACAAATTTGATTCGAAGAATAAATGGGGTGGCCTGCTTCGTGGCCGTCTACTGATTTTGGAAAGTACATCATTTGCTATATATCAGATTCAAATGATACATGTGCTGCAGATTTGCCGTTGCATCTTACTTGGGCCTGGTGCAGCTTTTGCACCTCGCCAGCGTTCTGCTCGAAAACCAACTTCTGTACTCCTGGGAATCACCCAATCTAGCCCTGAGCTCATTGCTTATGTGGCCGTTCAGGTAGGTTGGCATTCTTATCTTGTGATTTTACTCACGTCTTTATCAGGCGCGATTTGCACTCTCAAGCCGTTCGTCGTGGACTAGGTCAGACAGCAAGTTCAAGTTTGACCGATTCTACCTCAACATCTTGAGCATCCTCGCACATGCTTCCGACAGGTGGAAGGAATCTCTATTTAAATTTTGGAATCGGTATGTGATTTTTCTCATTTTTGACACATATTAATTGTGCTCTAGTGAGTGTTTTCATGACATTCCAAACACAGCCGAAGCACCTGCAAATGACTCGGAACTCGCATCTCTATTCACCGAAAGCTCTACTCCTGAGGACGATGACAGTGAGGATGACGATAACCAACAAGGTGCCGCGTATCGAGGTGTCAATGAAGGTGGTGGCGATAATGACAATGGTGGTAATGGCAATGGTGGTGACAGTGAAGACGATGGTGGTCAAGTCAATGGTGGCGATGGTTACATTGATGAAGGTGACAATTTTTACAATGATGGTGTCGGTGGCGATGAATGAAGTTTCGGACACGACTATGTTTTTACCACACATTTTATTCTGCCTGTGTCTGCTACTGCTCCTGTGCTTATCATTAACTAATTTAAATGCTAATTCCATCGTATTGTTATATTCATGCAGGACAGTCTATTTCTTTATACATATACATACACTAATCGCTTCCATCGCGTCCGATGGATCCGTTACACGTTTATTCCTTCATCGCATCCGAAGGATGCGATTACACTTTCTTTATTACAACACTTATAGTTAACATCCTCACATTCCTTCATTCAACATTATTACTTCTTACCGAGATCATATGCTCATCAGTCATCTTCTTATACATGTGTTATTTACTTATTACTCTGGTTAGCTACAAGACTAGTATTTAAGCCGTAGTGTAGCTTAGCTGTACTGCAGTTTAAATATCGACTTCAGTTGACTTATACAGTCTATACTCAGTTGAGACATTACACTCGCTTCGCTTCGGATCGGATCCTTCGCTCCATCCGACTGCTTCTACCTGGGACACGCGACTCTAACGAGGGTACTACTAATAGTGGTATCAACGTCCCATTACTATTATCCCGCACCGCACCGCATCGCATCGGACGGTCCACTTGGCTGTATTCAGCATAACTCTAACAGTATATTTAAACTTCTACTCGTTATTGTCGTGCTCAAATCATTTTATTATGGCCTATCGTACTCGTGCTCGCGCACGCTCAAACACCAATGTCTCTGATACATCTGTTCGTGATGAACAAGAGGCAAACCCCTTCGCAACAACCGCAGCATCATTCTTACCGTTCTCGGAATCTATCTCTGCCATTGGTACTAGTCGTCGTCGTAGTACTGCTTATGGACCATCGGCTCCGTCGGCAGCTACTGCTGCTCTATCAGCTATTGGAGAAATCACTTCACCAGACTTAGCTGTAGAAACACTTTATACTAAAGATGGCTTACCAGTAGAGGTTTGGACACCTCGAGGTGGACGACGGATCCGAAGGACATCTCCCCAACCATCCTCGCCTTCCCCAACCACAGCTACTCAAGCTGCTAAAGGAAAGGGAAGAGCTATCTCTCCATTATTCGAAAATCTTCCACACTCCCAAAACATTCCTACTCAGGATCCAGAACCAACCGAACAGGTTCAGGACGAAGAACCCGACGTTCCAGCCGATGAAGATCAACCAGAAGATCCTACACCACAGGGACCAGGTGGAGGACCCGGTGGACCCGATGGACCTGGTGGTCCTGGAGGACCCGGCGGACCTGGTGGACCTGGTGGACCTGGTGGACCAGGTAATTCAGGGGACAGTGGAGATGACGAAATTCCCATTCCCGATTCTAGTCAATTCATGAATATTATGTCTAACTTTTCTAGCAACATCAACAACTTAGGAGCAGTGTTGTCCGGGATGAAATCCGCGGATGACGCTGGTAACAAGACCAAACCTAAGGAGGCAGAAGTATTCGACGGATCGGATCCGAGGAAGCTCCGAAGCTTTCTTGTTTCACTCGCATTAGTCTTCAATGATCGACCAAAGTATTTCACGGAGACAAAGAAAATTAATTACACCCTTTCTTACCTTTCAGGTACTGCCAGGCAGTGGTTCGAACCAGATATTCTGGATCCGGACTTACTTAACATGCCTGAGTGGACCTATTCTTTTTCCGCGCTCGTCCGAGAGTTGCAGAAACAGTTTGGGGTGTATGATATGCAGAGTGAAGCAGAAGGTAAAATTGGCAACATAGTGATGAAGGATTCGGACACCATCCGAAAATACAACAACACCTTCAATAGCCTCGCTTCACTCACTGGATGGGACGAGAATGCGCTCCGATGGGCGTACGAAAAAGGCATCGCTCCGCGCCTTAAGGATGAAATGGCTCGGGTGCGAAAACCAAAGACTCTCGAGGAGTATCGAGAGATCGTTCTGGAGATTGACAATCGTTATTGGCAAAGGGAATGGAAAAGAAAAGAGAATCCGCAAAAAGCAGTGGAGGTAATAGCAATAGCGGTAAATTCTCGGCCAAGAAAGGATCCTCCAATCCTTCCCCTACCAACACTAACATCTCCACACCTTCCTTTAATAAACCCAACTCCAACGGACCTAAATTCAATCATAACAACAAGTCCGGAGGATCCGATCAGCGAAAATCGACAGATAGCAGCAAGTTCGGACCCGACGGAAAGATTACGCCTGAGGAGAAGGAAAGAAGGAAGAAGTACAATCTGTGTGCTTTCTGTGGTGGGAAGCATAAGTTCGAGGATTGTAATAAGCGTAAGGCCAGAGACGCTAAAGGCCGCGCTACGGAAGTAGTGGCTATGGATCCGCCGGACCAACCATCCGAGGGTGCGAAAAAATAGTCCGCAACTCTTGTACTCCGGTACGAAGCGAGAGTTGCGTTGATCTAGTTCGTACCATTAAGGAGATCTATCTCAATGCTTCCGCTCTTTCACCTAACGAACATTCTTTAATTATTAATGTCATTACAGAAATTCCTCTTGACGAGGATCCGAAATCTTTTACTACTTTGAATTTTCCAACTTTACTAGATTCTGGTTCCACTGATTGTTTCATTGATTCACAATATGTACAATTAAATTCTATTCCTACCTCGTCTATATCTCCTATCAATCTTCGTTTGTTTGATGGTTCATTATCTTCTAAACCCATTTCGCAAACCGCGACCTTACGCGTCCGGTTTCCATCCGATGAGCTGCTTCCACTTACATTTTATGTAACTTCACTTGATTCATCTTGTAAAGCTGTTTTAGGATATAGTTTCTTGGCCCGCTACAATCCGTTGATTGACTGGGTTTCAAAAACAATTTCTTTCCGAGACACTAATCATTTTGATTCTATCCAGACGTCTACTCCTTTCGCTTCCGAAACGGATCCACTGGAGACTCACTCACGATCGAGCTCTCGCTCATCACATCGCTCTCGCTCTCATCGTACCCCTCGTCCATTATCGGACAAATTTCCTTTTGAACCTATCTATACTTATCCTTCTTTAGCACAAATGGCATCCCGACTAGACAACTCTGATATTAATATCGCACTCATCGGAGCCGTCGCTTTCCATCGGGCATGTAAAAAAGAAGGTATGGAACCTATGTTAATTCATGTAATGCCTTCAGAGGTATTCGCTCGAAGCTCTACTACAAAAACAAAATCTTCCAATAGTACTAACATTCCTGATGAGTATAAAGATTTTGCAGATGTGTTTGACGAAATCGCATCCGAGGAGCTTCCGGAACATAGACCCTATGACCTCAAGATTGAACTAGAGGATGGAAAGGAACCACCGCTTGGACGAATCTATCCACTTTCACCAAAGGAGCTTGAAGCTCTTAGAGACTTCTTGGACAAACAACTCGCTAATGGAGCCATACAACCATCCACCTCGCCTCACGGCGCACCCGTCCTCTTCGTTCCGAAAAAGGATGGATCACTCAGACTATGTGTGGACTTCAGAGGACTCAATGCTATCACCAAGAAGGATCGTTATCCTTTACCACTTATTTCAGATTTATTGGATGCTCCGAAAAAAGCCAAATATTACACCAAATTCGACCTTGCTCACGCTTATCACTTTAGTACGTATTGCTGCTGGTGATGAATGGAAAACAACTTTCCGGACCCGTTACGGATCCTTCGAATGGAAAGTTATGCCTTTTGGACTAACTAATGCTCCAGCCGCTTTTCAACGGTTTGTCAATGATGTTTTAGCTGATCTACTTGATGTTTGTTGTATAGTCTATTTAGATGACATACTCATCTATTCGGACGATCTACAGACGCATCGTAAGCACGTCCGTGAAGTGCTCCGACGGCTGCGCAAACACAAGCTATTTTGTAATCCAGCAAAATGTTACTTCGAAGTTGACACAGTGGAGTATCTAGGCTACATTCTATCGCCTGAAGGTCTCACAATGGCTAAAGACAAGGTTCAGGCTATCATTGATTGGCCTGTACCTCGGAAGGTTAAAGACATTCAATCTTTTCTGGGATTTGCTAATTTCTACAGACGTTTTATTTTTAATTACAGTGATATGT